>CM076584.1:1054285976-1054620697 GCA_034641835.2 Pinus albicaulis | reverse complement strand
GGAGATCTTCTCTATATATTAGTTACTTTTTAACTGGTGTGCTATAGATTAGAAACGTGTGCCTAGTTTAAGTGTGCTCTTACTACTATTCCTACTTATCTGGATACTTTTGATATCGCAGATGTTGATGTCCTTTCAAACATATATTGGTTTCGCTAATGGCGCTTGTCGTAGTACATGGAACATCTCTTCCACAACTTGGGTTATTTACTCACCCACTGACGAGTTAGTATCAATGCATGAGGTAAGTCTCGGTCAAACGACGAACAATATTGCCGAATATAGTGCAGTTATTGAATTATTATCGGAATCCATTTCATTTGGAATTCGGAGTTTGATCGTTAAGTTAGATTCTGAACTCGTTGTATTATAGTTAAACCGAGTATATTCCATTAGAAATCCAGTATTATTAAGATTATTTTTAAGGGTTCATCTCTTGGAACGAGAGTTTGAATATATTCAGTATCAACACATTCCAAGAAATTTAAATACATTAGCAAATGAAATTGCTTCTAATGTTATAAATAGACATTTGCGATAACAAAGTAACAAATCAACATTCCATAACATGATTGAACAGGTAACTGGAAATAATAGTATATCATAGTATAGATGTAGTGTTCAAAAAATAGTACATCGTCTTCGATCATAGGCTCAAAACGCCTTATGATTGGAAAAAGTGATACAAAAAATGAGTCTACAAGTCAATCACCCACTATCCATGGTGATGATCATGATAATACACCACTGCTCGTGCCACCCTAGTCAAAAACCTCCTGAATGGTCCAAGAATACCAATGACATATCTCTGTAGACGAAGCGGGATATCATCTATGGTGGTCTCAGGAATATCTAGAGTGAGCCGCTCCAGATGGTGCTCTAAATCAGTCAGGATCTCTGCAGTCTAATCCTGTGGGGGTGGTGGTGTTGCTGCTGCATCCCTTAGCCTCTGGTCAAAGGGGCAGAGAATGGCTGGTCGACTTGGACCCACATCTGCATTTCAAATTTTTGTTATCAGTTTTGGACGATTTAAAAACAAAATAAAAAATTAGAAATTAGAACATGTCAAAAATATTTTTTACCTGACTCGTCCCACTGAGATCCTGGGGAAGGGGCATTTCCCAGTTGCCACGAAAATCCATGCCAGCATAAGGAAAATCCTCTATCAAAAAAAGTTGGCGATCCAGCCAACGAAAATATGTCGAGGGAAATCGAACAATCTCCCCACCCTCACTGTGGCAGGCCATCAAAGCAACCCAACGAAACATCCTAGGCTCTCGAGGTTGACCAGCATCAACAGGAATATGCTGCGGGGCTAACATGGGGATCCTATCTAGAGAAAAGGTGACTACAATGGACCCATATCCGAAGTTGTTTAACTTCCCATTCTTTGCTCTGGTAAGTTGGCCTTTCACATTTGCCAACACTGCCTCGCACTAGTTGAATATGGTGCCTCGAAATCAATCTACTGCTATGCGCATCTAAGATCCAGTGGCTACATGCAAAGCTGCACTTCCGCACAACTTGACAATGGTAAAAGCGATCACTTTTAGCTCAGGACGGATGATATTTTTTATGTCAATCCATTTGTCTCGGGGATTGGCTTCATCATTACAGAACTCTAATTTTAGGATGGCAACAGACTGGCCACCTGGCCTAGCCCCAAATAGAGATAGTGGTTTGCCTCTCTTGGAAAAACCAATAAAAAAATAGATGTCTTCCAGCTCAATCTCGAGTCGGTGACCTCCGATCACGAAACACTGGTCCTGAACATCCCATTTACTTACCAGCCAAGTAAGAAGATCCACTTGAGCTCTCATGCCACTGATAGCCCAAAATTTGTAAAGCCCGCATACTCTTAAAGCTTGCAAAGTAGGTTGATGATTTATTGATGCTTCATCTACCTCTTCGTGCTCCTGTTTTCACCAAATGAGCATTGTAGATATCCTACAACAAGTAAAATGAAGGATTAGAATCATTTTGAAGCAAAAAATTTAGGTAATTTAGGAAGAAAATATGTTTTTAAATTCATTATGGCGCCCCCGCACTTTATGCTCAGGGACAGTGCATAGCTCCGCATGGGCCCTGTGTTAAAAGTGTGGGGCCCCGACATTTTTCTTTGTAGAAAAATTTCGGGGTCCATAGGTACCTAATGTCTTAGGTGCGAACCCCCGAGGGCGAATTTTTCAACATATTTTCCTCCCAAAAATGAAATTTTGACCCTAATTTAAAAAATTGAATGGATGAAAAGCAAGATAAGGAGTTTGTGGATTACCTGAAATAGACGGTTTTCGATTCCGACGGTCGGTTTGCCCAGAATCTTCTTTGAAGTGTTTTTTTCCAAGAGCTCTAAAAACTTCACTCCAAACTCAAACGGTAAAAATGAACTTGAAAAACTCCTTTTTATAAGTTTTTTCGAATAGATGAATTTTAAATTTGTTTATTTTTCACTTTAAAAAGACTGTTTTTCAAAATATTTTTTATTATTGAAACAAGAATCCTTAATTTTTCGAGTTTTTGTGCAGAATAATAGATTTTTCAGGCAAAATGGTCATTTTTGACGAAGAGTAAACTTTTATCACTTTTTCGGACTCTTTAAAAATTTACTAAAAAGCGAAATCATGGAGTCCTCTTTTAAGCCCTTTTTAGACTCTCTAAAAATGAAAAGATTGCCGAGTACTTGGCTATTCGAACTCGTTAAAGTAAATGAATGGTCATCCCTTCAGTATAAGTTTACCCCTTTTCCGGAATGAAATGGACTATTTATGAAAAAGGTATACATTGCCTAATCATGGTCAGTAGAGTTCTCTTTTGCATTATTTTATCCTTTTTTGGGCCTGAGAGACTAAATTTATGAAAAAGAACACCCCTAGAGTTTTCTTAAGTTTTTCTTCTGACTTCCTAAAAATGAAAAACACCAAGTTTCTCCTATACTGGACTTGTTAAAATTTAACAGTAAAGGACCTGTCGATTACAAATAGGAATGGACCACTCCTTCTTAGGGTTCGATTTTAAACTAAGTTGGACTCATCCAAAGGATGAGCTTATAAACAAGCAAATGTTATCCTCCTCAAGCTTGTAAAAAATAAAGAGGTACTTGCTAGAAATGGTGGGGGAAAAGAGAGAAAAACAGATTCGTTTGTTACACTTTGATTTGTAAAAAGCATTACACCACTCTTGAACACGACAATTTTTGTTACACTTCCACTTGGGTTGGGAAATCCTTTCCCTATCAGTTAATCAAACCACATTGAAATTATTGAGCCGGTTTCTGGGTATTAGCTTAGGGTAACTGTCAGCAAACCATCTGCAGTGTCGTTATATGTTCAAGAGGACAATCAAACAAACCATTCATCTGCAAACACTTGTCTCCATTTGCGTTGACCATCCCTGAGTCAGTCCTTGCAAAAAAAAAAATTCTTCAAAACTTGATCTATGGTTTCGTGTCGTGAGCCTGCTTACGACGGATTGCTTTCTATCGATGACAGATCATCATCTAGGAAGTTGATCTAGTATCCGTCAGTACCTTGAAATCTGCATGCCTTAATGGCATGTTTCTCGCCTTTGACGACAGGTTACATCATTGACCTTCAATCGAACGATTCCGTGAAATGTTCGAATTCAGATTACTTATTCACATTTCATGGATTGTACTGAGTACTTTGAGAGCCATTGTCATTATTGGTGGTTTCTCTCACACTTGTTAACAGTTCACATCATTGACTGGTAATCAAGTGGTTTCTACCATGTTTGACTTCAACACATTTATTCACATGGATAGAATCGTACTAGTTCGAGATGCGGAAATCAAGACCCTGGATCTAGTTTCTACCATCCAGGCTGCGAGGAGTTTTATTATTATACAGTAGACTATTCATTACAGATGGCTGCGCCCATGTTGTGTCTACACTATTGATGTAATATTAAAATCATTTTTGTATCAGAACAATTTTAGTTAGTTTTTTATCTGAGTATGGGAATGCCTACATCGTACGATGATATATATATATATATATATATATATATATATATGTGTGTGTGTGTGTGTGTGTGTATTGTGTTGAATGTTTATCTGGTTCAGTAAGAATTGTCCTGAAATTTGATCCTCGAAATGATAAAGCACATCACTCTTCGAATATTCTTAGATTTCACACTTTAGGGGGAAATTTGTTATACTGAAATTTGTCACCATGACATTTTAGTACTCCCTTGGAAGTCTACAATATCAAAGTTCCTAAAGTCAAGCCTTGAAATTAAGAGAAAAGCTCATAAAAGTCTTAAAAAATCTGGTACCGCACTTTCTCTTAGTTTTTCTTGCGGTCCCGCACCTTTTGGCTATAAATCATGCGTAGCCAAATGCACTTTCTGTTTATTAAAAGTGTGGACCCCTGTAAAAAGTTAGAAAAGGCGTAAGTAAAATCTAGAAGCTCAATTTAAGTCATTTTTGGAAGCTTCTAGAAACATTCCTGTGGTGGAAAGTCCGCTCCTTTCATGTTCATGCATCCCATCCAATAAGGAGCTAACCCCTTGATGTAAGGAAAAAATCCCTTTGAAGGAGGATTCTATCCCTTCTTGTATGGAGCTATAACCTCCTCTCTTCCATTATAAAAAGAGGCATAGGGCAGCCTCAAAGGGTTACAATTGATGAGTTTAAGTTTTAGTATTATTGGAGGCAAAGTGCTGTTGAAACTTAGACCCTTTTAGCTGAGATTTCATGTGGGAAAGATTACATACCTGTATGTATCTCGGTTGGAAGAGTGCAAGGCTTGTCAGAGTAAAGGAAACGCCTATTCCGGACCCCAGGAAGGCCTGTATGACATCAAGGCAGACACGGTTGTAAGGCTCTTCCTTATTTAAGTTAATACAAATAAATCCGTTTTTCTCAATAAGCTGTCAATTGATTAGTTTATTTTATGGATTCCTTGATCACCATAATAGATATGATTTATGAATATATGCTATGCAGGTGCTATTTTATGTTTTCTTATTTATGATTGAAGATCTTCGAAGGAAACTCTTTTGGGTGACTGAAGGACTACTAATACAAACAAGCGTTGGATCAAAGGTAAGATTGTTAAACCTTTATAGCATTTAATTATGAATCACAATATATCTAGAGAAAGATAGTTTTATTTGTCCGTTTGTTGCTAGATGTCCGTAGGACACTTGGGAGGTCTGTCTTGTCCGCAAGAACGACTTATCCATCCAACAAAAGGGATTCTAGGGGTAGATTTGTAAGTAGAGGTATAATTTCGATTCCATTATCACCACTCACTCCTGCTAGACCTCATAGTGCCACACCGTCCACTAATAATCACATCCCATCATTTGCAGGTAGACATAGAATTCCTGAGGTGCATATATATGAAATCCAACCAAGAGATTCACCAAATTATTATACTGAATCTTTAGTTGAAGAACCTACATCCCCAATAGAAGGAGTAATTTTCCTCTCTTCAATAGGAGAGAAACTTATAGGACAAGAACTAGAGGTACCTAGCGAAGAAGAAGAAAAAGAAACTTATTTTAATATACCATTATTAGAGGAACCATAAGAAGAGCTAGATAATCCTATTATAGAACCTTATATTAGCTTTGAGGAATCTACAATGGCAGGGGAAGGAGAAGGAGAAGTACGCAATGTAAATGGTGAACTTAGGATTGGAGGTGGAAGAAGCAGAGGAGGAAATAAAGGAGGAGGTGGTAGAGGTGATAGAGGAGAACCAAGTGGTAGAGGTGATAGAGGAGAACCAAATCCTTATGGATTACTTATTTTTGATGAAGACACCACAACCACAGTGAAGACAATTTCACCCTCCAACTTCCCTAATTTCCATTGTTTAGGGAATGAGGACCCCGAAAAATTTCTTTTTGAGTTTGAAGTTATATGTAGTTCCTATTTTTGGAAATAATAAGAGGGGGGTGAATCAATATTTCTTTTCAATTTTTATTTTTACTAGTTATATCACTTATAATTAGAGCACAAAATGAAAAATATGAATAAATGCTTTTATTATTTAGGTATAACTAGGACTTCAATCCTCTTATTTACAATAAATCCAATCCAATAATGTGTAGGGCTCCAACCCTAGATGAAGACACCAATCTTCAATCTGGGTTATGGGCCCACCACGCTTCTGTTGCGCCACTAATGAAGGTGTCTCCAGATCTCTTCATGGTACCCATACACACTCTTCAAGGTTACCTCATGATTACTTCAGCAATACATCATGGTCTCCAAGGGTGCCTTCAAAATTTCTTCAGGAAGTCTTCAAAATGTGTTCAATAGGCTTCTTGATGATTCTCAAAGGCATGCTCAAGATATTCACAACACCTTAATGAATGCTTCATGGTGTCTTCAAGACAATACTTCAAATCAAATGCCCCCAATGTCAACCCAAATATGCTACTAGCTGCTTCTAGGACTGTTTCAAAATTTCCATAAAATGCTGCTTCGAACAATCTTCAAGAGTGCAAAACACCTTCCAAAAAAGGTAGCCTTATACAAGATTGTTTACACACCTATCCAAAAGGTCATTGTCTTGTAGTCTACACTTCTGCAAAGAACTGAAGTTTTATAGGCAATTGTCCAATATTCTAAATGATATATGTAACCACAAATGTATCTTCTCAATTTGTATGGCCATTCTGTAGTTGTATCGCCACAATTTTATTACCACTAAGCCTTCCACGGTTGTATCATTGCCGAGCCATCCACAATTGCATCATTACCAAGTATCATATGGTTATAGGTCTAGGGTATTATAGATTCAAAGCGATAAGATCTCATAACTGAGGATTAATTCCATAGGTCCGAGACAATATACTGTCCACTATCTGCTCGGTGAAATATCACAGATTCAGGCTTCTTGAATATGAGGTTGTTCATTTGTCCAATGTATCACAATATTGCCAATATAAGCCCCCACAAGACCATTTGAAACCTCCACAAGATAGAAGCTTGCATATTTGAGGATTAATTCTGATATTTTAACAAAGGTAGGTTCAAGCTACAACTGACCCTTGTAACAATAGATTTGAGTTGCTACAACCTTGGTCCGAGCCTCCAAAAAATTTGCAATATGAACTTAGAAATAATCGTTAGGTTTGTGGTAAGAAGGTGTTACACTAGGCACCCAAACATATTCAAGTTCTGCTTTTTAAAAGACTGTCCACACAGGCAGATTACCCAACAATATTTCTGAGTTCTCCACAGTAATATCTCCAATATAATATCAGGTCCAAGATCTAAATGAGATTCTACATGTGGCTTAATAGAACTATGCCCAAACCATTAATCCTCCTTGGCCTTTTGTACAATTATGTGCTTATTCTCTGAATTTTCTCACTGAAATCTGATGTTGAAATGAGCAGTTTGAGACTTATATTTATAGTGGTTTCAGCCTTTAATGAAGATACATGTCTCTTGAGGAAGAGTCAACTTGGCTAATAAGTTCATGTCAGCCAACATCAAAAAATTATTATTTTTCGACTTAAAAATTCATTTTCTCTTCAACGGTAGGGAGTTTGAGGGTGTACAATAGCTCATTGGAAAGGGGAAAATGTCCTCTACAAGTTGATTTCAATCTCATCCTTAAGTGAGGTCATTTTTTCATCAATAAAATAATATTTGTGAGACATTCATCATGATTTTATCATGTCAACCTTTAGGATTACGATTTTGCCAATGTTTAGGGATTCTTCACTTGTGTTCTTTATTAGGAATAGGGCTTTCTTATTTCATTAAAGACTAGGGAACCATGAGCATCAATCAAGGAGGCTTAGGGCTTAATATTATTTTCCAACCAAAAATCATCCATGCATCAAATGCTAGATTTTTTATCAATGTATATGGCTAATGCTATGGAATTTTCACCTAGGCTAGAACATCATGAGGCTAGGGCATGCCATTAAGGATCATTATAAATAGCCCTAGGGTTGAATTCATTAATGGATTGAACTCATATATACTTAAGTGACATATGCACATGGGAATTTTTTCTAGGGTTTGTATGAGGTTAGGGTAACATCTCAAGGGTTAGGACATGTATCACAAGAATATTTGCCATCGCAAACAATGCCATATTGAAATCAATGAAAACCTTGACCAAAAGTCTCCCCCTTTTTCATTTATGGAAATATTCTTACCCTCTCAACATTTTCTCCCCCTTTGACATCAATGGCAAATGGGTTGCCCAATTACTCCCCCTAACAAGATGCTTCTCTTCACCGTATTTTCTTCATCAATGATATTTCTTCATATATATGTTTCTCCCCTTGTCATGGTGCTTTTTATTCAATGAAATTGATCCCCCTAATCCTTTGCATGCCTTCATGTAAATGGATGAGGTAGATGATCAACAGACTTCCTCTACATGCTTAAAGTACTTTATCTCTTCTTTTGTCTTTAGACAAGAAAGGTTGTTGACTTGTTATCAAGTGGTAGACATATTCAACAATGGTCCATCAGATGAGTAAAGGATTATGTTATTCAATGGATTTGCTCCCAAGATATGATCTATCAAAAGTTGATTGTCCACGTGTGACTCATCAAGGGTTTCATAGGGATTTTATTTGATAGCTTATGTAAGAATTGCTAAGAATCATAAGCTCCCCCTAATAGTATGCATGGTCTCCTTCTTGGAAAAATTTCATCATCAAAACTTGGAATATCATATCTTCCAAAGATGCATTCATTAAATTAACAACATGTGTTGTTGGCTTGAGTGTTCAAGAGACTTTCAGATATAATTTTCTTCCTACCCCATACTTGTGTAACTTTCTTTTTTGGCTTGGTAGTCATGGTTTTAAATTATTTAGGGACCCAAGCAAAGTTACAATTACGAACCACATGTCCAATGTTATGACATTTGAAGGACTCCATCTTGTTCATGAATGAGGAATCATGAATTCTTCTTGCAAATTTTCTTCTAGGGAGGTGATGGGTCCCATTATATTTATCCTTGTGGTATGCACTACAATCCTTTGCTATGTGAGCAAAATTTTTACAATAATAGAAATAAACAAACAATATACTTTGGTACCTAGGAGATGGAGATTTTCTTGATGTACTCCTGAAGTATTTTTGCCTTGGTGTTATAGGTCAATTTGGGCATCATTCCCAATGACTTGGTTAACTGGACATCATCTCCAGGACCAATGTATAGGGTCTATCATCCCCTAAAATTTCAGTTGCTACATGCCCTAGACAAAGAACAAGAAAAATCAATCAAAGACTTTCATCTGCAAAGGTTTGCAAAGTTTTAAGTTTATAATATACCATATGAGAGCTCACCAATGGTGCCTCTAAAGGGACTAAGTGCATTGCATATGCAGGTAACCCTATGCAAGGCTGCTCTACAAAGCACTTCTTGACATTCATGGGTGTGTTGGTCACATTGGGAGCAAAATTCTCATTGTTCCAAAATCTCCACTTGGCCAGTGCCTTCTAGAAGAGTTCACATGTGTCAAAATTTGAATCCATGTGTCCATTTGACATCTACAATATTGGGAACATGTATTTCCTATTATTGGAAAGTCATTGATTGTAAAACTACCTCAGATCCTCTATAAATTGGGCACAGATCTTAGTGTTTGATAAGGAAGACTTTATGTAGAGAAATGCTGGTGGAATTTAAATTGAGGAGATTGATTTGAGTGACATATTGCTGGAGATATCTGCATTGTGATGAGGCTGGGATGCTGCTGGAGATGGTGACACTAAATCAATCACTAGGTTGTAACCTCCCCTTCTATCATCAATAAAGATTACTGCTTATTTTTCCCTATATGCATCTGTATAAGCTTTGATTTCCAATATCATGATTTCTTAGTTAATGTCTATGGTTTAAGCTTTATTGATTAGATAAATAACTTGAATAGACATCTGTATTATTGTTATCTCTTGTTGTTTAGTGTTCATTCTTGAAGGAAATATTTTTCATAGCCGGCTGGAATTTGAAGCTACAACAAAAGGGACAGAAGGAGACTTTGGAAGCGCTTGGATCTCAAGTAGGTTCCTTATTTCATTCTGTGTGTCTGTTTATAGTTAGGAAAGATAGTCGTAAATTCTTTGACCTATTGTTCTAGATTAGCACATGTCTAGGGAAGAATGATTTATCCGTAATTCATAATTCCACATTAACAAATTGGCGACTTCGCTGGGGAAATTAATCTTTATGCTAGGTGTTTTAGCCTTTGATTTTCTCTGTTTATTCACCTAATAGTTGTTACTCACAAAGATTAGGTTTTTTAAGATCCAAAATTGCAAAATAAGTGTGTTAAACAACTGTGTATTTCCTTATAAACTGCGCCCAACGAACTCTTGGAAAGGAAAAAGTGCTTTGCATAGCACTGTCTCCATTTTAGGCCTGCGTTGCAAAGCACTGTCTCTCTTTAGAGACTGCATTACCTCCTGAAACCATCCAAATTCCCTTGAATTTATCTTTGCAGTTTGTTTCAGTTTTTTTGATGCTGTGTTTTGAAAATCCTGAACCTCATATTGATCAGTGAATTCATCTACCTCTTCCTCCTTTGAAAGAAAATTTGTTCAATGTTTGTTTAAAGCATTTTTCTTTATCATTGGCAAGTTAATTTCAAAGTATTTTTATTGTTGCATTAGATCCATTTGCTTTTGAAAAAGGAAATTGTTGTAAATTCTTCGTTTCCCGATAGGATAAATTGTTGTTTCATTCCTCAATTTTCCTTCAAAATAGAAATTGTTGTTTATATTACTCATTTCTCAATAGTAAAATGCATTTGTTTTTTATTTAGTGCACTTAGTTTCTTTTCTGCATTCATAACATTAAAGGAACTGAAAAGAAAAATTTGCATTTGCATGTAGTGGTTTGTGTGTTTTGCAAAAGGAACAATTGGGAAATCTGCATTTAGTTTGTGTTCTTTGATTTGTTTTCTCGCAAATTGATTGCTCTTTCCCTCTAGTAGCTAAGATTTTCATTGAAAAACTAAAAGTGAAAGATTTCTTATCATTCTTAGTTACA
The DNA here is from genome assembly GCA_034641835.2 of Pinus albicaulis. Classification (NCBI taxonomy): domain Eukaryota; kingdom Viridiplantae; phylum Streptophyta; class Pinopsida; order Pinales; family Pinaceae; genus Pinus; species Pinus albicaulis. Next base: position 1,054,609,697 of record CM076584.1, on the reverse strand, counting down.
TTTTAGGAATTTTCCTATACATCATCGCGGTGAACCTTTGAAAGGAAAATTGTTAAGCAAGATCAACATAAAATTAATCTCAATTTACCTAACAAAGCATTGGAACCATAACGATAAAATTTAGAAGGTCTAGGCTAGAGACGTGTTCCAGTGTCATAAAACATAGCAGCTATCATTAACTTGTCTGCGATACATTCCGAGTGTGATATCTCACTCCATGTACGTAAGTATATCGTAGATCGTCCACGTACTTTCGGGTATATCCGGCGGTGTTACAGTACAATAAGTATAAAGGGGTGCTCTCACTGTGCGATTTTGCATTAGACAACAATAATACGGACTTGGGCCACCACGTACCTTCAGGTATATTTGGGAGGACAAATTTTAGGTGCTATCCATCCATAATGAACCGAGTCGGCCGCCTTGTAAATTTTGATGCACCGAACACAACATTTGGGGAGATTGTTTGCCCGTACTTCTTGGTTCGCCAGGAGGTATTCTGAAGTTCATAGTTTCTTGGTAAACCCTTTTTCCTAGAATTACCCTTTTATTTTGTTTATTTGTTTTTGGTTAAAATAAATCGGTAATTGTGGAATAACAAAATCCTTTACCTTGTCGTTCGCGTGGACTAGCGTTAAAACCACCTTTACCACCAGAAGTTACTTCTGGTAGGCGAAGGTGATCACGATCTACCGAATCAAGTACAATTCGTACCTCTGGTGAAACATCATTTTACCATAAACCAGAGTTATCTCAAGTTGTTTCTACACATCCCGGTTCATCTACTGTTGTCGAAATGGAGTCTTCACAGCTACCCGTGGTCATGATCCATCCAATTAGTGAGACCATACCTCCTGGACCCGATGTTTTTCAATCAGAAATTGATCCAGATCCTGTCTCTTCTTTTCCAGAACATCAGAATCCTAAAGTCGTACAACCAGAAGTTGTTCCTACCTTGGTCATCCCATAAATTTCTGTAGCTATTGAATCTCCCATATCACACAGTCAACCACCTGAAATATACTTTGGTCCTGACAGTGAAATAATCCCCCCTGGTTTAATTACGATTGAAGAAATCACACAAGATGAGGCACCTTTAACTCCAACCCATTTTGGGGAGGACCTTTACCTGTATGAGTCTTTTCCTCAATTGAAACCATCTTCTTTTGTTGATCATGTTCCTTTTCAAACTCTCGTTATTCAAAAGAGTATACATTTGGTCAAGTAACCATGCCTGAACCAACATCTTTGGGCCATCTATTCCAATTACGTCGGCTCCTGCCCTAGCTACCCCGTCGATGTTTACAACTTCACTAGAGTCATATTTTCATGGTGGCCCTTTGGTCCCATCAGGTTACAAATCATTATCTGGATTTTTCTTTGGTACATCTTCAAACCCATGGACTTTACCAATGTCATCATCCAATATTTTAATTGGTAATCCTATAGTAAGTACTGAATGACTTGATTCTTTATACACATCGTCAGGGCAATATCAAGCCGGTCCTTCTGGGTCTATTCCTTCAAATACCATATCAACTAGACTCCCAACATTTGGAGAGTAATATTTTCCGTCTTGTTATCCTCCTCAGCTGGGGGGAAACCTTTGGTCACCCAATATGACAGTACTCCGTCACTTTTTGGTCAACCTAATGTTGAAATGAATGTTTGTCAATGGCAACCCACTCTGCCTGTCCAACCACAAACAATTTTACACTCGCATCAACCAGTTCAACCTGTTACACCCACATCATTTCCACTTGTCAATACATATTTACCCCTGTTAAAGAATAAAAATGTTGTACAACCTTATAAAATAGGTCCTTCAACTCAATATCATCAAATTTTGGGTCCATAGACTCCAAATCCTTCGGTTAATTTACAAAAACCTGTATCCGGAATCATTTATTCACAAGCTGGTTTACCATTTTATGGGATGACACAACCACAACTTGGTTATACCTATCAACCAAATCCAAGTTATCCTAATTTTTGTTATAAGATTGGAGGATAGACCCCTTGGAAGCCACATGTGCAAATGCCTCAAACTTCATTTCAACAAGTATCATATCCAAGTTTTGGTCAACAGAATCCTCAAGCATTTGCTTTTCAAAACAACCCCTATCTAGGTTACCAGCAAAAAATTCCTTATGCTGGTGCTCAAATTCCTGTTGCTCAAGCAATTCCATCTTACCCTAGCTATGCTCAATCTTACCTTAATCAACAGTTTCCCTTTGTTGCAACCTTAGAGTTACCAGATTTAAATCGGCTAACTAATGATCCAATTAACTATGCTCCTTGGTGGCCGATGATACCTCATAAATTACCCTCGGATAATCCTAAGTTCAATGGAAACTCTGGAGAAGATCCGTCGACTCATGTTATGACTTATCATTTATGTTTTTCATCAAACTCCCTGAATGATGATTTTTTTTCGACTATGTCTTTTCCAACGTACGCTCACAGGTTTGGCTGCAAAATGGTACATTGAATTACCTAGAGTTTTTTTTGATAATTTCACTGCCCTAGCTACTTTCTTTTTGACTCATTTCCAGTTACCCATTCAATATGAAACTGGAATGGAACTCTTGACCAATTTAAAATAGACTAATGCTACTCACATTTCTGATCATATTCATGAGTGGCATCGTCGACGTAGAATGGTTAAGACATTTGTTCTGGATCAGCTCCTTGCTGAATGGTTCATTAAGTCCCTGTTACCATCTATAACTGAGGATGTGGCTAAGGGTGGCATCATCATAGAAGAGTAAGTCATCACTCGTGCCCAGTATTTAGACTTGATTATACTCAGTCTAACATGTTCTATGGAAAAATTCCTAACACGCCGAGATCTAATTTTACTGTTCCTCCTCAATTAAAGGACTCTCATGCCAGAGACGGCTTGATTGGCACTGCAAGAACACATCAAACTACTGCATCTGATCCTGCTCTTTCTTCTGAAATTAATGCCGTGTCATTTGACAAAGGAAAAAGTGATAAGCAACCCGGAAGTAAGAAAAAGGGGAAATCTAAGAAAAAGCAAACTTCTAACCCGTAGGAAAGATCATATGATCAATAGTCTGGACCTAGGAAACCTCATTATCCATGGATAATCTGTAACGAGGAACACTTTTTTAGGGATTATCCTCACCGTGCTGAAGTCTAAAAAATCATCAAGACTTTCCATGCGTCAGCTGTGTTGACAGACCCATTTCCAAATTCAGACACAAACATGGTTGCTACGGATCGAGCTCCTAGTTCCAAAGTGTTAATGTTATCTATCACAAAAACTTCAATAGATATTTTGGTGTCAACACATAATAAATATTATGGTAGTCATGCCACTGGTCAACCTACTACCTCGACAATGAATCCGTCTACGGAATCAGTACCGCCTACTGCTATTCTTGAATTGACAATCAAGCCACCAAAGGGAGTAATTCACAATCGACATATAATTTTCAAGCAAGAGCTTCACAAAATTATAATATAGTTGAAGATTTGGCTCAATCCCCTTCAACTATGTCTTCTCTTAAGGTATTACAAAATTTTCCCTCCCAAAAACAGGCTTTATTGTCAGCTATTGGTGGAATTGATCCGACTGATTCTAATCTTGTTGTCTTTAATCATACGGGCTATGTGCCGCAACTACCAGCAGAATTGGAATTCTCCATACAAGTAAATGTTCTCAATCACCTTGTTCATCACACTATTATTGATGAGGGGCATCTACATGCATTATGTCTCTAAATTGTTGGAAGTCACTTGGCTCGCCGCGCTTATCACAATCATCAACGACGTTGAAGGCATTTGATGGACGTACATATAAACCTTGTGGTATCATTAATAACCTGCATGTTGAACTAAGGGGAAAAAAATGAATATTGATGTTGAGGTTGTTGATGGACCCCTTGACTATAATATTTTACTTGGAAGGCCATGGGTATATGAAATGACTATAATTGTTTCTACATATTTTAGAATGATTGCCTTTCCACATAAAGGTACTATTATAGTCATTAATCAACTATCCTTCTTTGCCTCTACCTCGCAGGTAACTGGAAGCATTCCGTTCGTTCACATACCCCAACTAGAGCTTCAGAACATTGGTGTAGGACTCTTAAAGGATTCCACTTTAATGGGAACCTTTGCATTACCGTCGCCCGCGATGTCAGAAAAAATTGCAAGTATAGAGACCTGCTACATGATCTCTTCCACTCTATCTAGCTTAAGGAAGAGTACTGGTGATTCTGAAATTACTATGTTGGATGAGTTTCTGCCCCCCAGCCTTATTGAGCTTGCATAGCAATCAATCTATCTGGCTTGGGCGGAAAATACGAAATTAGCGTTGCCGAGTGTTTGGGTTAATCTTTCCTTAGATTTTGGTACTCCCTCTGATCCTTTTTCCTCAATGTTCTTGACAGATGAGAATATTTTGGAAGCCATGATGTCAGAAGGAGAACCATGGGAATATTATCATCATCGTTCCCATCTTCCTGATTATGAAGAAAATTATCTTAGTGAACTATATCACCCATCCATCAAAAATTTCTTTTCGAATTATTTACCCATTAATGCAATCGATTCCAAAAATAATATGTCAAATATTGAAGAAACCATTTCTATCAATATTTCAACCAAACCTGGCGTTGTAGAAAATATTCATGTCGGTGTATCTTGTCTCCATCAAAACTCGAATCATATCGCTCTCTATTCTGTGAATTCTGTGATGTATTTGCTTGGTCTTAAAAGTAAATGTTAGGCATAGATACTAGTATTGTTGAACACACTATTAATATGTATCCTGATGTCAAACCAGTGCGTCAATGGCTTCGTCCTGTTCATCCAAAGAAAGCCGCTGCCATCAAAGTAGAAGTTGAAAAACTTTTGTGTGCTGGTTTCATATACCCTGTTCTGCTAACTGAGTGGGTTTCCAATATCGTTCATGTCATGAAAAAGCAAGGAACCATTAGAGTGTGCGTCGATTATCGGGATGTCAGTCTTGCTTGTCCAAAAAACAACTATCCTACTCCCTTTATCAACTAGATTATTGACGATTGTGCTGGATGTGAAATCTTTTCATTCATGGATGGATTTTTTGGCTACAATCAAATTAATATCCACCTAGAGGACCAACATAATACAACATTCATCTGTCCCTGGGGCACATTCACTTATAGGAAACTACCGTTTGGTTTAAAGAACGTTGGGGCAACTTTTCAGAGAGCAATGGATTATGCTTTCAATGACATCAAGCACATTGTTCAATCGTATCTAGATGATTTACCAGCGCATTCACGAAATTGGACTGATCACTCGATGCACTTGAGAGCCATTTTCTTATGCTGTCGACACTAACAAATATGCCTCAATCCACATAAATGTGTGTTTTGTGTTGGTTCTGGCCGTTTTCTTGGATTCATAGTCTCAAAAGAAGGAATTCGAATCGACCCATTGAAGGTTCATGCCATTCTTGATTTGCCTGCACCATCAAACTTACTTCAGATACAGAAAATTCAAGGAAAGGCTAACTTCCTAAGAAGGTTCATTCTAAACTACGCCGAAATGGCTAAAGGATTTACTCGACTATTGAAAAAAGGGGTTCCCTTCCATTGGGACCAAGTTGCATAAGCTTCTTTTGATGATGTTAAGGACACTCTTGTCCGAGCGTCATTAATGTATCCCCCTCATTATCAAAATGATTATTTCCTATATATCGCTGCGACTGAAACGACCATTGCTATGGTATTGGTCCAAGTAGAAAATGGAATTGAACATTCGATCTATTATTTGAGTCGTAATCTCAATGATACAGAAGTTAAGTATTCATACGTAGAAAAGCTTGCCTTGGAATTTGTTCAAGCTATCCAAAGATTTCGCCATTACATTCTGCTCCGAAAAACCACTATCGTTTCGGATTGAAACCCCATGACTTATATCTTATCACGTCAATTGATATGGGGCAAATATTCGAAATGGATTGTCATTTTGCAGGAATTTGATTTGGAAATCATCAAATCCAAGTCAAAGAAGTCTTTAGCTTTTTCAGAGCTTCTCTATGACCTTCTTTCTGATAGTACTGCAACTACGTCGGAACCATCAATTCCTGACGAGTCTTTGTTTCTGATCAGATCATCTGATCCTTGGTATGGGGATTTCATCATTTATCTCCAAACTCAAACTTTTCGACCTGATACCTCTCATTCTGAACAACGACGTATTCAATACCAAGCCAAATATTATATGATCGTCGGCGATAGACTTTATCGTCGTGGTGTCGATATCATTTTAAGGAGGTGCCTCACTCATGAGAAGGCCGAAAAAGTGTTAAATGATTGTCATGCTGGGGCTTGTGGTGGAAATTTATCTGGTTATGCTACCGCACAGAAGATACTCCACGCTGGTTACTTTTGGCCTACTATTTTTCGAGACTGCATCCTCGCGGTCAGAAGTTGTCATGTGTGCCAAATTTTTTATCGTAAAATCCGCAAATCGCCAGTGCCAGTGCATCCTGTTGCCTCTGTGGGACCATTTTCGAAATGGGGTATTGACTTCATGACCTGTAACCCTCGTTCATCTGGGGTTCACAGTTATATTATTGTCGTAGTTGACTATTTTACCAAATGGGCAGAAGCAATGCTTACTTTCAACAACACAGGGCAAACATCTACATTGTTTTTCTTTAATCATGTTATCGCAGGGTTTGGGGTCCCATAGGCTATAGTTACAGATCATGTGAAGCATTTTCGCAATCACAGGATGGCTGAATTGATTACCAAGTTAGGATTTTCACATGATAATTCTACTCCTTATTATCCACAATCAAATGGACAAGTTAAAGCTATCAAAAAAATTCTAAAATGTATGCTTCAACAAATGATAGGAGTTCATAAAAGAAATTGGCATTTGATCCTATAATATGCCTTGTGTGCTTATCAAACCTCGGTGAGAAGTGCAACTGGCTTTACTCCTTTTCAATTGGTGTATGGTCTGGAAGCTATCTTACCAATCCAATGTGAAATACCTTGGTTAAAACTCGCAATCAACTTGCTACCTGACACCTCAGAAGAAGAAGCGCGTCTCCTTAACCTAATCCATCTTGATAAAACACGTCGTGAAGCCCAATTGGCCAACGAAGCGCATAATAGACGTATAAAGGCGCAATACGACAAAAAAGTCCAGCCTCGCATTTTCTTAGAGGGCGACTTGGTCCTTTTTTATGATCAAGAAGTTGATGTAATAGGTACATGAAAGTTTGAGCCATTATGGCATGGCCCCTATATTTTCAAAAGAGTTCTTGCTAAGGGCGCCTATGAGTTGGTTGATTACGATGGGATTCCATTGGCGTAGCCTAGAAATGGGTTGTATTTGAAACATTACTATGCTTAATCATGAGCGTAGTAATTTTTTGTATTATATTGTATATATATGTTGTTGATTTGCATTCACTATCTTAATTTGTTTTTAAATTTTTTCTTGAAGTTAGTAATCCACTTTAAATTCTATCGCAGACCTCTGAATCTTCAGAACCCTTTGTTGATTATGCTGATGGTGCTAGTCGCAGTACGCAGAATCTATCCTCTACAGGGTGGGCCATTTTCGCTCCGAACGACGAGTTAGTGAGTTTTCAAGGGATTTGTATTGGTAGATCGACGAACAATATCGCTGAGTATAGCGCGTTGATCGAACTTCTCTCTCATGCCATTTCATTTGGTATTAACCGTATCATCATAAGGTTAGACTCACAACTTGTGGTATTACAACTTACTAGTGTTTATACTGTTATAAATCCAACATTGCATAGATTTTTCCTTAGAGTTTGACTTTTGGAAAGACATTTTGATTTTATTCAATATCAACACATTTCCATAAATTTGAATACATTGACTGATTCATTAGGTAATCAAGTTTTAGACAGACATTTGCAACATGTGTAAAGAAAACATTCAAATCATTGAATAGGATTGCACAATAAACATAGGAAAACACGAAAATCATATAGATATATAGTTATAGGTTTTTACAAAAAATTGTGCCCAAGACACATTGGTCATCTGACCTCAAAACATATGAAAAATGTCACAAGTAAACTAGTGGTGCTCATGGTAACATGCTATAGATCTAGCTATCCTATGAAGTAACCGCATCCAACAATTAGGAACCCCAATAGTGTGTCGCTACAGTCCCATAGGTGGCTCTTCAATCCAGCAATCCGGAATCTCAAAGGTCAAACCCTCTATGTGCTACTGAAGCTCAGTCAAAGTCTCAGCCATATCAAGATGCTGAAGGACTGCTCTCCTGACAGCCCTCTTTGCTGGCACATCTGCTTCGCACTCCGGTTCCACTATTGGTTGAACACAACCAACATCCGCATTACATCAAACATTTAGTTTATTCTTGGGAAAATATCAAAATACAAAAAAATTGTATAAAACTTAGGAAAATAAAAAACATGGTCAAAAAATTCTTACCTATTGCACCCCACTGAGCGCCTTCTGGTAATGCTAAATCTGGATCTCCTCGAAAATCAACGCCTGCGTATGCATACTCATCGATGGCGACAATTTGTTGCCAGAACCAGGCGAAGAACGCAATCAAGAACACAATGGTAGATTGGCCTGCATGCCTACCCATGAGTTCCACCCATCTCTGCATCTGCGGATCTCTAGGATTAGACACATCCAATGTCACATGTTATGGCTGCATCAGTGGAATCCGTTCCAAAGCGAAGGATATAAGGATAGAACCATACCTGGAATTCTTCTTCCTTCCTCCCTTAGCTTTGTTCAATTGTTCCTTTATTTGAGATAGAAAAACTTCAGACCAGTTGAAGACTGTTGGCTCCATACACTCTAGCGCATACTGCATATACAATCTATTCGCTACATGTAGTGTAACGGTACCGGCAAGTTTTGCGATCGTGAAAAGGATAGTTCTCAAAGGAAAATCTCTAACATCTCAGATTTTTATCTTTCCATATTTGCTTGGCTCTTCCCCTGGATAACAATGTTGCAAAACATAATCTCTCATTGTCTCTCCTCCAAAAATAGGCCCTGAGAGCGAAATGGGCAAGCCTCTCCTCAACAAACCTCTGAGAAAGTATACATCCTCGACTGTTATGGGAACCACTTGGTTCTTAATATGAAATGCCTCAATAGCTAGATCCCATGCTCAAACTAAGAACTCCAACAGTTCTATTTGTTGCCTCATCCCAGAAAATTTGAAGTACTTAAGCAATCCACAATCTCTTAGGGCTCTTACTGTACCTAGATCATTTAAGGCAATCATGTCCTATTCTTCATGTTCTCTTTCCCTCTATCTAATTGTCATTATAATCTGATGGAAACCTGAAATACAACCATAAGATCCATTAGATTCCATTCATTGCAAAAAAAATAGGCAAAATTTGGGCATAATGTGAGAAACAAAAATCTATATTGCGCCCAACACACTCCCTAACAAGAGGCAGTGCGTTGTGTATGCAAGTAACCTTCACTGTACTTGTTATGCAATGCATGTTTCGACATTCAGGGGTGCGTTGGCATCTTTCTGGGCAGAATTTACCCCAGGGGCATTAAAACCCTAAAAATTTGCAGAAATTGGAAATGAAATGAATACTAAAGGAAAGAGGAGGTTTATATCATTAACCTGGATCAAACGGAAACAAAACTGTCCACAAAAACGATCACAATCAGCAGCTGAAGTTCAGGGGAAAAATCAAGTTCAAAGCTCCAAAATGCAAATGGTAACTATGGAATGGTAAAAATGAATAATGCAACTACTTTTAATAGTCATTTAATTATTTGCAAATTGAATTTATTGCTATGACTATAGTTTTATTATGTTTTTTTAATCATGAAACAGGTATTTTTAATCCATTTGATGTTGTTCTGAATAGGTCTTACAAATGATGAACAGATTAGTCGTGCAGGTTTATTTCAAGAATGATTTGACCACAAAGCATACTTTTTCTCCTTATTTTTCGAGCTTTGTTAAAAACGAAAAAGGATTTGAAGTGCACTTTTATCTCTTTTTCAAGCTTCGATAAAAGCGAAAAAGGAACTCCTGGAGTCTTCTTTCAGCTCTTTTCAAACTCCGATACTGTGAAAATATTGCCGAGCACTTGTCTTTTCGAGCTCGTAAAAGTAAATGAATTGATATCTACTCAGTATAAGTTTAACCCTTTTCTGGAATGAGATAGATTATTTACGAAAAAGGAATACCTTGGTTAAACACGACCAAAGAGGTTCTCTCAAATATTATTTTACACTTTTTTGGATATGAGCGACAAATTTACGAAAAAGTACTTATGGAGTTTTATTTCGTCCTCTTTTTCAAACTCTCTAAATATGAAAAAGGACTAGGCTATCACTGTCGTTAAGCTCATTAAAACATAAAATAGCGACGGGCTTGTAGATCATGGCAAGAATCAAGTTTCATTCATCGCTAGACTCCTTAAATTATTAAATAGCGATACTTTATTCACCCGAAGGGTTGAATTATAGATCAAGCAAATGTTATCCTCCTTAAGCTTGTTAAAAGATAAAGAGGTACTGGTCGACAAATAATCGGGGAAAATTTGGGAAAAGTGAGCAAAATTATTTATGGTAGCAAGTTGCTCTTGAACATAACACTTCCTTAACTCCATGTCCATGACTTTTTGGGTTGGGTAATCATCTTGACGGTTCATTCATACCTATGGTTCATCATACCTTCCCTTCGGTTTTGGGTCAATGCTGCCAACCCATCTCAGTGTCACCGATATGTTCAAGAGAAGTCATCCAATGAATAAATCATCCTTCTGCAATACTCATAAACCTTTATTATCATGACCGTCATCCCTGAAAATTGCTATATCAAGTCATACCCTTGTCTTCAAAATTAGTAACTCCTGTTTTGCAATAAGGTGGCTTCCTATCGTTGAAAAATCGTTATCCAAGAAGTTCACTTAGAAACATCAGATTCTAGTACCATAAGGCTTGTTACAACATTGACAAGATCCTCGCTTCCGGAATTTTGACCGAAATATTTTGTTTGACATTCGACATCAAATCATCTATTCACGCCTTACGAAATGTACTGTAGTACCTTGAGGGCCATTTCCATCAATGGTAGTTCTCTCGCATTTGTTAACAGCTCACATCATTGGCTGGTAATCAAACGATGTCTTTACATGTTCGACGAAAAATTATATATTCGCATGGCTAGACCTGTACTCGAATGATCGAGTGAACGAGATAAGAAGACCCCAGATCTAGTTTCAGCTATCCAAGCTGCGATTTCAAGATTGTTGTACACATCATCTGTACGGTGACCTTACATACATATCATATAATCCCAATGACCTAGTTAAATGGACATCATATCTAGGACCAATTTATAAGGTCTATCATCGCCTAACATTTCATTTGCCACATGCCCTAAGAAAAAGAAAAAGACAAATCAATCAAATACTTTCATCTGCAAAGGTTTCCAAAGTTTGAAGTTTATAATATATTATATGAGAGCTCACCAACACTATCTCTAAAGGGAATAAGTGTGTTTCATATGCAAGTAGCCCTATGCAAGGCTTCTCTGCAAAGCACTTCCCAACATTCATGGGTGCGTTGGTCAAATTGGGAGCGAAATTCTCATTGTTCCGGAATCTCCACTTGGCCAATGCCTTCTAGAAGAGTTCACATGTGTCAAACTTATAATCCATGTGTCAATTTGACATCTACAATATTGGGAACATGTCTTGCCTATTATTGGAAAGTCATTGATTGTAAAACTACCTCAGCTCCTCTATAAATTGAGCACATATCTTAGTGTTTGATAAGGAAGAATTTGTGTAGAGAAATGCTGGTGGAATTTCAGTTGAGGAGATTGATTTGAGTGACATATTTCTGGAGATATCTGCATTGTGATGAGGCTGGGATGCTGCTGGAGATGGTGACACTAAATCAATCACTAGGTTGTAACCTCCCCTTCTATCATCAATAAAGGTTACAACTTATTTTTCCCTATATGCATCTGTATAAGCTTTTATTTCCAATATCATGATTTCTTAGTTGATGCATATGGTTTATGCTTTATTGATTTAGCTAAATAACTTGAATAGACATCTGTATTATTGATATCTCTTGCTGTTTAGTGTTCATTCTTGCAGGAAATATTTTGCATAGCCAACTGGAATTTGAAGCTACAACAAAAGCAACAGAAGGAGACTTTGGAAGCACTTGGATCTCAAGTAGGTTCCTCATTTCATTCTGTGTGTCTGTTTACAGTTAGGAAAGATAGTTGTAAAGTCTTTGACCCGTTGTTCTAGATTAGCACCTATCTAGGGAATAATGATTTATCCGTAATTCATAATCCCGCATTAACACTTGGAGTTATTCGGTTACATCCATTGCCTCTTGCATCCTTGATACCTTCTGTAGAGTATTTCCTTGATGTACTTCTAAGGTAATTTTGCCTTAAATTCCTTTGATCAAATTTAGTGCTTCTGGAATGCTTGACATAATTTGCATATATTATTGGAGTAGGGTTTCTTCCAATCTCATATTAACTCTTCTCCTTGACTTTTCTAGAATTGGGGGCATCAATATTTTTTCCAAGATTCTCTACATCCTTGTTGTTTGAAGCATTATGGTTTTCATCATTACTATTTGAGGGTTCACTTGCATAACCAAGACCCGATTTATCAAGAGGAGATCTTTGATGACTTAGGATGTCATCTAGGTTTTGAGAGCTCTTTAGAATATTATTCAGATGATAACATTATTTTCTAAGGAGATCAATTTCTTCTTTCATCATCTTGCATTCTTCATACTTTTTTCTACATGGTTCTCCAATTCTTCCTTTATCTTGGTTGCTTCACATGATTGGGCCTTAAGTGAGGTGATTTGTGATTTTAATTTGGTGATGCCTTCATCATTTTCCTCTAGTTGGAATATCATGGTATTTATTTCTTTTTCCGCTTCATCAACTTGTAATTTCAGGAGAGTCAAAACTTCCATCACCATTTCAGCTCCTTGTGCTTGTTTCTTTGCTTCTTCTAGTCGAGATTTAAGGGTTGAGACATCTTCCTTGTATTGACCAATTTTTGCTTCAATTTTGTTCAAGTCCTTGTGTCTTTGTTCAAGATGGATTGAAAAAATGTCTTCCATTTTCTTTGCTTTATCCAATTGATTTATCATGGATATGACTTCTTCATGATGCCTTTATTGTTTTGATGCAATTCCTCCTTAAGCTTGGTGAGCTCCTTATCTCTTTCTTGTATCTAAATCTTGAATAGGTCAAATTCCTTCATTGTATTGTCAAGGTTATGGTCACCACCTTGTGATTGCTTCTTGAGCTCCTCTTTTTCCTTTTTCAAATAGTTTATATCTTCTAGTGTAGCTACAAGTTTTTCCATGAGATCTTCTTGGAGGCATTCTTCATTTTCTTAATCTTCTAAGTCTTCCTTGGCCTTGACGTCTTCATTCATGTTTTCAACTTCCTTAATCGGTTATGGATTTCCTTCTTAATTTCCATTATCTTCTTGATTATAGGTCATGGTCAATGCTCCTTTTGAGGGAAGATATTGAAGTTTATCCCACATACATTTTCCGATGAATATTTTTCCACTTTGGCCTTTCTAGCATTTGGTAGCCTACTCAAGATTGCCTTCATTGCTTTTGAATTATATTCCTTGGATTATTCTTCTATCATGATTTCAATAATCATTGATTCCTAGAATTCAAAGCCTTGAGCCATTAAAAAATTCTTCATTTTTTCCTTCCATATATCAAAGTTTCCATTGAAAAATGGATCTTTCCCAATTTGATTATCTTCTGCTTTCATGGTCGAAGAAGACAAATCTTTAGAAGGATTGGAGTTTTTCTTCCTTGGCTTTTCCATTTGTGTTATAAGTATCAACCTTCAAGTTGTTAGGCTTTGAGTGAAGGTACTGGCTTTGACACCAATTGTTGGAAATACTGAGAGGGGGGTGAATCAATATTTCTTTTAAATTGTTAATTTTACGAGTTATATCACTTATAATTAGAACACAAAATGAAAAATAAGAAAAAATACTTTTATTAGTCAGATATAACGAGGACTTCAATCCTCTTCTTTAAAATAAATCCAATACAATAATGTGTAGGGATCCAACCATAGATGAAGATACCAATCTTCAATTTGGGTTATGGGCCCACCATGCTTCCGTTGCGCCACTCATGAAGGTGTCTCCATAGCTCTTCATGGTATCCAAACATAATCTTCAAGGTTACCTCATGATTACTTCAACAAGACATCATGGTTTCCAAGGGTGCCTTAAAAATTTCTCTAGGAAGTATTCAAAATGTCTTTAATAGAATTCTTGATGATTCTCCGAGGCATGCTCAAGATCTTCACAACACCTCAATGAATCCTTCAGGATGTCTTCAAGACAATGCTTCAAATAAACTTCCCCCAATTTCAACCCAAATATGTTACTAGTTGATTCTAGGTCTATTTCAAAATGTCCATAAAATGTTTCTTCAAATAATATTCAGGAGTGAAAAACACCTTCTAAAAAAGGAAGCCTTCTATAATAATGTTTACATGCCTATTTGAAAGGTCATTGTCTTGTATTCTGCACTTCTCCAAATAACTGAAATTTTATAGGCAACTATCCAAGATTCCAAATGATATATGTAACCAAGTCACAAATGTATCTTCTCAATTTGTATGGCCATTCCATAATTATATCACCATAGGTTTGTTACCACTGAGCATTCCACAGTTGTATCACTACTGATCCATCCACAGTTGCATCATTACCAAGACTTCCATATATATATTATCATCGAGTCATAATATAGTTACAAGCCCGAGGTATTATAGATTCAAAGGGATAAGAGATCAGAATCAAGGAATAATTCCATAGGTCTGAGACAATATACTTTCCACTGTCTGAGGTGAAATATCACAGATCCAAGATTCTTGAATAGGAGATTTTTCACTTGTCCAAGGTATCAAAGTCTTGCCAAACCAAGCCCCGACAATATTGTTTAAAACCTCCACAAGAGAGAAGATTGCAGATCTAAGGAGTAATTCAAAGCCTTTAACAGGGGCAGGTCTAAGATACAATTGGCCCTTGTAACAACATATCCAATCCACTACAACCTTCGTCTGAGCCTCCAAAAACTCTGCAATGTGAACTCATAAAAAATTGTTAGGTCCTAGGTAATAAGGTGTTACACTGGGCACCCAAACAGATCCGAGTTTTGATTTTTAGAAGACTGTCCACATAGGCAGATTTCCCAATGATATGTCTGAGTTCTTGACAATAATATCTCCAAGATAATATCAGGTATGAGATCTAAATGAGCTTCTACAGCTGGCTTAACAGAATTATGCCCAAACCATTAATACTCCTCAACCTTCTATACAATTCTATGCTTATTCTCTGAATTTTATCACCGAAATATGATGTTGAAATGAGGAGTTTGAGACTTATATTTATAGTGGTTTCAAACTTTAATGAAGAGACATGTCTCTTGAGGAAGATCCGACTTGGCCAATAAGTTCATGTCGACCAACAGCAAAAAAATATTATTTTTCGACTTAAAAATTCATTTTCTCTTCAACAATAGGGAGTTTGAGCACGTGAAATAGCTCGTTGGAAAGAGGAAAATGTCCTCTACCAGCTGATGTCAATCTCATCCGTAAGTGAGATCATTTTTCATCAAGAAAATAATATTTGTGAACCATTCATCATGATTTTATCATGACAACCTTTAGGATTATGATTTGTACAATGTTTAGGGCTTCTTCACTTGTGTTATTTATTAGGATTAGGGCTTCCTTTTTTCATTAAAGACTAGGGCACCATGAGCACCATCAATGAAGGAGGCTTTGGGCTTCATCTTATTTTCCAACCAAAAATCATCCATGCATCAAATGCTAGTTTTTTCATCAATGTATATGGTTAATATTATGGCATTTTCACCTAGGCTAGAACATCATGAGGTTAGGACATGTCATCAAGGATCATTATAAGTAGGCCTAGTTTTTAATTCATTAATTGATTGACCTCATATTGACTTAAGTGACATATGTACATAGGAATTTCTTCCCTGGTTTGTATGAGGTTTGGGCAACATCTCAAGGTTTAGGATAGGTATCACAAGAATATTTTCCATCACAAATAATGTCATATTGACATCAATGAAAAACTTGACCAACACCTATGAGTAGTTAATTGATCCTCAGAACTTGAAATTATTTCCAACTACTCTTAAGGATGGAGCACTTAAATGGTTCATGGGATTAGGAACATATACTATTAGAACATGGGAAGAAATGAAAATTGTGTTCTTAGAAAAATATAAGGATTATTGCATGTCCCATAACCTTAAGGATGAAGTCTTTAAGATGATGCAAAAAGAGGATGAAAGCCTTGAATATCTAATCGAAATATTTTCATACAATGTTAAAAAGGCTAGGATGCATGACCTATGTGATGAAACATCAAAATCTCTTTTGTTGAAATCCATCAGAGATGAATGGATTGACCTTATCAACTTAATTGGAAAAGGATATGTTTCTCAACTTTCATTTGGAGAAATATGTGATTTGTGTAAACGTATTTCAACGGGTAAGGCTAGAATTAATAAAAATTCAAGAGACCATGTTTTGTCAAGAATTAGTAAATTTTCAATTGGAATAATAAGTAGAGCTGAAATAGGAAATTTTATTGATAATTTCAAAACATATATCCTTGGGTGTCTTAGTGAGCAACTAGATACTCTTAAGATAAAAAACAAGCAAAAAGATGAGAATTTTTCATTATCTATTTTCTATCCCGAATGTAGAAACTAACATGCCTTGAGATAATGTCCCCTTTATAATATAGAAATTTGTGTCATATGCGCTGAAAATCATAATACAAAGGAATGCCCCTCAATACTTGGTCTTAAAGTTGTTTTTAAAGATGAGACTGGAACAAGCCAAGTTGAATCACTTTATTTTGTTGCTAAAAGGCCATGGAAAAATCAAAAACCAAACATGACTCAAGGTTTTGATACTCAATCATATGCACAACCACATAAAAATTGGACTACACCCATGCCTGGGCAACCTTAGCCCCCACAACCTCCAAATCCATCTTGGGAACAAGGTTGGAAAAATCCTTATGGAAAATATCATCAATATCATCAATTCAAACAACCTTATTCTTTTCCACCATAGTATTATCCTCCTCAACCAAACCAACCCCTTCAATTTCAAAATCAAAATCTACAACTTTCATTACCATTTCCTCAAAAACCCAATCAACTACCTGCTCAACCACTCACAAATCCAAAAAATAAGAATCAATAAGTTGTTTATAATGTTGAAGGACAAAATTTTAAAGCTTGTATGACAACCCCATTAGGTCTAAATTATGTTCAAATTATATCTATTAGAGTTTTACAAAAGAATTCACCAACAATTTCTATCCAAAAATCTAAAGAGGGTGAAGTTCATCAAAAGGATACAATTCTTGATCAAGAGAATTCTCCTCTAAAGGAATATGTTCATGTATAATCAAAGGTTGAGAAAATAAAACAAGCTCCTCCAGTTCCTCTGATATAACAACCTTCTATTTCCTTACATGGTCGACCTTTTCCTGAAAGGCTCAAAATTGATAAAGGAATAGAAAGGAAAATTGTCTTACCAGATTACGACATGCCAGATGAACTTCAGAATATTTGAATCAAAATTCCTTTACTCCAAGATATAAATGAAATACCAATATTTGAAAAAACTATTAAGGAAGTATGCGTTAGGAAACCAAGAAGAAAAGGAAAAGATGTTAAAAAGACTCAATTTGTAGGAAAAATTGATGATATTATGATGGGGAAACCAATTGTTCAAAAATGTCTAGATCTAGGTAGCCTTATTATGAAAATTCATATCAATGGCATTAAGATTTCAAACACTTTTATTGATCTAGGAAAAACCATAAATATTATGAGTAAATAGACAATGGAACAACTAAAGCTTATGAATCTTCAATATACTCCTACATTGTTATAATTAGAAGATAGATCTGTTATCACACCAGATTTTATATTAGAAGATGTGTCTGTTTCTCTAGATTCTTAGGAATACCCTATAGATTTCATGATTTTAACTCCCAAGAATAATTTACGAGGCCATCCATTGATCCTTGGTAGGCCTTGGCTAGCTACAGATGATGAATTCATAAGTTGTAGATATGGTGTGATGGGAACTCTACTAATTGATTCACATTGCATCCACCTGCAAAAACATTAACTGAAGTAGTGATTGAAATTTGGATAGATGATGATAATGAAGGCTTTGATGATATGAAACTAGTATATACTCTTTCACAATTAGATGAGGAAGATCAATTGATAAATTTAATGAATAATAATGATTCTTATTCATACTGTGAGCAAGATAAACGTTTTCAAGAACAATGAAATATTGAATATTTATCATCTCACCAAATGGATTTATATTATATTGAAAATTTTGGCAATTCTCAAGTAGAAGTTTTTCTAGGCAAAACATTGAACATTAATACTAACTTGGAATAATTTCAAAAGAAGAAATTGATAAAGATGTTGCAAAAACACTCTTTTGCTTATGCATGGGAGTAAACAGATATTAAAGGGATTGGTCCTAAAACTTGTATGCATCATATTTATATCCAGGAAAATTCCAAACCAGTTAGACAACCTCAGAGAAGGATGAACCGTAATTTGAGAGAAATTGTTAAGGAGGAATTACAAAAGTTACTCAATGTAAATTTCATCTATCCAATATCAGATAGTCAATGGGTGTCACCTTTAGTCATTGTTCCAAATAAGAATGGTAAATTTTGAGTGTGTATTAACTACAGGGAATTAAACAAAGCTAATTTTAAATATCATTTTTCACTACCTTTTATAGATCAAGTATTAGATACCTTGGCAGGGAAAAAACGTTTTTCATTTCTAGATGGTTTTAGTGGATATAACCAAATCCATATAGCACCAAAAGATCAAGATACGACACTTTTACATGCCCATGGGGACATATGCCTATAGGGTGATTCCCTTTGGGTTATGTAATGCACCTGCCACATTCCAGAGAGAAATTCTAGGTATGTTTTCTGATCTAATTCATGTTTGTGTGGAAGTTTACATGGATGACTTTACTGTATATGGAGATACTTTTGAATAAGCTATTGAAATTTGGAGAAAGTTCTTATTAGATGTAAAGAGGAAAACCTTTCATTAAGCCATGAGAAATTTCTTATGATGTTCAATGAAGGGATTGTTTTAGACCACAACATTTCAAGTGATGGAATTAAAGTGGATATGTGTAAAGAAGTAATCTTTAAAATTCTAATTCATGTTTGTCAAAGAGATGTAAGAAGTTTTCTTGGATTTACTAGTTATTATAGGAGATTCATAGAAAATTTCACAAAAATAGCCTCTCCATTGTTCAAACTTCTTACAAAATATTTTGAATTTGTTTGGAATTATGACTGTCAAAAGGCATTTGAGACATTAAAACAAAAGATTACTGAAGCACCAATTTTAAGAGGACTTAATTGGTCTCCCGCTTTCCATATTTCTATTGATGCTCCAGATACAACTCTAAGAGTTGTGTTGGGACAAAAATATTTAACTCATGTTATTTATTATACATGAAAATTTTTGACTCCAGCAAAGTTAAATTACACAGTAACAGAAAATGTGTTTTTAGTTGTTGTGCATGCCATTAATAAGTTTCATCATTATATCACTGGCTATGAAACTTTTATTCACACAAATCATTCTGTCATTATATATTTAATGAAACTTTTATTCATACAAACCAATTAATAATGGTATAATCACAAGATGGAGGTTATTATTAAAGTAATTCAACATTACTATTATTGATAGACCAGGAAAATAAAATACAGTTGTTGATTTTCTTTCTAGAATTCAGAATAATGATGATGATGTTCATGTAAAAGATAACTTTCCTAATGAATATATTTTTTCAGTATCTACTAAAACACTTTGGTTTGCATATATTTATAATTATTTAACTACAATATTTTTACCTCCACAACTACCAGTTAGGGAAAAAAAATAGTTATCAAAACTAGTGCACCTTATTCTTGAATAGATGGAGAATTGTACAAAATTGGACTTGATTTGATCATTCGAAGGTGTGTTAGAGAAGATGAAGTACCAGAAATATTGAAATATTGTCATGATGGGACATGTGGAGGACACTTTGCTGATAAAAGAACTTCCTACAAGATCCTTCTTTTGGGATATTATTGGTCATCTATATTTAAGGATGTCAAAGAATATGTCAAAAGATTTGATAATTGTCAAATAACGGGGAAGCTTATTCCATCAGATGAAATGCCTCTATAACCATAGGTACTTGTAGAGCCTTTTGAAAAATGGGCTCTAGATTTTTTTGGGCTTATAAATACTCCATCTAAATAGAAAAGGTGTATACTTGTTTTTACAAATTATGTTACAAAATGGGTAGAAGCTAAACCTCTTTTGTTTGCAACTGAAAATGTTGTAGTTCATTTCTTTTTGAGGATATATTTACTCGTTTTGGTGTTCCAAGAGAAATTGTAACAGGTCAGGGTACTTAATTCACATCCAAGTTGGTGAAGAAGATCACAAAGAAATATAAAATCAAGCATCAGAATTATACTCCATATAATCCACAAGCTAATGGTCAAGTAGAATCCATCAAAAGGTACTTGAATCAATTCTAACCAAGAATGTGCATTTGCATAGGAAAGACTGGACATAAAAGCTTCTAGAAGCACTATGGGCATATTGAACCACATGGAGCAATACAACTAGACATACTCCTTATGAGCTTGTCTATGGGAAGAAAGTTTTGATTTCAATTGAGTTCCAAGTGGAGACCTTTAAAACAAATTATAAATTGGGCCTTGGTCTATAAAAATCTCAAAAACAAAGACTAGCACAATTGAATGAGCTAGATGAGATCCGACAAGATGATATCCAAAGAACCAACAGAGTGCAGCAACAAATATCAAAATTTCAAACTCATTGGCTTGGTCCTTATGAGATTGATATTGTTTTTTATAATGGAGCAGTAAAAATAAAAAATATTGATGATGAACAAGTTACATTCCTTGTTAATGGTCATAGATTAAGATTGTATCATAAAACACTAACAAAGGAAGATTTTGTCAAATATTTGCAAGATAATTATGAATTCAAGTTGGTCAAGAAAGGAGATCTTTCTCCTCATTCTCCAACTTCATTGTAATTTTATTATCACACACACACACACACACACATATAAGAAGAAGGTATAAGCATGAAAACCAACAATGTTGGCATGCTGATACATAAAATCTTAACTAAAAACCAAGGGTTCTTGGCAGCTTATATTTTCATAATTCCATTGTCTTTTCCCTATTTATTTTTATCCCTTTTTTTCTAATAAATTTTTAGGTAATGAGCAACACTTTTGAAAATCAACCTTCTTCATTGATCATTAAAGAAACATCAAAATAAATTTCATTCTGCAACTAACCTTCAATTCTGTAGCTAAGTTTAAATTCTACAGTCATAAGAACATAAGTATCTCCCAGTCATAGAATCCACAACAAAGGAGCATCAAAGGTATCCACAACAAAGGTATGTAGGATGTTGAATTATTTTCATATAAGAACACTAGGTTTTAATTCATTGGATGATTTTATTAAGGATTGAGTTATTAAAATACCTTATAGACGACTAAAAAAAATTATACCCCCATTATCATAACCGTTACACCCCATTCCATCATCATTACTCAATCAGTCACATAGAATCTATTCGAAATCATATACATCTCATCGATCCCATGAAATCAGATCTAAAATTCGTGGGTAATTATATGAGAAGGTTTATTCCTATCACAAAGCAAATACCTTGCAAGTGCCTTACTTCATTACCATTTTACTTCATCTCATTCCATTTCACTCCATTATATAAACCTTTCCATTCAAAATTTCTCACCCTCTTTGTGTCAACCATCCATCACCTCTGCCAAAAGGAAAGAAATTTAGGACGAAGACTTCTCTCCACCATGGGTATCATCGTCTGATCAGAACCAAATAAAGTCAAAATTATTCAAGCATACCCGAGAGTTAGAGAGCAGTCACAGCAAATATGGTGGCTCAGGTTCTTGAAAAAATCAGGCACGAGACAAATGTCACTAAAGATTTTTCTTGGTCTTTTGATGGGGTCGAGGCATAAATTGGTGACATTAAGCTTATCTTAACATAGTACATCATGGCATAAGCTACGAAATTTCCCAGAAATGGAGAAAGTTGGTTTAAGAACATACAAATCAAGGAGAAAAACTGGGTAAACTTCCTCATAGAACCAAGTATGGGCATATCTATCTTTAAAAAGGGAATTCCAGTTACAATACTGAAAGAAAAATGGAGAAATTTAATCTTGGTTATTCATAAATTTTTAACTTGGGAAGGAAGGCTTGGAACCATGTTTTTATATCATGCTCGACTCCTGATGCATTTTATTGATGGAAATGAAATCAATTTTCCCTACTTCTTACTTTGTAGTCTTAGAAAGATGACCTCTAGCATACAAAAAGAGTCAAAATCCATTGTTAATTCCCTCTACCATCATGGAATTATCAAAATCCTTATAGAGGCACATTTAAAAGCTAATGGAGATAATTGGAAATATTTTCTATTTTGCAACCACTTTGTAGAAGTTCAAGAGGAAGAAACAAGTAGGAGGGTTAAAAGAAGTCAATGCATGTCACAACCAAACCCTAACCCTGAAAATAAAATTGCAAAAGAGAGTTCAGAGAAAAATGAAACAGAGGCACCAGAGGACTCATTTGAGGATGACACTCCGCTCTCTCAGTATTTGGAAAAATGTAAACAAAAAAATGAAAAATAAATTCTTAGAAGAAAGAAATCCAACCTAAATTCTACGAAACCTGAAGATAATGTAAAATCAAAGAAGAAGAAACAAGAACAAGCTAGCAAAAGGAAAAGAAGCCAAGACATTGAATAATCGGGAGTAAAACTGATAAGAAGCAAAAGAATTTAAAAATTATCAAAGACACAGTCTCTAGAAATGATCTATCTTGATGAAGAAGGATACAAGACACTGCCTCAAACAATGATCCCGACATGGAAAACACCAGGCATTGATCCAATTCAGCAGTAAATATATGATTATGTGGATTCTCTGGAACATAGAGCGCAACAAAAGGTAAATATTTCTTCTCAGAATCAACAAAATGAATTTGATGAAACCCCTCTAACAAAACATACTTCTGAAAGAGAGCACAAAATTGAGGATGCTATGAAATAAGACATATATGAGTTAGAAGTTATTAATAAACATATTACACAGGAAAACAAAGCAAAAAATATACAAAATGAAATATTAAGAACTAAGAATGATAACATACTTCTACATCTATGCCACTAGTACAAGAAAAACAAGAAACTCAAAGTAAACAAATTCCTTAAGAATAAAATCAGGGGATTGTAGAGTAAAATTCCGATGAAGTGACCAAGGGAAATCTTCAACATTAAAAAGAGAAAGGAAAGCACTAGTCCAGATGTGATTGCACAATCTTCTGAAATCATACAATGAAGAAGAAGGAAAAACCAATTTTGAGACACAGAAGACCTTTGGTGTGGAGGAATGTTGAAGTCTGAAATTGTTTCCTTTTTTACTACCTTTTTCTCTCTCCTTTATCTTTTTGTGACCATTTTATAGCAGTTCAGCCTAATCAAGGTTATCTCAGACTTACCCGAGCTTATAAAAGGTATTAATAATCCATTTTTTAGAATCTCTTGTTTCTTTTTGAATTATAATAAAAACATCTCTACAACTACAAAATCTTTATCATTCTACAACTAATTTTTGCAGCCACATCCATGATTAGACAGGTTGCAATACACCAATGAAGGAATGAAAGGTACCTATAGATGAAAAATGTTCCCCACATGGATGTCAACCGATCGTCATAATCTGGAAAGTTATATAGATCGAAATATCTAAGATTCAAACCCAAAGTCAAACTTTGGTTATGATGGTGCAAAAGTCAAGCGAAATTCGACAGGATATCCTCACGATATCATGAGAGCATGCAAAAGACTTGTTCGATCGTGGAGATATAGTTCGAGAAAAATCCCTCATGATTTTCTCCTAGTAGCATATCATGAGGAGATAAAATTCAATTTAAATTTACTTCTTAGATGGAAGAACAATTTTATTTCCTATCAACACAAGACTATTAATTTAGTTTGATGAAGAATTGTATAAAATCCATAAGGCGAAACTAAAAAGATAGTTCATAAAATTTAAGTAAGATATGGTTTATTTCCAGTACTTTGAAACTTTTTTCTGAATTAATATAATACTTTGTTCCTTTCCAATGCATGGCTGGGATATTATTTGAACAGTGACAGACTTACAGTCACGGGAGGGCCCCTTAGAGAGTCATAAGGATAGTTAGTTTTGTTTTCATTTCAATTTGTTCACAGATAATTTGCATTCACATATGATTTTCATGAAGTTTCCCTCTTTGAATAGTTACATTTCAGTTGTGTATTAATCATTTGTAGTTTTGTTTCCAGAGTACTCATAAAAGAAAATACCAGAAAATATTATTTTCTCATATGCATTTCCTTTCAGAAATTTACTTTTATTACCCAGTTAACTTTGTGGATGAAGAAGAAATGTCTTTTTAGAGTTATTTTCACACATGAGTAATCACTTGAAGTTACAAGCTTTTGATTTATAATCTTCTGCAAATAGTTAACATTAGCAGTTCTTTTTGCAACCATAGTTAATTTCCTTTTCTGCAAATAGAAGTTGAGTCTCCTTTTATGCAATTAGTGATAAGATTTATTCTTTTAAAAATAGTGTTAAATTTTCAATTATGAAATTAGTATCAAAATCTCTTTTATGCAATCTAGCATTAGTATTTCCTTTATGTAATTAGAGATGGACTTTAATTTTTTCAAGAAGAAATAACTTTTCATTTCTGCAACTAGAATCAGTTGATATTTCAAGCAATCGATTTTGATTTAGTTTGGAATTTGATTTTGATGTAACTTTAATAGAAAGAAAATGTGTGTGACAACTCTCTAATATCATTTAACACTTATCCATACTTAGAATAATTTCATCCAAAGATAGAATTCCTAACATATATGGTGCACATACACTTCATAAGTACACGAACCTTGGTTGAAAATTAATGAAGTAATTTAAGGTCAATTAAATTACCCAACAGGAGTGTCGCCATGTGAAAGTTGATGGTGTTATTGGTGGATTTTTTTATCATGAGTATTTTTCGATTATGTGTTGTTTATGCATGTTAGTGTTTATATGATGTTATGCATACATTAACATGGTAATAGTTTTCTTGCATGAAGTCATGGTATGTGGTCGGTATGGTCATGCATTGACAACTAGGTAATGATAGAAATAATGGTTATAAACTGTTATGATTATGTTTGTACATGTATTGTGCTAATCTGGTTTATCTTGCAGATGAGATATCCTCCCCAAAACTATACTGAGGTATGTTTATTATGTTATGTTTTGGTTTAGTTGACATGGTATACTTGCATGAAAAATATCAAAGATGACTAGAAAGATGGTAGATTACAGTTCACGAGACTCTCCCCATGGATCAGATGAGAAACATGGTGTTGGGAACTCTTATGAAATAGAAGACACATTGAGAATTCTGAAGGGAAAAATAATAAGTTGCAAGGAAGATAATGACATAATCATTCAAGCACAAGAGAAACACACAAAGGTTAATACAGTAATCCTTCAAAGTTTTTCAGAATTGCAGAGACAGGGACCACTTCATATCAATCATTAATAGGAGGATAGGACTAATGGGGCATATGGCAGTAGATCTCATGGTGGGAAAAAGTTTGATAGAGATGAAACGATTAGAGATGGTAGACTCTTGGATACTCCAGATAAGAGAGGTGATGGACATAGGTTGTATTCTATTTCTAGTTTTGACAGACATTATGATCATCATCGTTATCATCCTTATAGGAGGAATGACATGGGATATTTTCTAGATGAGTTTAAGAAAGTGAATCCACCTACTTTTGATGGATATTTGAAGAAGATATAAGATGCATAGGCATGGTTTATTGGGATGAATAATTTTTTTTAGTTGCATGATTACACAAAGAACATGAAGGGCATAATATCCATATTCAACCTCTAAGGGAAAGAAGACATCTGGTGGGAATATGTGAAATGGGTTAGATACATAAGAACAAAATAATTGAGTTGGCATGAATTCAAGAGAAATTTTAGGAAGAAATATTTGTCAAAATGGTACTAAGATAGTAAGGCCAAGGAATTATATGAGCTAAATATGGGATTGATGACAGAAGAGGAGTATATGACCAAGTTCTTTGAACTTTTGAGGTATGTATTGTATCTTAGAGATGAGAAGGCTAAATTTCAGATATTTTTTAGTGGATTTCCATTAGAATTTAGAGATTAGATAGAGTATGATGAACCTTAGTCACTTGAGGAAGTTATTGGGAAATTGAAGCACTATTATGAGTAGTCAATGCGTGTGACATAATATCAGTAAAGTTTGAAAGGGAAAGATAAGGCTAAAGGTAAATGGTAGTCGAAAAGAACGAGAACTCAAAATGTAGAAGAGAAAGAAAATGTCTCACCTCACAAGAAGTTCAACATATTTAGACAGGGACATGGGTCACAACATCGAGAGAAACAAAATACAGGTGACATTACAAGACTGTTGCAGTGTTGGACATGTGGTAAGGAGCATCTTAAGAAGGATTGTTCACAAAATCAGGGTGGTATGGATCATATTTATAATGAAGAGGAAGTGCATATTGTTGTGGATGTTGGGAAGAGAATTCCTCGTATCTATGTTGCGTTGGATAACATGAAGGCAGATCACCAAGCAACTATTATCGAGATGGATAGTAAGCATTGTGATCAAGTTGTTTCTATTTTGTTTGAACCTGGATCTAATTATAGTTATGTTAACCCTAACTTGGTGGATAAGTGTGGTTTGAATAAAAAAAGTGCATGTAAAATCTTGGTTAGTGTAGTTGGCTACATGTACAAAGAAGAGAGTTCATCGTTGGGTAAGATCTTATGCATTTGAGTTGAATGGTATGCCTACATTATCACATTTGAATGTGTTGTCATTGGGATAATACAATATGATTTTGGGTATGGACTGGTTGTATCTTCATAGGACTATAGGGGATTTTTATGATAAGGCGATTGAGTGTTTGGATGAAAAGGGAGAGAAGATAATATTGTAGGGTAAGAAGAAAGCAACAACAATTACAATGGTGACAACTATGCAGGAAAAGTGCAGTCGCAAAAAAGGGTGTGTGTTATTTTCATTGCATATTTCTAATGACAAAGGTAAGGAGGATGAGGATGCAAAGATATTAAGCAGGTACCTGGTTCTACAACAGTTTCAGTATGTATTTCCCATAGATATTTCAGAGTTTTCGCCTCACAGAGAAGTGGGATTTTCCATTTAGTTGGTACCAGGGGCAGTGCCAGCATTAAAGGCACCATACAGGATGAGCACTCCAAAGTTAGTAGAGATGAAATTGTGGTTTCAAGGAATTTCTTGATGAAGAATACATTAGGTTGAGTGTATCACCATGGGGCACACCAATGTTGTTTGTGAAGAAAAAGGATGGTAATCTTAGGTTATGCATTGATTACAAGCATTTGAACAAGGTGACAATAAAGAACATGTATTCATTTTCGAGGATTGATGACTTGTTTGATCAATTGAAGGAAGAAGCAATGTTCTCAAATATTTATTTGAGTTAAGATATCATCATATACGCATAAAATAAGAGGATATATGCAAGACAAATTTTGAGAAAAAGGATGGAAATTAGGAGTTTGTTGTAGTTTCATTTGGTTGGAATAATTCTCCAACTACTTTTATGTGCTTGATGAATAGTGTGTTACTCCTTTATTTGGACAAGTTTGTTATTGTATTCATTGATGACATCTTCATATATTCTGAGAATGAGGAAGAGCATGCAGAAAAATTAGCAGCAATATTGAGATTTTTGAGAGACTAACATCAATTTTATGCTAAGCTTAGTAAATGTAGTTTATTTCAGACAAAGGTACATTACTTGGGATATGTTGTTTCCAAGGAAGTCATAGCAGTGGATACAGAAATGACAAAGGATATCATGGAGTGGGCCACTCATAGAAATGTGGATGAGGTAATATCATTCATGGGACTAGCATATTACCATAGGAGGTTCATAAGGAACTTCTCTCACATTACATATCATATTAAATCATTGCATAGGAAAGGAAATAAATTTGTATGGAAACAAGAATGTGCAGCAATTTTTGAGCAATTGAGGCAGTTGTTAATGAATACTCTAGTGTTAAAGACTACAGATCTGGACAAAGAGTTTGTGGTATGTAAAAATTCTTGCAAGAGAGATATTGGTGGAGTCCTTATGTAGGAAGGACATGTAGTGTTCTATGAGTCACATATATTGAATGAGCACACGCAAAATTATGCGACATGTGATCTTGAGTTGGCAATGATAATCCATGCATTGAAGATTTGGAGGCACTATCTTCTTGGTAGGAGGTTTGTACTGATGATTGATCATAGTTGGTTGAGGTATATATTCGACCAACCGAATTTGAATGTTAGGAAATCTAGATGGTTAGCTATGAACAATGAGTTCGACTTTAAGATCAGGCACATTAAGGGAAAAGAGAATAGGGTTGCAGATGCTCTTAGTAGGAAAATATAGGTAAGTCATATAGAAGCTATGAGTTCCTACAGTATATATTTACAGGATCATATCTTACAGGAAGGACAACATGATGATAGGTACATGGAGCTTATGCATAAGTTATAACAGGGTATAGGTGATCACGATGTGGATTATCGTCTTAAAGCAAATGCTTTGATCATATTTAGGGATAGGATATATGTGCTGAATGATAGTGACCTCAAGAAACTTATATTGAGGGAGTTTCATTCTAAGATGTATTAAGGTCGCCCATGATACCAGAAGGTATCCACAACAACAAATAAGTTTTATCATTGGTCAAACCTGAACAGGGAAGTAGTAGAGTTTGTGTTGATATGTTTGGATTATCAACAGGTGAAGGCAGAGTTAAAGCGTCCAGGTGGACTACTACATCCTGTTACTGCTCAAACTAGAAGTGGTCCAAAAAGGGGGTCCTTGAAGGGATACTAACAAATTAAGGGCAATAATGGAGAAATAGCCCACTGTCACATCGACTATGGATCCCTACTATTTACATACTTTAATCAATGGGAGGAGACCCAATATAGTGAGAAACACAAAATAAATAGACCAATGATAGGGTGATGGGTGATCCCAAGGGGCCTATTCACAAGAGAGCCTCAAAAGTATAGCTTGCTTGCTTTGGAAGGAAAGGTTGAAGACTCTCAAGGAAGGGCTCAAGGAGGATTTCAAAGTTTAAGTTTAGGGTAAGTATCTTATAATGGAGGCTCTCAAAACCTAAAATAATTCTGAAGGCTTGTATTCCAAATTTCCTTTGAAGAATTATCCTTAATAGTGTGTGGGACCACAAGAGACCAAGTGGACCCAGGGCTAGGTCAAGGCTAGAGAACTCACTGGGATCATTTCATTATATTTCATTGAAAATTCCTTCCTTGATCCCTTTCTCTGATAAGTTTGTTGATGATGAATGCATGAGTATATGTCTTGTTTGCAAGTTTGGATAGAGCAGTAGAGAAGGACCCCTTCAACACCATCATCTTTATTTTCCACCCTCCATCAAATACCTTCTATTCAAGTCACCGACAACCATGTGTTTGAGGTCATCATCACACCACCGAGAGCAACCTTTTGGATGAAATACAGGCATTTTTAGAGCTCTGAGGTTGGTCCAAGTGGTTGGTAATCCTCCATTCACTTGGATCCACCTTTCCCTTACCTTCCCTGACATTATTTCCATCATTTCTAGCTTGAAAAACCTCTCAGCTAGTTTCCTATAGAATTATAGGACTTCTTGTAGCACTACAGGAATCCTGTAGCAGCTCCCTGTAGTAGTTCCAAACACCCTATCCTTTAGCCCCAAATCATTCCTCCACCTCACCTAAGCCTAGAAAAGCCACTAGTAGACCTCCAAACCTAAATCTTTGGTCTAGGGACACCCTTAGACCACCCAAGTGCCTTCTTATTTTGTTGCAAAATAGAGAAATTTAAAAGTGTGGTTAGTCCATCATAAAATTCATCATTAACCACAATAGTTTATCATGAATTTGATAGGAGTTAGTTAGTCATTAATTCAACATGTGTGTTATAGAGTAGTTCCCTTTTATACAAATCAATTAAGTAATCTAGACAATGAATGCCACTTAGTGTAATTTCCTTTCTTGTACTAGCATAAGTGTGAAACTTTCTTTCTTGCAAAAGTAGAAAATATTTAGATGAATCAGCGTGATCAAGAGTAGTTTCTTCTCTTTTTATAGAATAATGGTTATGATTTGCTTTCAGTCTTGGGTTGCAGTTAGAAGTGCGAAAAACTTCCTTTTTCAGAATAACCATATCATATCATTGTAGAACTAAGATGAGGATGGCATGAGTAGATCTCATATGTTGTTCATATAACACTGTCACTTCCAAATTTTTACAAACCCTAGTTTAATAAAGTAAATTTGAGTAGCCTCTGGGAGTTGCAGCACTCTTGGTGCAATACTAGGGATTTCCACTTTTTGTCGTCGTTGCCAAGGAGGTGTATAAGTGGATGTTTGTTTATTCTTGATAATTATTTTCTGCTTTCTATTTTACATTCATTTTCAAAATATTGAAAAACAAAAGAAACAATTTGAATTTCATGCCTCTTAGGAGTAGGGACAACCAAGGAGAAATTTTACCAAAAACCCCCACATCCCCACACAGTGAACCTTCACTCTTCTTCAATGACTGTGAGGTAGAACACCCTCTAGGTGAGCCACTTGAAAACTTTGAAGAACCTATTGGGGAAGAACAGGAACTTGCTTCACCAGAGGAACCTGCTTCACCAATTCAAACCATGGCTGAAACTAGGGATCAAGGAGTCTTTCCCATTAGAGAAACTTATGGAGAAATTATAATGAATACCATAAATCCATCAACCCTTCCATTTCCATGTCATAACTTCCGAGGACCCTGAAACCTTCATGTTTGAGTTTTCTATTGTCTGTAGGACTTATGATTATGCCTCAGATGAGAAAAAGTTGAAATTGTTCCCATCCACCCAAAAGGATGAAGCCTTGCGCTGGTTCATGGGTCTGCCTGTGAAAAGTATCACTACCTGGGAAAAGATGAAAGAATATTTCAACACCAAATATAGAGACTATTTCAGGTCCAAAGAGACCAAGGAGGAGATATTTAGGATGACCCTTAAACTAAATGAATCCTTGGAGGATTATGAAGAAATATTCCAACTGCATTATAAAAGAGACAACTGTACCCTTGATCCCGGATCACTCAAATTAGTACTTCTATGAGGGATAAGGAAAGAGGTGATAAAAACCCTTAATATGTTGTCTAGAGGAGATATCTACCAGCTAACTTATGAGGACATCAAGACTATATTTAGAAACCACTCTAGGGCAGCTAGGAAGAAAGGTAGAGCTAGCCAAAGCATGACCAACACCCCTTCCTCTTCCACCTCCATCAAGCATGAGATTGGAAATATGTTGGAGGACTTCAAAAGTGAGATGCTACACACCTTTTCTTTGCAAATGGACACAAGAGGAAGCAAAGAGGACCTTAGCTATCTTTTTACCTAGATGTACTAGAAAACACCCTTGAAATGAATGTCCACCGAATGTTATAGAGGTTTGCTTAGTCTGTGAAGAGAATCATGCCATAGATAAGTTCCCTCCCTACCTGGTCTCAAATTTTTATATCAAGGCAAGGAAGGAGGACTAGAGCAACTTTGTTTCATAAATCAGAGAAGGCCTCAAGGGCCTCAGCATATAAGTAGGGCATGCAAGTTGCACCTTACTCCTACTACCATGCAAACTAGAATGCACTTATAAAACCTTGGTATTCCTCCACTCCTCCATCATGGCCTACACCTCCTACTTGCCCTTATGCCCCTCCATATCACTCTTAACCTGCAAATCACCCTTTCCAATAGTATGTTCCTCATCCACTTCAGTGGAGAAACCCATCACATGGGTGGATGCCCCAACTCAACCAACCACATGCTTTACTGCCTCCACCCCAAAATCAACCTCATATCACTCATTCTTCTCCACCTAAGTTACCTCATATACCTTCCGAACCCAATTTAAACCTGAACAACAAGCATGCTCAACAAGTCTACAGTGGAAAAAATCCTATCCAGCCTATGCTGTGGAGATACATGAAATCCACCTTAGGTCTGGGAGAGTACTCCGATACAATCATCCTCCATATCCACCTATATAGGTTGAGGAGGAAAAGGAATAAAGCAACCCTTAAAATAATTAACCTCATTTTCTTGAGTGACTGATCCACCCTAACCAACACACCACAAGAGAGACTGAACTTCTGGGAGAACTAAAAAATATGTGTAAAAATACCCCTTCTCCAGGCCATTAAGGATGTTCCTATTTACAATAGGCTCATCAAAGAAAAATGCTTTAAAAATCCTAGGAGAAATAAGAAAGACACCCCCACCATCAATGTTGTAGGAAATATTTCCGACTTAATGTTGGGAAGGGTGATCTTCCCGAAGTATCTTGACCTTGGGAGTCTAGTAGTAGATGTACACATCGATGGTGTCATTGTCCCCCACACTTTGATTTATCTTGGGGATGCCATCAATGTGATGACCAGAGAAACCATGCTTAAACTCAACCTCCAAGGAGCCTTGAGAAAGACCACCATAATTATGCAACTTGCAGATAGATCCATAGAAGCTCTGGAAGGAGTTGTTGGGGATGTTATGGTCTCGATTGACTCTTGGGAGTATCCCACCAACTTCCTAGTGCTTCAACCGAAAACCAAGTTCAATGGATATCCTCTCATTTTAGGAAGACCTTGGTTGGCCATTGTTGATGCTTATATTAGCTGTAGGGATTGGAAACATGAATATCAAGAATGGGGCCTTGTCCAAATAGCTGGTATTATATCCTCCAGGCCAACCTTTCATTCATCGTGACCTACCCTTGTGGTTGGAGGATGAAGAAGAATAAGATGAAGTGTACCATACCACACCCTACCCCATTTGTACCATAGATACTATTCTTAGAGGGGGCAACCCGATGAGGATGATCTATTTGAACACATCCTTCAAATCCAACCCCCCACTGCCATTCCACTCGATGACTGAGTGAGAGAATCTTAAAGCCACAATTGGATTTATTTACACTCAGTTGACTCAACCTCTAAAGCCACCAAGGTTGTGGAATTTGGCCCATCTATATCCCTAAAGATTAACTCATTTCTCTTAGCCAAAGAAGAAGAGAAATTGTGCGAGCTCCTGAGGGAAAACTTAGAAGATTTTGGTTGGGACTACAAGGAGATGAAAGGGGTGCACCCATTAGTATGCACAAAACATATCTATAATAAAGAGGGATGCAAGCCTATGCGCTAGCCTTAAAGGAGGATGAAACCAACCTTAAAGGACACAATAAAGGATGAACTCTAGAATTTGTTGGATGCAAGGTTAATCTACCCTATCTCAGGTAGTGAATGGGTGTCTCCTCTTGTTCTAGTCCCAAAGAAAAATGGGAAGTGGCGAATCTGTGTTGACTACCAAGAAATAAACAAAGCCACTAAGAAAGACCATTTCCCTTCTCCCTTCATTGACCAAGTCCTGGATGGCCTTGCATGAAATAAGTTTTTCTCTTTCCTGGATGGATTCAGTGGGTATAACTAGATTCATATCAGCCCCGAGGACCATGAAAAGACCACATTCACATGTCCTTGGGTCACCTTCGCTTACAAAATCCTTCCCTTTGGCCTATGCAATGCCCCTGCTACTTTCTAGAGAGCATTCCTGAGCATTTTTTATGAACTTGTCCATGATTCTGTGGAGATCTACATGGATGATTTCAAACCTTATCATTAGGGGAATTTTGAGGTCTAAAATGAGCCTCCTAAGGAAAGAATAAAATAATAGCCAAACCAATAAAATAATATTTATGAATTTTCAATTCACTTTTTGCACCACAATCCATGTAACCATAGTTAAATTCAATTCAAAAGTTGTACCAAAATAAAATTAATAAAAAAATTGTATTGATGTGACTATAAATAAGAATGAGCTTTTCAAGAAAAATTCATTATCATTGAACAACTAATGCATTTGTCCTTTGTACTTAAATAAAATAAAATATAAATATAAATATAAATTTATAAATTGTTAATTATATTATATGATATTAATTAAAATTTATATTATTAAAATTGTATAATAACATGTAATTAATATACTATATAAAAATAATATAATATAATATAATATAATATATAATAAATGTATAGGGATATGCATTGTTTCTTTCAAAAAATATGAAATGACAATAATATATTTTTATTCAAAAAGTGTGAAATGACATTTATTGTGAGTACTTTACTTTGACTTTAAAATTACTTAGATCACTACCATGGTTAACCATGAGTTTTTATCCACCATTGAGAATGTGACAAGTAAGTACCTTTAACTCAAACAATGTCACCTCAACCATTAGGGATGATGTCATTCTCTAAAATGTGATTGGTTCTCATAAAGTGAATTTTGATTGTACATTTTCCTTAGGAGGCCCATTTTAGACCTAAAAATTCCCCTAATGGGGTATGACTTCCAGGAGGCTCTCTCCAACATGGGTAAGGTGTTAAGGAAATGCATTGAAATGCATCTATCTCTAAGCACTAATAAATGTGAATTATTGAAAAAGGAAGGGATTGTCGTGGGCCACTCCATATCACAAGCAGGAATACAGGTAGACCCAAACAAAATCACCATCATAAAAAGGGTGCCTATCGCTCAAAAGCAGAGAGATTTCAGAAGTTTCTAAGGATTGGCTGGCTACTATAGGAGTTTCATCAAGGACTTCAGCAAAGTGGCTTCCCCATTATTTGGATTCTTGGCCAAGGATTCTAAATTTTGTTGGTCTAATATTTGTTAGGAATATTTTGATCTCATTAAGGAAAAACTAACCACTGACCCTATACTTTGAGGTCCTAATTGGGATCTTCCCTTTCACATACATACCAATGCATCAGATAGAGCTGTGGGGGAAGCTTTGGGACAATTGGAAGATAAATTACCCTATTCCATATATTTCATCAACAAGAACATGTATAACGTTGAACTAAACTACATTGTATCTAAAAAGGAGCTCTTAGCGATTGTCCATTCCCTAAATAAATTCAAGCACTATATTACTAGATATCAAACCTTTTTGTACACTGACAATGCAATAATTAAATATTTAATGAACAAACCTGATGTCAATGCTAGAATCATTAGATGGTTGTTATTGTTGCACAGTTTTATTTGACCATTGTTGATAAGCGAGGAAAAGAAATTGTTGTAGAAAATTTCTTATCTAGAATAACTTTATCTACATATGAGGAAGGGATGGTTGATGATCAGCTTTTGGATGAACAACTATTTTCTATCTTAGCACTCTCTCCTTGGTTTGCTGACATAGCCAACTACCTGGCTGCTGAGAGGTTTTCTCCAAATATTTCATCCAAAGAAAAGAGCAGAATTATAAGAAAAAGTGCCCCTTTCACTTGGATTGGTGGCAATCTCTTCAAGTTTGGAGTAGATCAAATTCTCAGGAGATGTGTAAGGGAAGAGGAGATCTTTGATATCCTCTCAACATGTCATGATGGTCCCTGTGGGGGTTATTTTTCTTCTAAGAGGACAACCTTCAAATCCTTGCAAGCTGGATACTATTGGCATACTCTCCACCTAGATGCCAGTAGATAAACCAATAGAAGTGAAAAATTTCTGAGGATGGGGATACCTACACCGAGAGATGAAATGACTATACAACCTTAGGTGGCCTTAGATCCATTTGAAAAGTGGGGCATGGAATTCATTGGACCCATTGATCCACCATCTGGGCAATAAAGTAAAGGAAAATAATGAAAAATTAAGGTAGAATTAATTATTGATAAAAGGTGTGTTTAATAGCATAAAAATTGATTTGTTGCTATCTTTATTGATAGGGAAGCGAAACATCCAAACTTTTGACCAGGATGACCAAATGACAACAAACAAGAAAAGGAAACAGAATTGTATCGGCTCCTATTAATGAGTAGATGTAGAGGCACACCTACTCTTGGAGTATTTAGTTGATATCCACGAAGCGGCATGATCTCCTGATGGGGAGGATCCGTTCCTTTGTTTTATTTCGCCTTTAAGCTATAAAAGGCTGGAGGTGAAAGAGACGAGAAGGAAATTCATGTATTATAATTTTCCTGTAATAAACGTACTCAGGCAGAATCATAAAGTTCATGCTAATGTATTTCTCTGTTGATTAATAAATAAATTGGCATTTCAGTATAAACAACTTCTGAGTATTCCTTAGCAGAAGGCTTCTAGAGGCTTCGGGCCCAGCTCTGGGGGTTCTCCTACTATTCTGTGCTATACGTTTATTTACGAAAATTGCATTTTCAGTTATCCTTTTCATTTCATAGCATTATCATTCAATTGGTTAATCGCAGGTGTGATATTTTATAACTTCCTTTTCAATAGATTAGATTTATCATTAATGTCCTTTTACCAGGAACTGACGCTTTTACATTCGTTAGACTAGTTTCAATGTGGTTGCTGTTGAATTCTGCATACAGTTATTTCTTGAATCTTTCCATCATAAATGTGAATGTTTGGTTTGATGTTTAATTTTGAATGATGATATTAGTTGATTAATAGAGAATTCCATTGAAAAATCTAGAATAATTGATTGTTGTTCAATTAATTAGGATTGTTGTTCAATTCATTAAGGTAGCTATTCAATTAATCAAAGTGTGTTGTTAAATTTCAATCTATTCTTTATTTTAGTCTTGAGTGGTTATTTCTGCATAAGCTTAGAAAAAAATTTGCTCCTTTGATTGGTCTAAAGTATTTCATAGTTCACTTTCAAGTTGGTTTGATTAAACTTCAAGAATTAGACAATCTTTCTTACAACGATCTAGAGTAGTTAAACTCTGATGTCACTTGCATATATTTTTCTTACACTCTTGAAATAACAAGACTTGCCATGGGTTGATAATCAATGTAAAGCATTAAGGTTACCCTTAAAACAATCACATTTTTGACTCAACATTTTGGCACCGTTGTCGGGGAGAGTGTTTAAGAGTGATGTATTTTATTTCTTTTTCCTTTTGTTGTGAAAGAATTGGGTATTGAAAACGAGAGGTAAGAACCCATGTATTACCAAGCAAAAAAATTTCTCTCCAACCCGCCTCTCATCAATTGTGCAGAGGTTAATAGGACGGTTGTTTTTGTTTTTTTATGACTAGGAAGAAAAAGATAGAATTAGATCAAAACCCCCCACTTAAATCCACAAAACCAAAGGGATTGGTGGTTCTTGGAAGAACAACATATATAGACGAAATCATTAAAAAGGCTGAATCCTAGGCATCCGTAGGACCCAAAACCATTCCTGCACAAATTCCTACTATAGTCCCTCAGGAAGAAGCCTCACCATCTGCAGCCCACATCGAGATTCACAATGAAATAGAAGGGTGTGAACGAAGCCTTTAGACTATAGAACACTTAAGTCCCGACCCTTCGAGAGAGGGAAATTATTGCAATTTGCGGGAAGGAGAGGGAGAAACCAATTGTGCAGTACAGGTAAAAACTCCAGAGCCTGGATCTCCTGAGATAGTATTTGAGACAGAGACACCCAACATCCCAGTTTGGGGAAGTGCCATAAGGCCTCCTCCAAATCCACTCCCTAATTCCACTCAAATTATCCTCCCAGATCAAGAAATCCTTGAAGATTATTGGCACATCTTTGGTCAGATGGCACACAACTAAAACTAGAGACATACATCAAAATTGGAGTATCCCATTGTTGATCCGGCTGCAAATGCCCCTATGAAAAATATTATGTTACAAAACATCCCCACCTTCCATGGGCTGACCTCAGAAGATCCAGATGCATTTTTATTTGAATTTGATGTCTTATGTAGGGGATATGACTACAACACTGACCCTCATAAATTGAAACTATTTCCCTCTACTTTGAAAGGGAAAAAATTACATTGGTTTATGGGTCTCGGTGAAGGAACCATTAATAGTTGGGATCAGATGAAAAACTCTTTTCTTAACAAATATCAAGACTACTGCCGGGCTCGAGAAATAAAAGAAAAAATCTTCAATATTTCTGTAAAAGAAAATGACACATTAGAAGAATACGTTGAAATATTTCAATATAATTTGCAAAGATCTCTATATACTACATTGTCTAAAGATATTTTAAAAGCAACAGTGATTAAAGGAATGAAAGAAGAATGGGTCAAAAGACTTAATATAATGGGAAAATGGGACATCTATCAAGAAGAATATGATGACATTATTTCATTGTGCATCAGGTGCTCTCTAGGTAGTACGCGAAGCAGGCTAATCGGACGAGATTCGGTTACAAGGAATTATAAACGATCAGGTGGAAACGTGACTAGAGCGGAATTCGGTAATATTTTAGAAGATTTTAAAACTGATATCTTAGGCACCCTCACAATGCAACTAGATGTCCTACAAGCCAAGCAGAAGCAAGCTTTAATAGAAAAAAACTTGGTTTTTTCCCCATGCTGTCAGAAGAAGCACAACCAGCGGGAGTGTCCATTAGAAATGGCCCAGGCATGTGCTATTTGTACCAAGGACCATGCCACTAACCATTTCCCTTCACTCCTAGGGTTCAAAGCGGTTTTTAAAGAAGCAGAACCAATGTATCTAATGAATTAACGTCGGTAGTGGCAAGCACGACCAGGTATGCCACAAGACCTGTCTCAGTTATTTTATCCTCCACAATTTAATCAATAGAACTCTAGAACAACATGGCAGGGCCAATCACCTTTTTCTGTCTAGCCATCCCAATCATTTTCCATGACTCCTTGCCCAACAAAACCCCCTTCAGGTAATAGTTGCTCAAGTTTTCCTTTTTCTCCCCCTTACTATCAAAACAATCCATATCAGTCCTAGTGGCCTGCCTCCACTTCACAGAATAAAAATTGGTCTCAAAACTGGCAACGAGCCCTTGGAATGACCAATTTACATATGGGAATAGGGGCTCAGAATCAACCCACATTACTAGCTCCATGCCCAGTCCAACACAATCCTCAGCCTATTATGCGTCCTCAACTGCCAGCTCAACCCAATCCTAATCCCAATAACAAACCAGTTCAGCTAATCCAGATTGTTGAGAACCCAAACCCCGAAACTGAACAGAAGCAATGAAATGAACTTAGGCTGAGATCAGGGCGTGTTATTTCACCTGAAGAAGATACAACCCTGCCACAAATTGAGTCTGAAATTCCAACAGTACCTAAACAATCAACTGTGAGAAAAATAAAGATAGAACAGGGGAGGGACACAGTTGACCAAAATATCCTGAAAACCTTATTATTTCCTCCCCTCCATTCCCTAAGAGATTAACACTACCTAAACCAATAGTCTCTTCAGATTTTGATCTCCTAGGGGAATTAAAAAAATCTTTGCATTAAAATTCCTCTCCTATAGGCTATACAAGACATTCCTATCTATTCCAAAACAATTAAAGAACTCTGCAGAAAAAAGAAGGTGAGGAAAGCAAATACTGTACCAACTGTTCATGTAGTGGGAGCACTATGAGACTTACTCTTGGGTAAAGAAACACCAATAAAATATGAGGATCCAGGAAACCCCATAGTCAGAGTACAGATCTCTGGCCACTCCTTTTCAAACACATTAGTTGATTTTGGGGCGGCCATTAACATCTTAACTACAGAAACCTACGAGAATTTAGGGATAATAGCCTTGGAACCCACATCTACCTTTCTGGAACTTGCTGACAAATCTGTTATCAAACCAGAAGGTATATTATAGGACATCCTAGTTTCTATGGACTCATGGGAGTACTCGACAAAATTTTTAGTTATTAACCCAAAAATTAGGTTAGATGGACATCCCCTGATATTGGGACGACCTTGGTTAGAAACAATCGATGCTTACATAGGCTGTCGAACAGGCAACATGGCCATTGCTAAAGGAGATTCCATAAAGAATATTGCCATATACCCCCTGCCAAACCAAGTCTTCCCACTGTAAATATTCACAAACAGCCACATACATACTGGGAACAAAACATCTGTTCACCACCGACAATAGTTGAAGCACTCGAATTCAAAGATCAAAC
Organism: Pinus albicaulis; assembly: GCA_034641835.2. NCBI lineage: Eukaryota > Viridiplantae > Streptophyta > Pinopsida > Pinales > Pinaceae > Pinus > Pinus albicaulis. The sequence goes on along the minus strand of CM076584.1, from coordinate 1,054,569,299 downwards.
TGAAGATGATGTAATCAATAACTTCATGAACCAACCATCTACAAATTTAAAGTGCAAATGTTAAAAAAAGTTCTTGATAACGAAGCACAGGAGGACCCCTTAGCAGACATTGATGACCATCACATACCCACGACTACTGTTCACAACAACATGCCAATTGAAATTGATCCAGTAAAAGTTTTAAATATCAATGGCAGTCTGGATAGTAACCAGCAGAAAAATCTTTTTAAAATTTTACAAAAATATAAGGGAGCCTTTGCTTGGGACTACCTATACATGAAGGGTATAGATCCTCAACTATGTACACATCACATTTATATTGAAAAGGATGCTCGCCCCATTTGGCAGCCTTAGCGGAGGTTAAACCCGCATCTGAAAGACATTCTAAAAGATGAATTACAAAAGCTGCTAGATGTAAACTTCATTTATCCTATTTTAGATAGAAAATGGGTCTCTCCTCTAGTAGTCATTCCTAAAAAGAATGATAAGTGGTGAATTTGTGTGGATTATTAAGAACTAAATAAAGAAACACAGAAAGACCACTTCCCCCTCCCTTTTATTGATCAGGTCCTTGATACATTGGCAGGAAATCAATTCTTCTCTTTTCTTGATGGTTTCAGTGGTTACAATCAAATCCAGATAGCCTCTAAAGACCAAGATAAAACGACCTTTACCTTCCCATGGGGTACATTCGCCTATAGGGTATTGCCGTTTAGACTATGCAATGGCCCAACAACATTTCAAAGGGCCATACTCAACATTTTTTCCGATTTAATAAATGAAGGGCTTGAGGTTTACATGGACGAATTTATTCCATATGGAGATGACTTTGATCAGGCACTGCAAACACTAGAAAAAGTATTGGAACGATGTATTGCTACTAGATTGTGTTTGAGCAACGAAAAGTGTCACGTGATGATGACTGAAGGAGTGATCCTAGGACACTACATCTCTATAGCTAGAATACAGGTAGATCTGACAAAGGTAGAGGTAATTATTTTAGTTGCCACACCTTGTACTCACACAGAGGTACATTAACTTGTATATGCAGGGTACTACTGTAGGTTTATAAATAATTTCTCACAAATTTCTACACCCTTGTATTCATTAACTGGAAATGTTGAATTCCATTGGTATGAAAAATGTGACACTAATTTTTTAGATTTGAAGAAACTAGTCTCGACTGCACCACTCTTATGCGGCCCCAATTGGGAGCTGCCTTTTCAAATTTCCTTAGATGCATCCACCACAACAATAGGGGCGGTTCTCGGTCAAGAAGAGGACAAGAAGCCTTACGCTATTTACTATATCAGCAAGAATCTCATTCCTTCTCAATTAAACTATACAGTGACCGAAAAGGAGTTATTGGCTGTCATTTATGCTATTAATAAATTTAGACATTATATAACTGGCTATCAAGTATTCATGTATATCGATCACTCTGCCATTAGATACTTAGCTAATAAACCGATTACAAATGGAAGAGTGACTATTTGGTTGCTTATTTTACAGGAGTTTGATATAACTATTGAGGACCATCCAGGAAAAGAGAACGTAGTTGCAGATTTCCTGTCTAGAGTTCCAAAGTCAAATGACCAACTAGTGGTGGAGGATCAGTTCCCTGATGAGCATTTTTTCGTTTTAGTAGTAAAAACGCCATGGTACGTAGATGTAGCGAATTATCTGGAAGTAGGAAATCTTCCAAGACACTTGAAAACAAAGGAACAAAATCTGATTTCCAACGTAGTGCTAGATTCTCTTGGATCGGTGGATACATTTTACTTACGGGAGTTGATATGTATATATGCAAATGCATCCGAGAAGACAAGATTTATGACATCCTAAGGGCCTGTCATGATGAACCATGTGGCAGCCATTTTGCAGATCGCAGGACTGGGCACAAAGTATTACAAATGGGCTACTATTGGCCTACAATGTTTAAATGTGCCAAGAAATATGTCCAATCTTGCGATAGTTGCCAAAGAATGGGCCGCCCTGGCTAAATTGATGAGATGCCATTGCAACCACAATTGGTAGTAGAACATTTAGAATGGTGGGCACTGGAATTTGTTGGACCATTCAACCCACCATCGAATCAGAAGACCTACATATTGGTTGCCACAGATTATGTGATGAAGTGGGTAGAAATAGTGGCTTTGTCGAGAGCTACAGAAGAATCTGTGATCAATTTTCTTTTTGAGATATTTGTGCGATATGGATTACCTAGGGAAGTGATAATCGATGGAGGGGCACAGTTTGTGGGAAATAAAATCACGGCCACTCTAAAGAACCACCATGTCACCCATAGAGTCACCTCTCCCTACCACCTGCAGGTGAATGGGCAGGTCGAAAGCAACGATAAAGTCCTTGAGGAAATTCTCACTAAAACAATTTCAACACATCACCGAGATTGGGCTACTAGACTGCCAGAGGCCTTGTTGGCTTATCTCACAATGTGAAAAAACACCACCATATATTATTCGTACCATCTGGTATTTGGAAGGGAACCATTTTTTTCTATTGAATTTGAAATAAAGACTCTGAGAACAACCCAGGAAGTGGGGCTGGATTTGACGAAGGCCCAAGTTAGAAGACTCCAAAAAATAAATGAATTGGATGAAGCACGACTAATTTCTCTACAACATACTACAATTATTCAACAATAACGAGCTAAGTGGAATGACAACCTCATTAAAATGAACACATTCCAGAAAGGAGATTGGGCACTCCTCTACTACTCCAAATTCCAAGACTTCCTAGGTAAGTTACACAAGGTGGCTCGGGCCATATGAAATTCAAGAAGTGCATAGAAATGGTACCATTAACTTGACCACCATAGATGGATCTGGCTCCACCTTTTGAGTCAATGGACACTGGGTGTGCCTCTATCATAAACCACTTACGAAAGAGTATTTTTGCTAGCAGGTGCGTGACGACCCCACCATCCAAATTTTAGTTGCAGGGGATGATGGCCCGACAAATTTAAATTCATAATTTTTTTTTTTAATTTCCTCTTGTAAATATTGTATATATGTTTCTTTCAATTTATAGTTCTTCTCATTGTTTTACATAAGAATTCCATCTCATTTTTTCATTATTTTTATGCTCACAGTTGCATTCTTTTTCTACTTTCTTTCTTTTGTGTGCTTTGCTGTTCAATCCATTGAACAATTGTTGTTCAATCGAATTGAACAACTACCGTTCAATTCAATTGAACGACTGTGTTTTTAGTTTTTTTATTTTTGTTGTTCAATTGAATTGAACAACTGCCGTTCAATTCAAATGAACGACTATTTTTTTGTTGCGTGATTTTACTTTTGTTGTTCAATCCATTGAACAGTTGTTTTTCAATCAAATTGAACAACTGTTGTTCAATCGAATTGAACAATTTCCGTTCAATTCAAATGAATGGCTGTGTTTTTTTTGTGTGTTTATCTCAACTGTTCAAACCATTGCATAGTTGTTGTTCAATTGAATTGAACAATTGCCATTCAATTCAAATGAACAACTGTTTTTTTGTTGTGTGATTTTACTTTTGCTATTCAATAGAATTGAATGACTGGTTTCTTTTTCTTTTCTTTTTTTTTCTGCAATTTTTTTCTTTTGATGATTTATTTTCGAATATCAACTCTTCCTTTACACATCCTTGCCATAAAAACCATTTTAAGAAAATTAATTGGCACCTGAAGAGGAGAAAAACAATGATATTAATAATATTATGACCTTTTGAAATTTTGATGGAAATATCTACTACGGAAGCATTACATGGTTTATCTGTATAATGAAGGGTTGGATATCTCCTATTCATACATATTATTACACAATTCATTTTTGTAGTCTTATGATGGTTTATATTTTTACACTCTCAAGTAGTAATTCTCTTTGACATGAGGATGTAGGAATACGAGTATTAATTGTATTGGCATTCTTTTTACTTCTTACACCATTCCTAACTCTTAAGGAGTTAATGAGCCTCCCTCCATTTATAAATAAAAATAAAAATATTATGTCCATGTGAAAATTTTTTAAGAGAGAATAGGGGGTCTCATCACTATCCAACCAACCATGATCATAAGGGTTTAACATGTGACATTCTCACAATGGCCAAGACACAAGGGTAGTGACCTTCTCGACAGCTAAAACTGCTTGAAGGACAAGAGGTCTCATCACGAGCCGACCTAATCACTCTGTTACAATTCCCGTGAATGGCACTATGACTATATGGCCAACACACCAACACAGTGGTCTCTCCATAAAACAAGCAAAATGTCTACTTTTAAAAAATAAAATATTATGTCTATGTGAAATTTTTTTTAAGAGAGAATAGGGGGTCTCATCACGAGCCAACCTACCATGATCATGAGGGTTTGACAGGTGACATTCCCACAATAGCCAACACACCAAGGTAGTGACCTTCTCGAAGGACAGTAGGTCTCATCATGAGTCGACGTCGTCACTCTGTTAAAATCCCCGTGAATGGCACTATGACCATCTGGCCACCACACCAGCATAATGGTCTCTCCATAAAACAAGAAAAATGTCTACATTTAAATAGAGGATTCTATCTCATTTCCGGGTTAAAATAGCAACCCTGTCGAGGCTATGGACGCCTACTGGCAGTAGTGGCTTTTATTGTGGTATCAAAGTATTTTTCTAACAATATCCAATTACTTTTATATGCCCTATTTCCTATTGATCCATTCCTGAAAATAAATGCACTACTTGAATAAGTGTTATCACTACCTACACGCATAATTAACTATGAGTGAATTATATTTTCATGCTGAATTAAGGGATGAAAACATCAATCATAATATGTCACCTGTCATGCTTTCGTCATACTATGTCGTTAAAATATGACATATTTTTCATAATAATTTCTATTCTACTTTTCTCCCCTTCTTCGGTTATTTCCACCTGATGTACAGTTGTGATTATTACCAACTTCTGACCTTTACTTCGTGTGCATTCATGATTGTTACCACCTTTCCTCTTTTCTCGAGCGTTAAGGCTATGGATGCCCTTCTCTCATTGGAGGGGGTACGAATATTCATAATGAATAAGCATGCGAATTAACCATGCGACTCCCTTCGGATATGCTGATTGGACGAAATAATCACTACATTTACGTCATATATTTAATAATATATTTTTATAAAAGTCACATGCAGTGTTTATGATGTTTTAACTAATAGAGCTGAAAGAAACACATGTAGAAGAAGGAACCAGTTCTGAAAACAAAGTAGCCATGGGTGGAAATTCTCTCCGCAATGAACCCACAAATTTTCAAGGCTCAGAATCAGCTTGCACCATTCTCCAACAAACATTCGGCTAAAGTCAGTCTCGCGAGGGCAAGACCAGGTTCAAGTTGTGACGAAAGGGGTCGGAGTAGTGCTACAGGTACCGCGGCCGTTTCACCACAGCACGGGAGCAGAGCGTCTCACCCGAGGCGTGCCGCGACCACATGCATAAAAATTCAAAACTTAAACAAAACAAGGGCCCCAACAAAAGCCGGGCTGGATTCCATATCTACACAGACTATAAGGGTTTAATATAGAGACAACATTTGAATTCTTGCAAAACCTGCGGGAAGGGCATACCATAGTCAAAGAAAGAATCATACCAGTCTCCAAAGAAATCATCATTGAGGTCTCCATACTTCTAATAGAAGGAGAAAAATGGACTGATAAATATGTCCTTCTACAAGAAGAAATTTCAGTGTACCAAGACCCAGGTGAGCCACTGGAATGAAAAGGGAAAGGTATTAATCCTGCATCCTTGGCAAGAATTGGTAGTCTTCATTCAAAGATATATCACATGCGACAGATGCCAGGATGTGGTAAAGTCCTGCCAAATTAAACTATTAGCTGTTCTCAAGCGAAAAATTTCAATTAATTTTCCCTTTTTTCTAAATTATGTATTGCATAATACTGATGTTCGGATTAGAAGAGCTAAAAACCCTCAAGCCACTGTCAGTCACCATGGCTTGATTAAATTGATTATCATTCATGAGTTAAACAAACATTAGATAACATGGGAAAAATTTGTTAATCCTACCCTACCTGCCCCTGAAGAAAACCCCGACAGAGCAGAATTTGAACTCCCTAGAATAGCCATACCCAGGAGAGCAAGAGGGAAGAGAACCCATGTTCTGACCACAAAACTAGGAAAACAGAGACGGTTTGAAAGGCTACAACTACGGACAAACACCTCTGTATTGCCAAATGAGGCGGGACCATCCCATACACCACCTTTGAGCCCTCAAAACATGTCTTTACAAGACTACGAGGAAGAAATGGCTCAAGTAATAGAGCAAATGAGAACATCTCGTGAAATTGGGAACCCATCTGAACAATCTGAGGAGCAGAGGGACCATTTGAACCATTTTTCCTTTGCTAGCAACTCTGTCCATATTGAAATCCTACCTCCCGGTGATGAATTGTAGGACTTGAGGGTTTTATCTCCCTCTGATAATGAATAGGTGAGTAGGGAAGACTAGATAGAGAGAATATCTGAGTCTGGATACCAGTCAGGGGATGCTATTCTATTAGAATGGGACACAAGTATTGAGACAGTTCCCCTTACGCCTGAAGAAAATATTATTCCACCCAGTTAGGAAATCAATGCCAAAAGAACCTCTTGTACGCCTGAATAAAACATCATTTCTAACAAACTTAGAACTGGCACAACCATTCTTGAACCCGAAGCTACTGATACTCCTTCTCCTGCCAAAACCTCGCCAAAAGAAAAATCAGCTGAGATTAAGTTAAGAAAAATGTACATGAAATGCATGAAATTGAGAAAAATGATAAAACAACTAAGGAAACGGTTTGAAGAAGCAAACAAGGCTTGGAAGCATAAGAAGAAATTAGCTACCATGGGAACCCAAACAAATTTTATTACCCAAACGGTAGATACTGCTGCAATTTCTGTACAGGCTTATTTAATAGATACTGTTGAAGTTCCTGCAAAGACTGATTTAATAGAAAATGCTGAAGCCTTTGTACAGACAGATTTGATACACACTGCTAAAGTCTCCGTGCAAACTAATTTGATACTTATAGGAGACAAGGAGACTCAAATAGAGGTAACACCTGCTTACACTCCTCTGATAGAAAAAGCTTCCAGTCAAAAGCTTCACAACGAATTAATTCAAGTTCAACATGAATTGGCCCAGTATAAGAAGGAAGTAGTACCCTTACAGGAACATCAGGCACTACTAAAGCAATTCAAAGACCTTTCTGCAACTGAAGATGAAACCTTTGCCCAACTTAGGGAGGAAAGGAAAAAAGTGAAGAAGGCAGAGGATCAACTGGAACAGGCTAAGAAACAAACTAGTGTTGTTTGTTCTCTTTACTCAGATGTATTGACTTACTGGGCACCAACCACTAATTAAGCTTTATTCTTAGTGGAAAAATATCTGTTGCTAAAAATCAAAGTTGTTAGAGTATGGAAACCCACTACCTTCAAAACCATTGAAGAGTTTTTCCAATGTTGCAACGACTAAGATGAGAAAAACCAACACTTTTTGTGCAATTTTTATTTGCATGATTTCTTTCTAGAAGAGGATAGAGACATTAACCCCAGTCCCATCGTAGGGGACGTTCAGTTCCAAGATTTTCTGTCCTTTGCCAAAAATCAGACTAGATGGGCTAAGGCCTACAATACCTTTCAGAAAATAGAACATGGCTTATATCTATGGGTCAGAAGGGAACCTACCAAACCCCTATACTTGTTTACTCAACATAAGAAGTTTATGTAGCGGAAAGGAGTGATATCCAAATTGGGACCTATTCACAAGGATATTGTGCAGAATGGGCGGGCATACTTCGAGGAAATCCAGGAAGAATCATTATCAGCAGCCAAACAGAGATGGCAAGTCTCTACAAATAATGTTAAGAACAAAGAACCATTTGGGTATAGGAACTTTATAGATGTTGCTTCTCGTTTCCTTTTGTACAACAACCTAATTTTGAACATGGGTCCTACATGGATAGGGTGCAGATACAAATGCCCCATAATATTGTACCCTCCTGAAGACTATCATCATGATTATGAGTTACCAGAGGGGCACAAAAACTCATCATTTGCAAAGATAAAATAGAAACATGGTTTTAGAATTTACAAGGAAGAAGTATATCCTACATATTCTTTAACACAACTACACCTCAACCATCTATTTGCATGAGGACCTACAAAAAGGTAAGCAGGGGAGTATGTTAGGCCGAGGAGAAGGTACATTTTACCCCTAAGGTAGAATGAATTATTGATAAAAGGTGCGTTTAATAGCATAAAAATTGATTTGTTGCTATCTTTATTGATAGGGAAGCGAAATAGCCAAACTGTTGACCAGGATGACCAAATGACAGTAGATAAGAAAAGGAAATGAATCGTATCAGCTCCTATGTATCAGCGAAAGATGTAGAGGCACACCTACTCTTGTAGTATTCAGTTGATAGCCATGAAGCGGCACGATCTCCTGATGGGGAGGATCCGTTACTCTGTTTTATTTCGCCTTTAAGCTATAAAAGGCTGGAGGTGAAAGAGGTGAGAAGGCAGTTCATGTATTATATTTTTCTTGTAATAAACGTATTCATACATAATCATCAAGTTTGTGCTAATGTATTTCTCTCTTGATTAATGAAGAAATTGGCATTTTTAGTATAAAAAAATTATGAGTATTCCTTAGCAGAAGGCTTATAGAGGCTTCGAGCCTAGCCCTGGGGGTTCTCCTGCTATTCTGTGCTATACATTTATTTACGAAACTTGCATTTTCAATTATCCTTTGCATTTCATAGCATTATCATTCAATTGGTTAATCACAGGCGTGATATGTTATAAATTCCTTTTCAATAGATTAGATTTAGCATTAATGTTCTTTTACCAGGAAGTGACGCTTTTACATTCGTTAGACTAATTTCAGCGCGGTTGTTGTTCAATTCTGCATGCATTTATTTCTTGTATATTTCCATCATAAATGTGAACATTTGGTTTGATGTTTAATCCTGAATGATGTTATTAGTTGATTAATAGAGAATTCCATTGCAAAATCTAGAAATTGTTGTTCAATTCATTAAGGTAGCTGTTGAATTCATAAAAGCGTGTTGCTCAATTGCAATCTATTCTTTATTTTAGTCTTAAGTGGTTATTTCTGCATAAGATTAGAACATAATTTTCTCCTTTAATTGATCTAAAGTACTTCATATTTCACTTTCAAGTTGGTTTGATTGAACTTCGAGAATTAGACAATCTTTCTTACAACGATCTAGAGTAGTTAACCTCTGATGTCACTTGCATATATTTTTCTTACACTCTTGAAATAACAAGACTTTTCATGGGTTGATAATTAATGTAAAGCATTAAGGTTACCCTTAAAACAATCACCTTTTTGACTCAACAGTTTGCAAATTAATTGACCAAGTGGGATGAAACAAGGGCTATAAAGGAAGCAACGAAAGAGAAGGTGGCTAATTTTCTGAGAGAGAATGTGTTCTACAAGTTTGGATACCCCAGAGAGGTAGTCACCAATCAGGGGTCTCAATTCACATCTCATCTCATTGAGAACCTCATGAGGCAGCACAAAATAAATCACAAGACTTCCACTGCTTATCATCCTCAAGCAAATGGGAAGGTGGAAGTGACAATTAGAGACTTGGAGAATATTCTAACCAAATTTTTGAGCAACAACAAAAATTATTTGGCAGACAGATTGGTGGAGGCCACTTGGGCTTACAACACCACCTGGAAGACAACTACAAGGTTTACTCCATATGATTTAGTTTATGGGAAGAAAACTTTGCTTTCCATTGAGTTTGAGTATAAAACCCTTAGAATGGAAACTTAGTTGGATTTGGACATCACAAAGGCACAACAAGAAACAATTATTCAACTGAATGATTTGGATGAATTTAGAACGCATACCCTCCTTCACACAGAAGTAATCCAGCTATAGAGGAAAGTGTGGCATGACAAGCACATCAAAGAGAAGAAATTTTAGGAAGGAGATTGGGATTTTCTCTATGACTCCATATTCAAGGACTACAAGGGAAATTTAATGACCAGATGGCTAGGACCTTATCAAGTGGAGAAATTCCATGAAATTGGGGTTGTTCAGATCAAGACCATAGATGAGGAGGGGATCCATCTAGTTGTCAATGGTTACAGGTTAAATATGTACAAGAGGCCCCTGTCCAAGACATAATTCATCAATTCAATAAACTAAGAGGAGAATGATATTCGAAGCTTCATAGTTTCCAGTCCCTCACCTTCCTAGAAAAAGAGAAAGAAAGAAAAAAAAAGAGGCCTGGGTGAAAACCTTTCTGAGGCATCCAAGGCCAACTCTAGGGTTGAAAAAGTCTATGAGGAAATCCTAGAGCAAAAAAAAAAAAAAGAGAGAAAAAGAAAAAAACATAGAAATAAAATATCCTTGGGTGAAAACCTCTTGGAGGCGCCCAAGGCAGGCTTGTGGGGTGAAAACCTCTGCTAAGGCAACCCACCTATCTTCAAAAAAAAAAAAAGAGAAAAGAGAAAAAATCCAAAAGAATAAAATAGCACCAATGCACTAACCTGCTTCTGTTTTACAGGTTGCTGAACACGGATAATATGGAAAAAGGGAGGCTAAATAATCTCACTCGAGGCTCTCTGACCCTAGAAAATGCATGAAAAAATGTTTCCCCACCTATGCCTACCATCCCTAACCATCACTTAATCCCATGCATGAAGAATCCCTCATCAAACCCTCTATTTTTCCATTGTGAATAGCTTGTGTTAAATACACACACAAGGCCTATTCTCTCATGTTTTCCTCTACTACACTCCATCAACATCCTAACACCACCCCTAGCTCTCTACAATATTTTTCTCCCTTCCTCAGAACATTTTGAGCCCCAAAATATGTAAAACGAGACTGCTACCAGAAGATGATCACTTCCTATAGCACACTTGTGCATGCACCAGAATATCTCGACCACCATCTAGCACATCAAAAGCAGAAGAAGTATGATGAATATCTTATCCTAAATATCACTAGGGGACTCCAAAAGGGAATCTACATCAACATCAACAACTCAAGGCATCCATGAGAAGATACCTGCAAAAGACACAACAAATAAAAACAAAGTAAGCACCTCACTTAGAAAATAAAAACACAACAAATAAAAGGTAACCTTTGTGACCATTCCAGTTCTCTAGCTCCCTGCATCAAGGGTCCTGAAACTCATCAGCAGCCAGGTAGGCTCAGGCATTTCTCCCTCACCCTCCCGCTATGCATCAATTGAATAAATGAATAAATGTCAAGAAGAGAGAGTTTAATAGGAAAAAAGGTGCTAGTTAACTTGACCACCCTCGATAGTTAAAGTGAAAATTTGGAGGAGTTGCATGTCACGTAGAAATTTCACATCATTCAAGGGAAATATAACAGAAAGTGGGATATGATTACAAGGCAAAGGGAATGATAGGCTTGAGTGGGACCAACAGTCCAAATATGGAAACCTCGTGCCAAGTGCACATCACCAATATGCTCCAAGCCCGCTCGATTTAGCATAAAAAGCGTACTTTGGCTCATTCCCCCTCATGCTATTTTATCATTTCAAGATTAGTTAGAAAAAGGACAAAGGCAAGAGACACCGAGGAGATTCGATCCCTAGTCGAGTTTTTCATGTTGAAAGTGCTACAGGAAACCCTGCTACTGCTACAGGAAGTTTCGAGGGAAGGCACAAAGTATTGAAGAGTGACATGTAAGCCACCATCATGGTGCATTAGCACCACAACACCATCCTTCAAGTCAAAAAATTCAGAAGTGCATAGGTAAGTGGCCATTACCCCCATAAAAGTACAAAAATTTTCATGATAATTTGCACACAATAGAGCAATAATTCAAAGAATTAAGGGGTTGTATAAGGAGGTAGGGGATAACAAAAACCACATCTTCTGAAAATTACAGAGCTTTAAGGTTTCATATCATAGTGAATTTAAAAAACAAGCCACAAAAGAACACCTGTCAAGCACAAAACAAAGATGGGGGGAGGTTTTAATAGGAGAGAGCCCACAGACACAAAGAGAATTAGGTTACATCCTCCTTTTGTAGACATATTCAGAAACCATCAGTCGTTGGGGTTCTTCGAGCTCCTCAAGGGGTATGATGATGAAGTGGTTCGAGAGTTTGTAATGGCCTTTCACTCTCAAGCAGCTGATATTGCCACCATAGTGATAAGAGGACTACCAATTACTATATCCCTTGAGCTCATCAGCAAAGTCACCACCTTAAATTTAGGGATCAAATGGAACAGAGAGGAAAAAGCATCTAGTATTTCTTCTAAAAAGAGTTTCTTCTTGCCCAATGAGGAACAAATTGAAGATAAGAATGGGGTAAGAAGGGAGAGCCTACCTTACCCATGGGACGAGTTGGCTTATGACATCATGAAGTATATATCTTATGAGGGAAGATCAAGTGTAGTCTATGGATATCATTTTAGGCTATTGCATGAGCTGAGCTTCAAAGGGGATCTTCCTTTAGATCAGAGGTTTAATATCCCACATTTGTTTCTCCACTCAATTAGAGATATGAGCCACAAGGTTAGGGAAGGGAAATATCAAAACCTAGCTCATCATGGTATAATCAAACTCATAGTGGGATATTCTTTAAACAGACTCAAAATCCCTATAAATTGGTCCACTTTCATTGACATGGACATAGAGCCTTAATTGGGACACATACCATCACGCCTGGAGAGACCCCTAACTCTAGCCTTGGAGAAAGGGGAATTAAAACAGGAGAATAAGGGACTGGAAGGAAAAGGAAGAGGAAGAAACCACAAAATATGTAGGAGAAGGAGGAAGAGAAAGAGTAATAAGAGAAAGAGAAAGACCAAAACATAGAAGATGAGGAGATTTCTAGAGCCCAAATTACCACTGACATCTCCCCTCAGCAAACCGGGCTTTCACTAGGGAACACTTATAAGGAAGTGGCTGCCACTTTAGCCACTCTAAGAACCCCTGTGAAAACAAAAAGAAATAGGAAGACCCCCATGTATTTGAAGACTAGGAAAAGCACCAGGGTGAGGCAGGGGAGGCTTCAAACTCCAACAAAGAGCCCCGTCACAATGAGGAGCCACCTAATAAGAGGGAATAAATAGGGCCAGAAGAGGGAAATATTTAAGAGGTCACTTCCCCCCAAAAAATATTAAAGACACCTATGACCTACACAAGAAGTCACTCCTCTAGGTTAGCATCCCTGAAACAAGAAAAATCACCCACAAACCTCCAAGGAGAAGGAAAGGAGGTGCTACAGGAAAAACATAGTGTGCTACAGGGAACTTAGAATTTGCTACAGGAAAAGAAAAATGTCCAAAGGGAAGAGGAAAAAGCACCATTGGAAGGGAAGAGTGCCCAAGTTAATGAACAAGAGCCAAAAGTTGAAGGGCATACTGCCCACGTTGAGCAACAAGATATAAAACAGGAGGAGCCAAAAGGCATTACAAAAATCCAACATCTTATCCCACAACCAAACTTAAGATCCTATTATAAATTCATTGAAGGAGGGAGGCTGATCCCTACGAAGCTCTCCATTCCCCTATTCTATGAGCTAGAAAAAGAGAGGGGGCACACCCACCAATGGATGCAAATTGAAAAAGCTAGAAATGTGGAAGATGTGGTAATAATGGAAGAAATCTTAGAGAGATGGGAAGATATTTGGATGATATCAGGATTAGAGAGGAAGTGTTAAAAGAGCATCTACAAGAAGCACAAGCAGAGAATGTGAGATTGAATGACCAACTACAACATAAAGACAAACAAATTTCCACTATGGAAAACCTTTGTATGGAGGCAATGCAACACACACATCCTTCAAATTATTATGCCATTTATCTGAAAGAGTAGTGGCTACAGTTTCAAATAAAAAAATTAGCACAACATGGGTCATTGCCTTTCCAAAACTATAGGAAATTTATTGATTTCTGCAGTCAGTCTAGTATAGAAGATATGGCCAAATTGGCAGAGTTCTACATGCATAATCTTGTCCTAATTGACCATTGAACATATGGGACCCAAACTATAGGTTAGGAGATATGCAGCTGATGGCCTTAGTATCTTGGATGACCAATGAAGAATCCAAGGCAGAGGATGTCAAGAAGATGATGAAGAGAGAAGGAAAAGAGCCTCTCCAAATCAGGGCAGAGCTAATCAGCCCTGGAGGGGTCATAAACAACCACAAAATGATAACCAATGATGCCAATATTGTAGACAGATATATCAACACCCAAGCATAGGAAATCATCACATTATGATGAAATTTGTAGACTATTGGGATAGGAGTGTGTTGTAACATTATTTGTTTTTTATAAGTTAGCATAACTAGTTAAATAATTTTGAAAATGATAAGGTAGGATATGGATGCAAAAAAATGAAATGTAGAAATTTTAATACAAATTATGTATTGCCTGGATTCTCCTGATCTAAAAATTATATGGCACTGTTAAATACATAATCCTTCCACTAAAATCTTTGTGGAAATTTAATCGCCAATTGCAAACACATAAAGAAAGATTATTCACACATAACACATATGTTTTTACCGGGAAAGCATAAAGCTAATAAAAACACTATCATATATTATGTATATATCATGGATCATGAAACAATATCATACAAAACTCTAATCCAAGAGCTCTTAGTACAATATACAATCGTCTCATACTGTCATAAATTTTTTTGCAAATACATGCGCCAATTTACTGCCTCCTAACAACTTGCCTCCACTGTGCAATCCCTGTTGATGAAAATCCCTGAATGAATGAGATCCTTCCTTGCCTTGACTGTGCAATCCTCATTGGCATCTCCAATGTGTGTGTGGTTGCATGAGTGCACCCACTCATGTCACAAATGATAGTCAAACTCTCCCTTTCACCTATATCTCAACTGGGTCTCCACTGGATCTGAAATGCATGTAGTTAACAATAGTAAATCTTTAGTTGCATCTGAGATCACTCCATGTAAATTAATTTAATATTTAATTCACTGATTTCTTACTAGTATATCTTTAGTTACAACTAGTTCCAACTAGCACAACCGAGTTTAACTCACTTAACTGAGTTAAACTGCTTTACAACTCACATAACTACACATCCAAATCTGTTACAACTTCGGATCACTCAGTTACAACTAAGTCCACTTGCATGTCCCACCAACCAACCTTAGAACTTGAAATTCCTTCAGCTAACTGGTTTGCCACTTCAGTTAATTGAAATCAAGTGCTTCGAGAGAATAGATTAATATTTATTGTCCAATTATTATTAAGAGATAATAATAATAAACATGCATTCTATATTTAGACATGCGATCTATAAATAGAATTCACACATGCATCTAAAAATAGAACCTCATCCATAAATAGAATTTTCTCACCATTCTAAAAATAGACATACACCTAAAAATAGCATGCGGGCCCCACCTAGTGTAGGTGCTTAATTTTCACTAGGATCATCATCTTGTTGAATCTCAACACTCCCTCTCAACAAGAAAGGGATTATCCTTCACCCCGATCCTGTCTCTATGGTATTTGAATTTTCTCTTGGTGAGTGCCCTCGTCAGAATATCTGCATCCTGATCCTCCATAGGATTGTACTGAAGCAACATGATATTCCGCTGTACACAATCTCTGATATGATGATACCAGATATATATATGCTTAGATCTATCATGAAACACATGATTAATCAAGATTTTAATGCAACTCTAATGATCACAATGAATCACTGTAGGATCTAAATGAGAACCAAACAAACCAACCAGGATCTTTCTCATCTAGATAGCCTCACATGCAGTTTGACTTGTTGCCATGTATTATGCTTCCGTTGAACTGAGTGCCACGGATCTCTGTTTCCTTCTATACCAAGAAACAACTGTAGATCCAATATTGAAGACCCATCCTGATGTGCTCTTTCTATCCATTGGGCTGCCCGCCCAATCTGCATCTGTGAAGCCATGCAACTTCACCTCATCCATCTTTATGTACGATAAGCCATACTCAGATGTGCCCCTGAGATATCTCAGGACATGTTTCCCACCTTCCAAAAGAGCTTGGTAGGCTTAACATTGCTTGAATAAGTTGGTTCACCACATAACATATGTCCGATCTTGTATTTACTAAATACATTAGCGAACCCACTAATTGTTGATAGGCAGTAGCATCCACTACCTCTCCAGGTGTAGCGTCCTCTTTCCTCCAGTTTCCTGGAAGAGGAGTATCCATGGGTTTGCAGCCCTCCATGTTAAACTTACCTAGTATCTCCCTTGCATACTTGCCTTGAGACAAAAAAAATTCACTTTCTCGCTGCCATATTTCCAATCCAAGGAAATAATGGAGGAGGCCCATATCCTTCATCTCAAACTCCTTTGCAAGGTCCTCCTTGCATGAGTGTATCAGCTTCTCATCACCAGTCAGTATTAAAACATCAACATAAAGAACAATGATTAAAATATTACCCTCCACCACAATTCGATATAGGTTTGCAGCCGCCTCACTCTTGGTGAAGCCAAGTCCGGTGAAATAGCTATCAATCTGAGTGTACCAAGCACTGGGTGCTTGCTTCAACCCATACAACTCTCTTTTGAGTCTTCACACATGTGACTCGCTGTTGAAGATCTAAAATCCTTTAGGCTACTCAATGTAAACTTCTTCCTCAATGATCCCATTAAGAAACATAGTCTTCACATCCATCTGATGAATGTGCCAACCCATCTACGCTGAGAGAGAAAGGGTGGTCCTTATGGAAGAATAACGTGTGACAGGTGCAAAGGTTTCTTCATAATCTATCCCCTTGATTTGTGAGAAGCCCCTGGCCACAAATCTGGCCTTGTATTTCTCAACACTCCCATCAGTAACTTGCTTTACCTTGTAGATCCATCTTGAACCTACCACTGATTTATCAAGCGACATTGGAACAATTTCCCAGGCACTATTTCTGACAATGGAGTCGTACTCCTCCACCATTGCATCTACCCATGCGGGCGCCTGCACTTCTTCCTGAAAGGAAGATGGCTCAGTCACAATACATTTTCTCATGAGAGCCATGTATCTAGTGAATCGATCAAGAGACGGTCTTTGTCTACGTTGTGAAGTAGGGATTCCTACATTCTATGCAGCATCAAGTTTCAGCCTCTCAGCTTCTATGGTATGCCTTCTGACAGTTCTGATGTTTGGCTCTACGTGAGTGGACTACTCCACTCCATGAAACTCCTCTTGTGGCTGATCCACATCTAGAGACTCATATTTGGGAACCAAAAGTTCCTCCTCTGCATGTAAGTCTAGCTCCCTCTCAAGCGACAACTTCATGGATTTCTTCTCATTGAATTTTATATCCCATCGCACCACAGTCATTCAACTGTTTGAAAAATACACATGATAATTATGGAGTGTTTCTATGTACCCCACAAATATCCCAACTTCAGCAGTCAGCTCCAGCTTCTTCCTCGCGTTCTTGGTCACATGCACATAAACAGATGAGCCAAAATCTTAAAGTGAGAAACATTTGTTTTCTTACCAGTAAAAGCTTCTTCAGGTGTAATCATGCCAAGTACTCTATGAGGACAACGATTTTTCACATAAGTAGTAGTGTTGCATGCTTCCCCCCACAAATGCATTGGTTGGCCCTGATCATGCAACATCGCTCGTGCAGCACCCACAATCGTTTTGTTCTTCCTCTCCACGACCCCATTTTATTGTGGGTTATGAGGCACTATGAGTTCTCTTTGAATTCCTTATTTTCTAGAGAATTATTTGAATTCGTTCGAGATGTATTCTCCACCATTATTTCTCCGCAGAGCCTTCACTTGCTTCCCCGACTCTTTCTCAACCAATGCCTTAAAATCACAGAACTTTGAGAATGTTTGATCCTTCTTCTGCATGAATAAGATCCATTGTTTACGAGAAAATTCATCAATAAAAATAACATAATACCTATGTTTTTCTATTGAAGCAACCGAGAATGGTCCACACACGTTTGTGTGAACTCTCTCTAGGATCACCGAAGCATGGTTCTCAATTTCATGAAAGGTGGAATTTACATACTTCCCCATGGTGCAACTCTTGCACTAATCTAACTGAGTAAGTGTTCCCATTGGAAGTCCAGTAGATATTTGTTGCATGACTTTCAAGGCTCCATGATGAAGATGGCCCAATCGCCTGTGCCATAATTCACCCTCATCTCGGCTCACCACTTTTTCTGCCTTGCCCATCATTGCAATGCAACCTTCTACCTCTAGCTTGTAGAGATTCTTAACTTGAATCCATATCCTCTTCACTTGACCCGTTGTTTTATATCACAGGAAAGCTTTTCCATCGTAGAAAACAACGTCATAGCCTCTGTCCTCCAACATCGTGACTAAGACCAAGTTTTGCTTCAGACCTGGAATATGCATAACATCTTTCAATAGAAATGGTTTACCTGACTCCCTCTCAAAGGTAATGGTAGCAATTCCAGTCACATTGTATCGTCCATCGTCGTCCATCTCTATATGCATCTCAAGATCTTTCTCCCCCAAGTCACTGAAAAGCTCCTTATCTCTCGTCATGTGGAAGGAAGCACCACTATCAACATATCATACTGATCCCATTGCGCTTGATACCAAGCATGCGATAAAAGTGAAATATAGTTCAAATTGCGAGGCAAGGGCCTCACCAGCTGCAGCTCCAACAACCTTCTTGTTCTTCTTTTTCTGTGGGCAGTTAGTGGCGAGATGCCCATGTTCGTGACAGTGAAAAACTGCACCTTGGAAAAATACAACTTCTTGCCTTTAGAATTAGATTTTTAATGGAATTTCATCCCCTTCCCTTTCCTTGCCATGGAAGCCAAATAAAAATCCTCTTCATCATCATGCTTTGATGAAGAGCCATATCTGGTGTTCCGCCTGAACTCCTCCTGCACTAGATCCGACCATAGTCATTCCCAATCTGGCAATTTTTCTCGTCCGTTGACAGAGT
Source organism: Pinus albicaulis (assembly GCA_034641835.2). Classification (NCBI taxonomy): domain Eukaryota; kingdom Viridiplantae; phylum Streptophyta; class Pinopsida; order Pinales; family Pinaceae; genus Pinus; species Pinus albicaulis. The sequence goes on along the minus strand of CM076584.1, from coordinate 1,054,550,320 downwards.
CTTGATAACTATGCCAACTCTTAGGAAGTCCCAAGAGAGCCAAAATCACCAAATCATCATCAAAAACCGTGATTCCCACACTCCCCAGTTCATCTTGACATTGGACAAACTTTGTGAAATGCTTAGGAATATTGTCGCCCTTCTCCATCTTGATCTTTATGAGTTTATCCTTCAGCGTTAATTTCCTATGGTCGCTATTGCTTTGGAAAATATTCGTCAAAGCCTTCCACATAGAAAATGGAGTGGATTTCCCATGAAGCCTTGAGACAATATGGTCTCATACACCTTCCAACATAATCCTTCTCATCTTTGCTACTTTATTTTTCCATGCATCAAGTAATGCAACATCCGTTGAAGTGGGCTTAGGAACATCACTGTTGATGAATTCATTCAAGCCATTATCTTCAAGCACCCCCTCCATCCCGTCCTTCCAAGAAATGTAGTTTGAGCTTCCCTTGAGTGCATACTCTAGCTGCAAGCCATTGAAAGCCATTTCGATGTTTACTCAACTGTCGCACCAAGAAATTCTTGCAGTAAATTCAAATTGTTTCCACCAACAAAATCAGTTACTGCGTCAAAATTGAAATCTTCTTTGCTCCAATACCATGTATAAATTTTAATACAAATTTTGTATTTCCTGGATTCTCCCGATCTAACAATTATATGCCACTGTTAAATACAAAATCCTTCTACTAAAATCTTTGCAGAAATTTAATCGCCAATTACAAACACATGAAGAAAGATCAATCACACATAACACAGATGTTTTTACCAGGAAAGCATAAATCTAAAAACCCCACTATCATATATTATGTATATATCATAGATCATGAAATAATATCATACAAAACTCTAATCTAAGATCTCTCAGAGAAATATACAATCGTCTCACACTGTCATACAAAAATTGGCAAATACATGCGTCAATTTACTGCCTCCTAACAGCGTACCTCCACTGCGCAATCCCTGCTGATGACAATCCCTGAATGAATGAGATCCTGCCTTGCCTTGACTGTGCAATCCTCATTGGCATCTCCAATGTGTGTGTGGTTGCATGAGTGCACCCACTCATGTCACAACTGATAGTCAAACTCTCACTTTCACCTATATCTCAACTGGGTCTCCACTGGATTTGACATGCATGTAGTTAATAGTAGTAAATATTCAGTTGCATGTGAGATCACTCTATGTGAATTAATTAATATTTAATTCATTGATCTCTCACTAGTGTATCTTTAGTTACAACTAGTTACAACTAGCACAACTGAGTTTAACTCACTTAACTGAGTTAAACTACTTACAACTCACATAACTACACATCCAACTCTGTTACAACTTCGAATCACTAAGTAACAACTAAGTTCACTTGCATGTCCTACCAACCAACCATAAAACTCAAAATTCCTTCAGCTAACTAGTTTTCCACTTCAATTAACTGAAATCAAGTGCTTCAAGATAATATATTAATATTTATTGTCCAATTATTATTAAGAGATAATGATAATCGACATGCATTCTATATTTAGACATGCGATCTATAAATAGACTTCTCACATGCATCTAAAAATATAACCTCATCTATAAATATAATTTTCTCACCATTCTAAAAATAGACATACGCCTAAAAATAGTCTGCGGGCCCCACCTAGTGCAGGTGCTTAATTTTCACTAGAATCATGATCTTGTTGAATCTCAACATGAAAAAGCTAGAAAATGTTAGGAAATTATTATGTTTTGTAGGCATCCATGTCAATAAAAAGTTAGGTGTTAGCTGCCCTAAATAAAGAAGGCAAATTAAAATAAAATGTTAGGGAAGCATAAAAAAAAAGGAAAGCTTCATTCCGTTTTGAAATATTTGATTAGATGCTAGTCTAAATGCGCCTATGGACAAAGTGATTTATATGGTTTAAATATTGATTATTAATTTCATATCCTAAAGTTTTAAACCATAATAATATATGCCCGCCATTGTTCATTTTCATTTCATTTCCCTTAATCATTATTACCCTTAAATATACCCCGTCATATATTTCCCTCATTTCACTTCATTAAAATCATTTCCTTTATACCATTCCCCAAGGTTTATTTTAAATAAGTCCTGACCCCACCATCCACATCTTCACATTTACCGTTCTTCCACATTCTCGCATATTTGACGATCATTCTCACACCTGTCGGCATCTAACGGCCCTCATGGCCCTTTGGCCCCCCTCCACCATCCGAAGTTTATCATCGGAGGTGGGGGGGGGGTTATGAAAATAAATGTATTCAGAAACCACCTGCTTATATGTGTCAATGCCACCTGAGTTTGGACCCCCCAGGCACAAAACCATAAGCCACTTTACCCCCCTCCAAAAGTTGTTTCTATTATACCGCTTACCTTGATGACCGTTGCGCACCGCTCCTCCGCTGCCACCTCATTAGCCGTTAGCCACTTAAATTATTTCCCTCCATATTTCCATTATCAATCTAAATACCTATCCATTAACCTACACCATCAACAGAAACAAGAATTTCCACTATTAAACCTTCTAAATCCCTCTACAAACTCATTTTTCTGATTACATGTTATTATGCTTCATTGTTTGCAGGTTGTCCACTAATCCAGAGACACCACAACTACGTGAGCAACACCCGATCTTATCATTCTGCATTCCCTTCCCCGCTCTTGCTCACGGAACCTTCTATCTTCCATCTATTCCACTTTCAGCTGTAACAATTATGCCTCCCAAGGATAAAGATCCCGAGGAAAACATTAATCCTTTGATTTTCCCTCCTCTAGACCTTCATCATATCCCTATGGATGAAAAATATTATAGAATATATGAAACACACTTTGATATCGATATTATTGAGATGTAATATTGGCTAGAAGACAAATGGAATGATAAATCTGATGAAATCTAGCTCTAGGAGTCAAACTTACCCCGTTTTATCTTTCCTCCTATCCACAGTGCTCCCAATTTCATCAGGAAATGTCATGCCTCCTATTTTCCTGATCAGAGAGCCATAGTCAATTCCAATGGCCAAGTTCTATTTACCATAACCCCTCAGGCCATTGAAAAAATGTTGCTAGGTCCCATAGTCGATAATGGTGCCCCATTATCTCATGAAGCTCTGGTTGAAATATATCAGAGATTATATCTTGCTAAGAGAACCCAAAGCTTAGAACTATTCCTAGCACAAGATGTTGCATTTCCTAAAAGAAATCCTCCTTATCCTTCATCCTTATTCCCTGAGAGAACCAAGTAGATAACCACTATCCTATTCTACCTGCTTGGATACAACTCTGATCAATACATAGATAAGGCTGTTATAGGATTTATGTCTATCTTTTCCAATGATGCCAAGCCTTCCATAGTGTTTAATTTTAGCCACTTCCTTGCAGAGTCCATTCATAAAAAATTTCTTGATTTCAAGACAGAGGAGGTATTTAAATATACCTCAATTCTATTTTATATGTTCATATACTTTAAAGGAGACAACATGAATTTGTCATGGCAGAAATTAAATGATAAAGGAGACCAGCAGTCAGTAATTTTCTAGACAAATTTGGTCTACCAATTTCATTTCCCTAGTTACATACACAGGACCTTCAACTTCACAACAACCAAAGGATCTCTATTCTATTTATTCCAATCCGTTATTTGAACCTAGAGAAGGAGAAGAAGCGAAGGTTCAAAATATGGTTATTATAACTCCTTTAAGGTCCCGAAGTGTTCATGGTTTCCCATTTTATTCTCCTACTCGTTCTCCTCCTCATTCCTCAGCCCCAAATTCTCCATCTTCATCCACAACTTCTACTTCTTCCTCATCATCTAATTCAACATCTTCAAGTATGGCTAGTTTCAGACCAATTGTATAAGCAATATATGCTCCTCTTTAATTCCTAATGTCATAAATTATTTTCCACTTGGATATCTAAAACACCTCCCCAGATTCAATGAAGAAGAACTAAAATAAAATTATGGAGAACCAGTTGCTGATTTCATCAAAATATTCAATAAAATTTACCATAAAATGCCTCCTGATTGTAAACCCCCTATAGCAGTAGCTAAGGTTAGATTCTCAAAGGCCTTTGAGGATGACTTTCCTATCATGTTGAGAGAAAGGACATCCCGAACCTGAGAGTACATGCAAACTAATGCTATAGAGGTCGAAGCAAATAGGTCTACATTTTCTAAGTTAAAAGCTAAAGCCGAGAAAGCCCAAAGGAAATTAAAAAATCAAGAAGCATCTTCTTCCTCTAAATATAAAAGTGAAGATGCAAAAATTGATGAAATCACAACACTTAGAAATTTATCCAATAGAATTTCAAAGATTGAAACTCAACCAAGAACAGTTCAAAAAACTATTTCTAGACCACAAACAAAGGTCCAAGGTCAGTATAAAAAGGCTGCTCCATTGAAAATTCTTCAGAGGCCTCATAATGACCAACAAGTACCCACACCGTTGTTGATTGATGATCAACAATTTGATGACATTCTTTTTCTATTACTGAAGACATTAATAATGTAGATCATACATCCCTTTAGACTGCCATTGTCCTTATTTCCTGAAGTCAAACCCCTCAAGAAGACCAAGATACTTCTAAGGTTTCTAAGTATCAAGATTTTTCTGAGTTTATGATTGCGTAACTCAATAAAATATATGACTTAAGACCTAGAGCTGGTCCTGGTAGACCTCCCAAAAACCCTGTAATAATTGAGCCTCTAACAAAAACTATCAAAACTCAAACTACTTCTGTTCAACCTTTAAATCAATCAGGTGATTCAGATCAGATTGAAAAAACTATATTGATTTCCTTTAATGTTGAGAAATAATTAGAGAGAGTTAAAAGCCCAATTCCAATTTCATAACTTTCTAAAAACCCAGGGTATAAAAGTCAAGTTGCAAAATGGATCCAAAATTCTAGTATGGATGCTGAAGGAGATATTATTAATCTGCAAAATAAAAGACCCACCATAGCTTTTGGTCCTATTTCAGATATGATTGATGAATCCATACCACCTTTTTATGTGACTTTAAAAGTGCATGACTCCTTGCTATACAACTATATTCTTGATTCGGGTGCTTCACACAATTTAATGCCTAAAGTCATTATGGAACAACTTAATTTGGATATCACTTGAACCTATCACGACTTATATACCTTTGACTCTAAGAGGGTTCAATGTTTAGGTCTTATTAAAGATATAGTGGTCACTTTACATCAAATACCAGTGAAAAGTGTAGTATTAGACATAGTTGTCACTGAAATTCCTCCCAAATTTGGAATGCTTTTATCAAGATCATGTTGTGCAAAATTGGGAGGAAGTATTCAAATGGACATGTATTTTTCCAATATTCCTGTATATGGTGGAGAGAGACTTAGGTTATACAGATAAGTCATATTCCTAAACACTGTTTGCAAAGCTGATCAGGCTAGAAATCATCCCATTTATACAGTTGATCAGGATTTTAGTTGTTTTCAACTATCAGCAGATACTTCATAGAATTCTCAACTTAAGATTGAGGATATAGTTGACACACCTAAATCAGTTCAAACTGAAATTAGGAAATTGTACTTTGATGGATCTTGCACCAAATATGGTGTTGGAACAGGTGTATTTTTTATTTCCCCTAACAAAGAAAATATCACTCAATCATGCAAGTTAGATTTTGAGGTCACAAATAACGTTGTTGAATACGAATCTTTTATCCTAGGATTACAACTTGCTAAAAATTTAAAGGTTCAAAATTTAAGTGTCTTCATTGATTCAAAAATTATAGTAAGACAGGTTAGGAGTCTTTTTCAAACAAAGCACCCTAGGCTCAGATCTTACACAAATGAGATTTGGGACACCATTGGAAATTCCTTTGATGCTTTCAATATCACTTATATTCCTAGAGATGAAAACATACATGCAGATTCATTAGCTGTTTCAACTAGCTATTTTAAAATTCTAGATTAATTTCAAATTCAAAATCACATACAAATCAAATATAGGCCGTCAATCCCAGACAATCTTAAACATTGGAAAATATTTGAAGACGATGAACAATTAAAATCCTTTCTGCAAGTCATTGGCAAATTTTCTGTATTGAAAATTGAAGAGGATAATTCAAACAATAATGAAGCTACCAAAGATGAGGATAATTCAAATCTTAAATCAAAGGTAGCTGATCATGATATAATTCAATTATCAAATAATTTTATCCCCAAGGGACTTGTTCCTTTAGAAAAATTGTTTGATCAAAATGATGTTCCAAAAAATTCGTTCTTTGCTTCACCATAAAGTGACATAGAGGATACTAATATTGGTACTGATGAGGAAATTAAAAACACGAAACTTTGTGCATCATTAACTCCTGAACTTAAATATGAATTTATCCAACTTCTTAAGAATTACGAAGATGTATTTGCCTGGTCTTATGCTGATTTAAAAACATATGACACATCTTTAATTCAACATAAAATTCAACTAAAACTAGATGTAAAACCTTAACGACAGAAGTTAAGAAGGATGAACCCAGTTCTGCTTCCCACCAAAGAAAAAGAACTGAAAAAAATTTTAGATGCCCAAATAGTTGTCCCATTAAGATACTCTAGTTGGGTTGCCAATTTAGTCCCCGTGAGGAAAAATAATGGTGAAAGAAGACTCTGTGTGGATTTTAGAAACCTTAATAAAGCATCCTTGAAAGATAATTATCCACTTCCAAAGATGGATCAATTACTTCAAAAAGTGTCACGTGCTAATAGACTCTCTATGTTGGATGGATTTTCTGGTTATAATCAAATATTGGTGAATTCAGAAGACAGGGACAAGAAAAATTTTACCACATCTTTGGGTACATTCATGTATGCCCGAATGCCTTTTGGTCTATCAAACACAGGAGCAACATTTCAGAGCGCCATGGACTTGGATTTTTTCGGGAAGGTAAACAAATTTGTCGTTATTTATCTTGATTATTTAAATTTTTTCTCTGAATCAGATCAGGAACCTCTCAAGCACTTGAAGAAAGTTTTTGACATGTGAAGGAAGTTTGGAATATATTTGAATCCCAAAAATTCATTATTTGCCATTAAAGAGGGTAAATTACTAGGTCATATTATTTCAAAATATGGAGTAGTTATTGATCCAAAAGGGTCTCTGCTATTCAATCATTATCATTACCTAGAAATAAGAAAGAGATTCAATATTTCTTAGGGAAAATTAACTTTTTGAGAATATTTATACCCAACTATGCAGAAATAGTGAAGGACATAACAGATATGCTCAAAAATAACCATGAAGTCAAATAAAACATTCCCGCAAGATTTGTATTTGACTAGATAAAAAGGCCATCTTTGAAGCCCCAACTTTAGCCAGCCCAAACTACTTTGAACCTTTTAGCATGTTCTCTTTTTCTTCTAAAACTGCCCTTGCTGTTTTCCTTTTGCAAAAGAACGAAGATTATCATGATTAGCCTATAAAATTCTTTTGCAAGTTAATGAGAGATGTAGAAATTAGATATGATATTATTGAAAAACAAGCCTATGCCTTAGTTCAAGCCCTGAAGTCTTTTATAATGTATATCCTCCATTATACTATCATTTCCTATGTTCCTAATAATGCTGTGAAAACTATCCTCACACAAATAGACATTGATGGGAGAAGAGGAAGATGGATAACTCAAATTCTTGAGTTTTACCTTACCATTAAAACTACCAAGTTAGTAAAAGGGCGGGCTTTAGCTAAATTGTTAGTTGAATCCAATTGTAAAGTCTTAGGCATAAACTCTATTTTTGAAGTTCCAGAGAAGCATCCACAATATCCTTCTTCAGATTGGGAAAGGGAGAATCCACAAGAACCTTCCTTAAATGTAAAAGGGGAGAATCCACAAGAACCTTCCCATGGAGTGCAAGGAAATAATACACAAGAAACTTCTCCTTCAACTCAAACAATCCCTATTCATATTGATGAGAAGTTTGTTTTATCAGATTGGTATGTAGATATTGTTCATTTTCTGATTCGTTTTGAATGTCCAGCTCAATTTTCCAAAAACTAGTGCAAAACACTCAAGTTGAAATCCATCAAATACTGTATCATCAATTCCAACTTATACTGGAAGGATCCTCTTAATATTCTACTACTTTGCCTAACAGAATCAGAAACTGGAGGAATCATTGATCAGTTTCATGCAGGAATATGTGGAGGCCACTATGCTTGGAGAGCAACAACATACAATATACTGAGGGCAGGATTTTATTGGCCTACTTTGTTTTCACAAGTAGGATCAAAAGTCAGATCCTGTGTTCCATGTTAGATGTTTGCTGGTAAACAAAGATTTTCATCCCTTCCACTAGTTCCAGTAGTTGTCTCAACACCTTTTCTACAATGGGGATTATATTTTGTAGATGAAATCCACCCAGCCTCCAATAATCATCACCGATGGATCTTGAATGCTACTGACTATTTCACCAAGTGGGTGGAAGCCATTCCTGTAAGAAATGATACTGATTTAGTTTTAATAAAATTCATTGAAAAGAAAATTTTATCCAGATTTGGTTGCCCACAACAAATAGTCAATGATAATGCCACAATGTTCAACAACATAAAAATGATAGAATTCTGTCAGAAATATCAGATTCTATTGCATCACACAACTCCCTATTATCCACAAGGAAATAGTCATATAACAAGAGTTTAGTAAAGGTAATCAAGAAAACTCTAGAAGGCCACAAGAAAAATTGGGACTGTCATTTGGTTTATGAAATTTGGGCAAACATAATTTCTCCCAAAAGATCAACATGTAAATCTCCATTCCAATTAGTTTATGGAAAAATATGTTATTTTTCCTACAAATTTAGCTTTCCCTGTGCTCAAGTTTCTACAAGAATCTACTGATGAACTTGATGATTTTTCTAGAAGGATTAATCAGATTATTGAGTTGAATGAAAACATAGATGAGATTCAGTACAAACTAAAGAAATATCAGAATAAAATTAAGAGTATCTTTGACAAAAAGGCAAGGGAAAGAGATTTTAAAGAATGAGATCTAGTTTTAAGATGGGATGCTAGGAGAGAAGGTAAAGGAAAACGTGGAATGTTTGAAAATTTATGGTTTGGGCCACTCGACATTGCAAAGGTAAAAGGAAACAACACATTTGTTCTACAGAATCTGGAAGGACAATTTTCAAAACTGCCTGTCAATGGAAGATTTTTGAAACACTATATCCAATACTGAAGGAGATCCTACATCATCATTGTAAATAATCATTTTCTTTTATCATTTGAAGTCTGTTTGTTTTCTACAAAAAAGAATCCATAGCCCAAGGAGAAAGCACATGGAACTGCTTGCTCTCTGCATCCCACAGGGGGAAGCAGTCCCCAGCTAGAGCCGATGTTGTAACATTATTTGTTTTTGATAAGTTAGCATAAGTAGTTAAATAATTTTGAAAATGATAAGGTAGGATATGGATGCAAAAGAATGAAAAAGATAAAAAAATTTAGGAAAATTATTATGTTTTGTAGGCATCCATGTCAATAAAATGTTAGGTGTTAGCTGCCCTAAAAAAAGAAGGCAAATTAAAATAAAATGTTAGGGAAGCATAAAAAAGAAAAAGGAAACTTCATTTTGTTTTAAAAGATTTGATTGGCTGCTAGTATAAATGTGCCTATGGGAAAAATGATTTATATGGTTTAAATATTGATTATCAATTTCATATCCTAAAGTTTTAAACCATAATAATATATCCCTGCCATTATTAATTTTCATTTCATTTCCCTTAATCATTATTACCCTTAAATATACCCCCGTCATATATTTACCCCATTTCACTTCATTAAAATCATTTCCTTTATACCATTCCCCATGATCTATTTAAATAAGTCTCGACCCCACCATACACATCATCACATTTACCGTTCTTACAGATTCCCACATATCTCACGATCATTCTCACACCTGTCAACATCCAACGACCCTCATGGCCTTTCGGCCCCCCTGCGCCATCTGAAGTTTATCACCAGGCGGGTCTGAAAAGAACTGTTTTCAGAAACCACTTGCTTATACGTGTCAATGCCACATGTGTTCGGACCCCCCAGGCGCAAAGCCATAAACCACTTTACCCCCTCTGAAAGTTGTTTCTATTATACCAATTACCTTGATGACCATTGCGCATGGCTCCTCCACTGCGACCTCATTAGTCGTTAGCCACTTAAATGATTTCCCTCCATATTTCCGTTATCAATATAATTATCTATATGTTAACCCACACCATCAACAAAAACATGTTTTTTCACTATTAAACCTTATAAATCCCTCTTCAAACTCATTTTTCTGATTACATGTTATTATGCTTCATTTTTTGTAGGTTGTCCACTGATCCAGAGACGTGACAACTGTGCGAGCAACACCCGATCTTATCATTCTGCATTCCCTTCCCTGCTCTTGCTCACAGAACCTTCTTTATTCCCTCTGTTCCACTGTCATGTGTAGCCATTATGCCTCCCAAGGATAAATATCTCAAGGAAAACATTAATCCTTTGATTTTCCCTTCTCAAGACCTTCATCATATCCCTATGGCTGACAGATATTATAGAATCTATGAAAAACAATATGATATCAATATTATTGAGATGTAATGTTGGCTAGAAGACAAATGGATTGAGAAATCTGATGAAATCCAGCTCTAGGAGTCAAACTTACCCCGTTTTATCTTTCCTCCTACCCACAGTTCTCCTGATTTCATCTGGAAATGTCATGCCTCCTATTTTCCCAGTCAGAGAGCCATATTCAATTCCAATGGCCAAGTTATATTTAACATAACCCCTCAGGCCATTAAACAAATGATGCTAGCTCCCACAGTCGATAATGGTGCCCCATTCTCTCATGAAGCTCTGGTTGAAATATATCATAGATTAGCTCTTTCCAAGAGAACCCAAAGCTTAGAACTATTCTTAGCACAAGATGCTGCTTTCCTAAAAGAATCCTCCTTATCCTTCATCCTTATTCCCTGAGAGAACCAAGAAGATAACCATTGTCCTATCCTACCTACTTGGATACTACTCCGATCAATACACAGATGAGGCTATTATAGGATTTTCGTCTATCTTTTCTAATGATGCCAAGCCTTCCATAGTGTTCAATTTCAGTCACTTCCTTGCAGAGTCCATTCATCAACAGTTTCTTGATTTCAAGACAGAGGAGGTATTTAAATATACCTCATTTCTAGTTTATATGTTCATATAATTTCAAGGAGACAACATGAAATTGTCATTTCAAAATTAAATGATAAAGGAGACTAACAATCAATAATTTTCTGGACCACTTTGGTCATGAAAGAGCATAATGAATTCACCTATAAGAATTTCATTGAAATATTTTTCCACCCAGATATCAGTCTCCTAAATAGCAGAGAAGAACCAAGAATCAGTGAAGAAATTCATAACATTTTGCAGCTGAAAGAACATGTACAAAGAAGAGATTGGTACCTCAGAGACAACTTTCCAGCAGAACAAGGCCATAAATGTAGATCCAACCCTTTTAGATCGATTTTCTTTCCTTTTTGTTCGTTTTCAGAAAATGTAGTTTGCCTTGTCACTTAGGCATTGATTGTAATATTTTACATTTTGTATAAATACTTCATTCATTGAAGTATTCGGAGTTGCACCCTTGGATGAGCGAGTTTTTGTAAACATAATTTGTACAAGTCTTTTTTATCATCAATAATACAAGAAGGATTCTGAAAGTATCTCATACATATTTTTCTTCTCTGTGAGTTTTTTTTATTTCCAGTTTTCAGTCATTTTGTTTCTTCATATATTTAATTATTATCAAGATAACTAGGTGAGGTTGATTGTGTTTGAACAATCTTATAATTCCTCCTGAAATTATAATTATTATAAAGAATGACTTACTTGACAATATGTTTTTTTTTTTTTTTTAACGAATACGGTAGGTTCTATTAAGCGAAATATGGTACAAGATGGTGATACAATCGGACTAAACGGCTTGACCAGCAGGAAAATGATAGAAACTTTCTGCCTCGGCCCCTAGAGAAGGAGCGACTGTCTGAAAGAGTACAAAAAACAACTGGATGACAAAGACCGAAAACTACCCAGAGTGGGCAGAGGCCTCAACACGAAGCTTTTTCCCTTTCTTTTTACTGACTTTAACCCATCCTTCCTGGGGAGAGTGAGCTAGAACAACCTGAAGACCGGAGTTCACCTGAGGAGGGGCCTCCTTATCAGAGTCGGAAGAGGAGGTCACATCAGCTCGCTTCTGAGCAACGGTAGCATCAGGAGGTTGCGACTAAGTATCAGTGGGGATGTTCAGTGACTGATTCTGGTCCGAATCGGCATCACTTCCTTCATCTTCAGAGAAAGAGGAATCAGAGTCCGCTGCAGGTTGCGGAGAATATGTAGCCCATCGCTTGGATTTGGGCTTGGAATTATTCATCTTTTTCATTTTTGCCGGGAGAGCTGGGCATGAGTTCTGTAGATGCCCTGTTTGGTGACAGTGTCGGTAGCGAAAGGCGGTATTCTCATAATCCAGAGGCTGAGTCCATGCAAAGTCGTTTATCTTGAGATTGATTTGGTCTGGAAGTCCATTGCTTAAATCTAATTCCACACATATTCTAGCATATGTGTAAATACCTTTGTTTTCCTGCCAATAATCTCCCATCAGAAAATTGCCCAAGGTGTTGCCTATCGCCTGATAGACTCTTACATGCCATAGGTGGGCTGGTAAGTTGGGGAGCCTGATCCAAACAGGTGTCCTGGTGATGACAGCAGTTGCTGGGTCAAAATCTGGGAACCATGGAGTTAAGAAGAGCCCTGTAGTTCCCATGAACCAAGGACCTTCTTCTATAGCCTTTTCGTAGTGCTTGAGATTATCAAACAGTACTATGAAGTACCCCTTTGAACAGAAGCTGACTTTGCAATGGTGAGTCCAGTTATCATGGATCTAGTCATAGAGCTCCTTTGATCGCGGCCACAATCCATTAAATCTGCAAATGATAGCTCTTTCTGCATATTTTTGAAGATCATTTGCAATTTCTGCATGGGAAAACTCAACAGAGGGAACATCCTCAAGCTTGTCAACCAAAAAAGGCTTTGGTTTAAGGGCTTCAAGGGGTTTGGGGAGCTTAGAGTGAACCGCACTTTGTATGAGAAGGAAGAAGCAGAAGAGGACTGCCCAACAGCACCACCTCTCAAACGAAGGGTTAGCACTAAAGAGTCATTCTTATTAATGCTGTAAGCAGAGAGGGACAGAGGATCTTCAAGTTGTTTACCTCGAAAGAGAAGTCACTGAAGAGCTGAGGGAATTCCAATCCGACGTTCCAGATTTAATTTGAGAGTCAGCACCAGATCTGAGGAGCAAACCCAAAGCAGAATGGTCTTGCCAGAGGGTTGTGAAATTTGGATCTGGTAAGAGGCAGAGTAGATTTTAGATGTCTGCTGTGTTACCACCGAGATAGGATCTCTGTCGTTTCAAGCGATCTAGAGAAGAGCACCATGGACATCTTCAAGGAAATCAAAATAAAAAATGAAGCCTTCAAGATAAACACGTATAACCAATTCTGGAAACAAACTTCAGGTGCCCAAAGCAAACTATTGTCGACCTTTGATGCAGAGAAAGGAAGAATGATAATGGAATTTCTTCAAGCACAAGTTCCTCAGCCTAAAGGAGAAGAAGACTATAAAAAGACATATCTTGAGTTTAATGTCAGCGATATACATCCTATTGATCAAATGGAGATGCATAAAAAAACTGGAGAGATGTTATTTTCAACTGTAACTAATACTGCTATCCCTTTATCTAAAATGCAGGTTACACTCGCAAATGTTAGATCACAACTCAACATGGAGAAAGTCTCAACTTTTTCCAAAGACACCAAGATTAAAACCTTGGAAGATTTGGTAATCAAATTGGGTTATGACCCTACAAATGTTAATGCTGCAGAAGAGTTAATCAAGAAAAAGAATGCAGATATTGCAGCATTGAGGAAGCAGTTGAAATTACTAGCAACAAAAGATCCTTTAGCCAAGGAAATTGAATATATAGAAACAAAAAAGGTAGACATGATGAAGCTAATTATATAAAAAAGTACATCGCTGAAACAAAAGGAAACAGAGATGGAAAATTGGATTAAAGAAAGTAAGAAACAAGTCAAGCAAGCTTCTCCTTTAGAAGCATTTCCAATGAAAACTATTCCCACTACTATAGCTACTACCGATGAAGAACCCTAACGGATCGATTTAGCCTCCACACTCCAAACATGACTTTGTAGATTGAAGAAATAAAGAAGCTATAGGACAAAGTGAAACTTCTTGAAGAATAACAGAAGAATTATGACACTTTTAATGCATCAGAGCTTCAGAGAGCTCAAAACCAGGTAGAAATATGGAAGAAGTCAGCCACTGAAGCTTCTATTGGCTACACTCTGGGTAATGTCAACAAAATCTTTTGGAATAACATCTTTGAAGAGATTAATGAAATTTGGCCATCTATCAAGATCATCTTCGAGCAGAAAGAATTAGTAGAAAAGGAAATCAAGTAACTTCTAATGTAAACAATCAACTAGTAGAAATGCCCAATACAGCCAGTAGCATCATAAAATTTCTAAACTCTAAGGATAGCCAAGAATTGGATGAGCTAGGGGTAGATGAAAGGACTGAGACTATCCTTGAAGTAAAGAAATTTCTAATTAAAAAGAAATTGGTAGTACAGTTAAAAGAAAAATTTCATACTCTTGATATGACAATTAATAGGTTTCTTACAAGGATTGATGCGTTGATTAAAAAATGTCTCCCATCATTGTTCGTTATAAATGAAAAATTAATTCCCAGGGAAGATTATATGAAAAAAATCAAAGAAACAACAAGGTTTTCATCTATGTATTCTATTCAAGGTTCTATGACAGGTAAATAATTCTATAAAGAAGTTGAAAATATCAATTTTATTCACCATGAAATAAAACACATTTTCACTGTAAAACCAACTTTTACAAAGTACACCGAGGTAGATGAAATCTACCGCAAGGTTATTAAACCTTCAATTCCAGATGAAGAGCGATGGGACATGCTTTGCGAATACCAAGAGTAAAGAACAAGTCATCATGCCAGCACAACATTCAATCTTGCCAGTGTTGTACTAAAAAGGTGGTGACTCAGGAACAACTTTCCAACAAAATAGGGCCAGAAACACAAATCCACTCCTTTTAGATCGATTTATTTCCTTTCTGTTCGTTTTTAGAAAATGTAGTTTGCCTCGTCACTCAGGAATTGATTATAATATTTTACATTTTGTATAAATACTTCATTCATTGAAGTATCTGGGGTTTCACCCTTGGATGAGTGAGTTTTTTTAAACAGAAATTGTACAAGTCTTTTTTATCATCAATAATACAAGCAAGATTCAGAACTTATCTCATACAACTCTGTTTTCTCTATGAGTTTTTCCAGTTTTCAGTCATTTTGTTTCTTCATATATTTAATTATTATCAATATAACTAGGTGAGGTTGACTATGTTTCAACAACTTTATAATTCCTCCTGAAGTTATTGCTATTATAAAGAATTATTTACTTATTAATGTGTTTTTTTTTTTTTTTTTTTTTTTTTTTTTTTTTTTTTTTTTTTTTTTTTCTGAATAAGACTGATTCTATTAAGCTGAAATATAGTACAAGATGGTGATACAATCAGGAGAAACAGAAAACCAGCAACCGGAAATGATAAAACTACCAACCTCGGCCCTAGAGAAGGAGTGAAACAAGCAAGGAAGTACAAGAAAACACTGGATGACAAAAAGACTGAAAACTACCCAGAGTGGGCAGAGGCCTCAACATGAAGCTTTTTCCCTTTCTTTTTACTGACTTTAACCCATCCTTCCTGGGGAGAATGAGCTAAAACAACCTGAAGACCGGAGTTCACCTGAGGAGGGGCCTTCTTATCAGAGTCGGAAGAGGAGGTCACATGAGCTCGCTTCTGAGCAATGGAAGCATCAGGAGGTTGCGACTGAGTATCGGTGGGGATGTCCATTGACTGATTCTGGTCCGAATCAGCATCACTTCCTTCATCTTCAGAGCAAGAGGAATCAGAGTCTGCTGCAGGAGGTGGAGAATATGGAGCCCATCGCTTGGATTTGGGCTTGGAATTATTCATCTTTTTCATTTTTGTCGGGAGAGCTGGGCATGAGTTCTGCAGATGCGCTGTTTGGTGACAGTGTCGGCAGCGGAAGGCGGTATTCTCATAATCCAGAGGCTGAGTCCATACAAAGTCGTTTATCTTGAGATTGATTTGGTCTGGAAGTCCCTTGCTTAAATCTAATTCCACACATATTCTGGCATATGTGTAAAGACCTTTGTTTTCCCGCCAATAATCTCCCATCAGAAAATTTCCCAAGGTGTTGCCTATCGCCTTATAGACTCTTACATGGCATAGGTGGGCTAGTAAGTTGGGGAGCCTGATCCAAACAGGTGTCCTGGTGATGACAGCAGTTGCCGGGTCAAAATCTGGGAACCATGGAGTTAAGAAGAGCCCTGCAGTTCCCATGAACCAAGGACCTTCTTCTATAGCCTTTTCGTAGTGCTTGAGATTATCAAATAGTACTATGAAATATCCCTTTGAACAGAAGCTGACTTTGCAATGGTGAGTCCAGTTATCATGGATCCAGTCATAGAGTTCCTTTGATCATGGCCACAATCCATTAAATCTGCATATGATAGCTCTTTGTGCATATTTTTGAAGATCATTTACAATTTCTGCATGGGAAAACTCAACAGTGGGAACCTCCTCAAGCTTGTCAACCAAAAAAGGCTTTGGTTTAAGGGCTTCAGGGGGTTTGGGGAGCTCAGAGTGAACCGCATCTTTGTATGAGAAGGAAGGAGCAGAAGAGGACTACCCAACAGCACCACCTCTCAAACGAAGGGTTAGCACTAAAGAGTCATTATTATTAATGCTATAAGCAGAGAGGGACAGAGGATCTTCAAGTTTTTTACCTCGAAAGAGAAGTCACTGAAGAGCTGAGAGAATCCCAATCCGATGTTCCAGATTTAATTTGAGAGTCAGCACCAGATCTGAGGAGCAAACCCAAAGCAGAATGGTCTTGCCAGAGGGTTGTGAAATTTGGATCTAGTAAGAGGCAGAGTAGATTTTAGATGTCTGCTGTGTTACCACCGAGATAGGATCTCTGTCGTTTCCATGAGTGAGTCTGCCTGAGAGCTGCTGAGGAGGCCAGTTCTTCAACTCCGGGAGACGGACTCTCTGTCTCAGATCCGATCCGTTGGACAAGGAGACAGAGCAAAAAAAGGTCGGCGTTTTCTGCCACTGCATACCGAACCCTGAACAGCGACCCACGTTCTGAGAGAAGAGACAGTCTGACTCTTCGCGCCAGTCTTGAGGGCTTGGAGCAGGATAGATTCCGAGAGAGTCCACATGCAATGCCTCAATGGAGCAGACGGGGTAGCCTAAGAACAGAACACAACATCGATCAGAAGGAAATGAGATCAGCTTTGGGTCTGCGAGACAGCGAAAATGTTGAACTAGCAGCTCTGAGAAGAGGGCAGCCGAAACAGGGGCAAGTGAGGACTAGAACCTAAGTAGATGCGGCGCGAGGGCTCCAGGAGAGAGAGCGGCCGCCTGAGTGTAGAGATTCAGAGCCCTAATCGCCATTCTTTCAGCTCCTCGATTACCATTACAGATCTGAGATAAGATCGAACTGGATCTCTGGTAATCTAGCTCCTCCAGGTCTTGCTGGGGTGTGAGGGAAGTTGCAAGATGAGGATAGCTGCTAGAAAACAAGGTTTTTCCAGCCAATAAAAACTCCTCTACGCACCTAGAAAGCAGATCCGGAAAGCACAGCTGCCCCCGAGCATGGGCAATGGCAGGGTCTGTGTGTTTGGTTAATCCCGCTGCTTCTTCCTTGTGAGGCCCTACAAAACCAAGTTGAAACCGAGTCGAGCCTTTGTGGTTGTGGGGAGCATCCGCAAGTGCAGATGCGTCGGCAGCGAATCTATTGGCGGCAGTGTATTTTCCCACTGCCTTTGAACCCGTGCAACTTGCATCCTCAGAACTGTCGGCGACTGCATATTTTTGTGATGCCTTCAACCCAGGCTTGAGCATCAGTCGACTAAGGGCTGCGTCTTGAGAGGTTACTGGTATCTTCGCATCAACTTCATTGGAAAAGAGTGAACCAGGCGCTTCAACGTCGGCGGCGGCAACAGCTGAACAGAGCGTAACCCTAGCGCTAGCCATGTCTCGTTCGATCAATGGGATCATTGGTAAACTCCCTTGACAATATGTTGATGTAAGTCCCTTTATTTTATAAATTGTTAGTATCTTGATAATTTTAGATATATTTTGTTGAAATTTTAAACATTCTTTAAAGGTTTTCCAGCTTATAGTTTATTGAAGAATTCAATTTGAATATTTAATAGTCATATTCTCTTACATAAGTCCACTTAATTGAATTATAAAATCTTAATCACTGTGTGAGATGAACAAGTAGCCCTTACTTATTATTACTAATATTATCCATAAGGTTTAAATACATAGCTGTTTGCTAAAAATTATCTTATGCTTGGGTCCTCCAAAAATCACAAAATACAAACAAAACATTATATATGCTTTAGCATGATTATTGACCACAATCATCTTAAAGGAAAACAGAGTGTGTGATGGCATGTCAGAGAAGATGGAATGGACACCCACTTAGTTTAAGGAAATTGGAGTACCATACTACAAAAATATTGAGAGCTTCCCTGGAAAGAGAACCCTTGTACAAAAGATCCATGCAAACAATGAAGATCAGGTGGTCTGGTTTAAAGCTCAACCCACCTTTGTTGCTGGGGTTGAGTGAAAGAAAATATCAAACTAAGGAGGACAAGGAATGCAAAGAAGAAGAAAATAATGTAAGGTTTTACCCACTTGAAGGGACCCCTTCCATGATACCTTTGGATGTCAGAGAAGCTACAAGGTCTTTGAAAAAAATTAATAAAGAGGACTGAGTTGCTCAGAGGAATGAGTTGCTAAGAGGATGAGCAACCATTTGGTAGGGGGTGATGATGAGGGCCATAATTAGATATATTATAAGGAGTTAAAATGTCACCTTTTTAGCTTAATTACTCTCTCTATCTCACATTTAATTACATTTTTTCATATTTTTCTTAATGAGAATGGTGTAAAAAGGGTTGTCATGATTTGAGGCCTAATATGGTTTAAATTCAGGAAAGTAAAAGGAATAATGCCATTTTTGAGAAAGATTCCATATCATGGCTCGGAGTAGACAACGAGGAGAAATCATAGGGAGGTTGACCACCTCCTTAACTCTTAAAAGTGGCCAATATCTTTTCAATATCCTCCTCTAACAACTCGAAGTCAGAGGCAGCCGAGCAAGTGAATGATAAGAAGGAGACAAGCTCCACTTCTCTCGATTTCCAAGGGAACAAAGACCTAATTTTTAGGGAGTTGTTGGAAGATATCCTCTACCATAAATAACAAGAGAAAGAGCTCAGTGGGATTCAGATTTTATATGCATAAATAGCACTCTTGGCTTTGTATCATATATTTTTTACTTTCATTGTTCATGTAAAAGAATGGTTATGAAACAAGATGAGAATTTGGTTTATTTTCCATTGAGTTGATTTCAGGGAGTTGAGCTTGTGGGTTAGGGCTCAATCCATTAGCTTCAGTCTCTCTAGTGTACATGTGTGTCTTTCCTTTATGCTTCAGTAGTTGATTTATTCCATTGCATTGTTGGTAGCATATAAAATAATAAAATTGTGTTGTTAAGCCTCCATATCTCACCTCTTCTATTGGAGATTGAGGAGGAAGGTCTTCCACCATAGACCAAATATCTTTTCAATTTATGATTTCTTGGAAAATTTAGGATAATTTTTAATTTTCTTATTGTGAATATGTTGTAGGGTCAGAGGTAGCTTTCTGTTTCAAATGGATCGGTAGATCTATTCAAATTAAAATCATATTTTCCACCATTTCTCTGATAAGTTTGTTGATGATGAATGCATGAGTAGATGCCTTGTTTGCGGGTTTGGATAGAGTAATAGAGAAGGACCCCTTCAACACCATCATCTTGATTTTCCAACCTCCAACAGATACCTTCCATTCAAGTCACCCACAACCTTGTTTTTGAGGTCATCATCACACCACCCAAAGCAGCCTTTTGGGTGCAAGAAAAGTCTTTTGAGAGCTCTGAGCATGGTCCAAGGGGTTGGTCATCCTCCATGCACTTGGATCCACTTTTCCCTTACCTTCCTTGGCGTTCTTTCCATCATTTCTAGCCTCCAAACCCTCTTGGCCTGTTTCCTGTAACATTACAGGACTTCCTATAGCACTACAAGAATCATGTATTATCTCCCTGTAGCAGTGCCAATAACCCTCTCCTTCAACCCAAAATCATTTCTCCAGCTCACCTAAACTTAACAAAGACACCAGAAGACCTCCAACCCCAAATATTTGGTCCAGGGACACCCTTAGACCACCCAAGTTCCTTCTTCTTTTGCTTCAAAACAAAACAATTTAAAAGTGTGGTTAGTCCATCATAACATGCGTCATAAATCACAATAGTTCAACATGAATTAGATAGGAGCTAGTTAGTCATTGATTCAACATGTGTGATCTAGAGTAGTTCCCTTTTCTGCAACTAAATTAAGTAATCTAGATAATGAATGCCACTTAGGGTAATTTCCTTTCTTGTACTAGCATAAGCGTGAACCTTTATTTCCTGCAAAAGTAGACAATATTTAGATGAATTAGTGTGATCTAGAGTAGTTTATTCTCTTGTACATAGACTAATGGTTTTGATTTGATTTCATTCTTAGGTTGTAGTGAGAAGTGTGACATACTTCCTTTTTCATAATAACCCTAGCACCTCATTGTAGAACTAAGATGAGGATGGCATGAGTAGAGTTCATCTTCTATGCATATAGCACTGTCACCTCCAATTTTGTATGAACCCTGGGTTGATAAAGTAAAGTTGAGTAGCCTCTAGGAGTTACAACACTCTTGGTGCAATACCAAAGCTCACCACACACGTTGGGGTACAAGGGTAGCTAATAAAGGGAAACCCACACTTGGGTATATAATGTATAGGAGGGAGAAATCGTGGTGCATGAGATATCCCGACCTTGATTTTTCCACCCTTCTTTATATGCCTTTTTCATTTTGGGATTTTTCTTTGATGAAATGTTAGGGGCTCAAGTATAAGAGCATGATGTGTAAGGTATAATAGTAGATACCATTTTTGAGGCCGGGAGGTTCATTTCCCAACAGGGGTTGGGACAATCAAGGGTTTCAAAATGTTAAAGGAGGCTCATCTAGGGCCTATAGGAACTAGGGTGATGACCATGGGTATGGGGTAGAGCTCATGAATTTGGATTTTTCCCACGTGATAAATGTGTTTTTCCTTACCATATTTTGCATTTTCTGGTACATTTTCCATTTGAATGTGGCCAATTATTCTTTTAATTTTCTTTTCAGCTACATCAACCTTTGGGGCATCATTTCAAGCCTGACCCAAGGGTGGGAAAGGGGAAGGGGAGGCCAACCTTATGTGTACCAAGTGGGGAAATGTGGACCAGGCAGGAAGAATAATGAATTGGGATATAATGAATTGAAGGGGAGAAATATATGTGAATGAGGGAGTGGGACCATGCAACCAAAATCAGGGTTTCCCATGTAGTACCACCCTAAAACCCAAAGGTTATTAAAGGAGATCCCATAGGACTAAGATAGAAAGGTAACATCTAGAAGAGATCTAGGGGATAGAAGTGCATACCTAGCCAACTCTTTTCGCCGAATCCCCCAATTAATCCATGCCCAGAAGTGTCCATGATAAGCTAACTACAATAATCGATTACCATATGACAAGGCATACCTTTAGGTTAGGGAGGTACATATTCCAATATACGATCATGAAAGATGGGTGAGGGACCACATAAATGGCTTAGGTGGCGGAGAAATGGAACACTGAGCTAGTTGGTGGTTGAAAGGGTCTGCTAGCTATTGGCTAAGGACCATCTTGGGGAAAACATTTCTCCTATGGATATCACCCACAAAATGGCGGGTAACATCTGGCTCCAACTGGGAAGTGATATCTCAAAAGGTGGGAGAAGCTACTCGAACGGGAGGTCACGAGAACACCAAAAATTACTTGGTTACCATAGACCTATTACCTGCACATGTTAAATACCAAACCTATGGGAAAAAATGTTTGTACAGTGTCTTATGATCACCCATGCTTGATGTTAGGCCGT
Source organism: Pinus albicaulis (assembly GCA_034641835.2). Classification (NCBI taxonomy): domain Eukaryota; kingdom Viridiplantae; phylum Streptophyta; class Pinopsida; order Pinales; family Pinaceae; genus Pinus; species Pinus albicaulis. The sequence goes on along the minus strand of CM076584.1, from coordinate 1,054,528,078 downwards.
AAAATCAACAAAGAATAAAATATGAAGGTTTTAATTTAAATGCAGCTAATCTACCATGAGAAATATCATATGAAATTAGTTATAATGTGGAAATAAACATGGAATGCATCCTACCCTAACATGCATCTGGTAAAAATTTAGTACTAGGTGTAATCATAAAGCCAATGCAACCAACATATCCTCAAATCAATATAAATTTGTCGACCTATATGATTACTCACGTAGAAAATGCCAAAGAAAATGTGGACATAATCACATGGATGATAAGGCTAGTGGGAGGTAGGAAAATAGAATTCCCACACATGGATTATTATGGGAGAAGAGGTAAGAAAATAGTGTAATCTATTCCATGATATTATCTCTTCTAACCAGAATATAGAGATGTCAATGATTAGGCTCATAAATTTTTTATGGATGGAAATATCGAGCATATTATTTCCATGATGGTCCTTATAATTTATGTCATATTTAATGGCCTCTATAGGGTTATGATTAGTAGGAAAGGGAGACTGATGAGATGGAGAAACACAATTATGCTTCCCATGATGATCACTTAGGAAAAGGGAGATTATAGTTTGATCATAATTGTGAGGGGGTGCCCAAGGAGATAAATAATATTCAATGAGGGGTTCTTCCTCGACACTTCAAAAGAGGAGAGGGATTAAGGTCACTTGAGATCATATGAGAATAGGTGCATGAATCACTCTAAAAAATAGAAGAAGGAAAAGGGGATCGTGGAGTGTTATATCCAATAGGATTTTCTTCCCCAAAATCATAATATAAAGGCTCATGTGATTTGAATATAGAATCGTAAGGAGGATATGTAGGAGCCTTATCAATTTCAGTAGTATCACAAATTGGGTCTCTCTTGAAAGGAGAATCAATTACTTCCAACTTCCCCTCCTCATGCAAGTGAAAATAATAATTCTCCTTCCTAAAGGTGCAATGGTTATGTCATCATAAATAATACCTAAAAGAAAGGGGAGACCAATCTCATCCTCTTTGTTAGAGTCATAAATGGGAGAACAATCAAGTCGAGGACCAATAATTTCCCATTTCTCATTTTCAATATGGAAGTAATCTTCAATATCATCTTCCAAAGGGAAAATGGGATCACCTTCCTCAAGGTTCTCCAAAGGAAAGTCATCGGGAGTAATATCCTTGAGAAAGGTAAGGTTAGTCACAACTTCCCCTTCCATATACTCATCCTTCCCAACAAATGCGTTCTCAAAATCATCCTTTTCATCTTGTGGACCCAAGTAAGGCTCTTCTTCCTTCTCATCAGTTAGACCCTCAATGTATTGATGATGCTCGATGAAGGCTTCCTCTTGAATGCTTAATGCAGGGTGTACTTGAAAATGTCTAAGAAATCCATCAACAAACTCTGCAATAGATGAGATGTTCTTGGGTTCATAATTATGCAACCATGAGTTATGACCATAGAGATATCTCATGTACAATAACATAAGGACATCTTGGTGACTCACTTTCTCTTTTGAAGTATGTGCATTAAATATTTGTACATGGCGAATTGTGGAGAGTGGATCATCATCAAGAACAGGCACCCCATGCACCATCATTACCATGATATGATTAGGGTGCCCAGGGATGCTAGTGATATCCAAAGTGAGAAAATCATTAAACAAAGACACCCTACTCCGGGTATACATTTTCTAGGATTCACCGGGTGAATTTATAGATGCCTAGAAAAATGCTTGCTTAACCCTACAAGCATCAACCTTAAATTTCACTGAAGAACTAGGGATTCATTCTTCTAATGGACTCGACAATAATTATATGTCAATATGTCGTATGGGGAAGAAAACATACGTATCATGTCCCCTACAACGATGCTAGAAATGTTACTGCTCAAACTAGTAGGGTTCCTAAAAGTGGGTCCTTGAAGGGCTACTAGCAAATTAAGGGAAAAAATGGAGTAATAACCCACTGTAACCTCGACCATGGCTCCCTATTCTTTACAAAATTTCACCTATGGGAGGTGACACTATATAATGAGGACCACGAAATAAATAGACCAATGATAGGGTGAGGGGTGATATTAAGGGGCATGTTCACAAGAGAGGCTCAAAAGTATAACTTTCTTACTTTGGAGGGCAAGGTTGAATGCTCTCAAGGTTTAAGTTTATGGGTAAGTATATTATAATGAAGGCTCTCAAACTCTAAAATCCTTGTGAAGGTGTGGATTCCAAGTGATCTTTGAAGAGTTATCCTTAATAGTGTGTGAGACCACATGGGACCAAGTGGACCCAGGGTTCGGTCAAGGGGGTAGGGTTTATAAACTGATAATATATTTGACCTAACGAGGGAGGTGAAGGGGATAAAAGAAGTAATTTTAAATGAAAGATAATGCAATGACCCCAGTGACGTCTCTAGCCTAAGGAAACTAGGGGAAAGAATCAATCTTCAAGCTAGGGCATGCGATATCTCAAGATCCCACCGTTGGAATCTCATGAAATTTGGATGGATTCTTAAGGACACACTAGTGTAGTTTTTGAACAAAAATAAAAGTGTTTGGATGGCTATATTGTTATATAATTGATGCCCTAGGTGACCTATGTAGGCTAGGCCTAGAAAAGAGGGAAGGTGAAATAAATAATCTTTTAGGTGATCACCTATGGAGGACTAGTGCCTAATCCTTATGGGCACATTGGAGTCTAGTAGAGTTATGATTATGTACTTTGGATTTTCAATTTCAAGGAGGCCTCAAAGACAACTTCACTTAGCAGTAGGTTAACAACAAAAACAACTTCAAGGGATTTATACTTAGTGTTACAAAATATATGGATTATCAAGATTAATTTCAATGATGAAGCATATCTAGGAGCATTCACTCACAATACATGGCCCATACATGAAGCATCACTATCTAGAAGAAAAATTTCCACAACTTCGCATAAATGGATGCGGTAAATTAGCCCTAGTATAGCGAAATCCAAACAACAATGTATGTGACAAAATATAAAGAAAGAATAACATTAAATTTCGCAACAAGATGATGAGCTTAGTGGAAAGAAGTCGCCTTCACTAAGTGGGCCCGCAGGATATTTTTGGTGCACAGTCTATTTTTAGACTATGTCTATTTTTAGACATGTCGATCATATTCTATGAGTTGCAGGATGCTATTTGTGGATGGTTGGTCAAGTTGGAAAAATATATGGACTTCTATTTTTAGATATATTGGGCGGAATCTATTTTTAGATTGCCAGTCTAAAAATAGATATGTCGAATATTATTAGCTCTTAATAATATTTGGACTATATTATCTTGTTCCTTGAGCACTTCGATTAGAATTACCAGTCTGTAGCACGGAAATTTGTGAGAATGAATTACGTATTTTGAGGATTGAGGGTTAGAGGTAGACTATGACATTTTATTGCATGGAGACAGTTAGAACTCATGTAGGAAATTTGGTGGAGTTGATTGAGGAGTTAATGGAGTTGTGTTCAGTTTAACTCAGTTAAACATAGTTGAGCTAGTTGTATCTAGTCTAACTGATTGATACGCTAGTGAGAGTGGTGTGAATTAATTATTAATTAATTCACTAATTATTAACTCATTAATCAACTAAATAATACATCAGTTAACTTCAATGCATGGACAGTTTCAGTGGAGACTAGTGGAGAGATAGGTGAAAGAGAAGTGTGACTATTAGTTGTGACTATACTTGTGCATGAGTTTGCACCACACATTGATAGAGATGCCAATGAGGATTGTGCAGTGCATACCAGGTGGATTCAAGTTAATTCAGAGCCAATATTCAGCAGGGATTGCGCAGTAGAGGCAGGCTATCAGGTGGCAGATATTGGAGCATGTGATTTGCTATATTGGGCTTGATTAGTGTGTAGCAATTGGAGATTGTACTGAGAGCTTGTGAGGATATAATATAAATATATTTGGGGGTTTTCAACTTTAAGCTTTCCCATAAAATATTGTGTTCATATGTGTGATTTTTTATGGTTTTAATGTGCGCATGCGATTGTTTTTATTTCCACAATTAATGATCAATGGTAGAAGAGATTTTGTGTTGTGCGTGAAGTTAAAATAGTGTGTGATCAGGAGAATATCGGTGTATAACATATCAATTATCAAATTTCTACATGGTATCAGAGCAATATTGATCATTGTTTGTTTCTAATTCATAGCTTATTGGAAACGTTGATTGAGTTTTGTCTTTAGTGGAGATAGAATTTGCTTGCAGTCTTTTCTTAGTGTCAAAGTTGAGATGTATTTCAACGGATTGCGATTGAGTATGCATGAGGGGAAACTCAGATTATATTGCATGAAAGACGGGGGATGGAGGCGGTGTTTGGATGAAAATGGGTCAAAGTTCTGGGCTAGAAATTCCAAAACACCTTGCAGCGTCTTTGCCCGCCGCCGACGCATGGCAAAAGAAGACAACAAAGTGTCGAAAATTCTGTTGGAAAGTGTAAAGGATCTGCCAGATGTCATATTCTGTGGTAGGAGGCTTCTCCATTCTTGATGTGGAAAGTGTTGATAGACTTATTCCAAAGCAAGAGCGACCAGAGGAAGTTGGCGCTCAAGGATAAACTCAGGAACATAAAAATGGAGAAAGGCGACAGTATGCCCAAGTACCTCATGAAGTTCATCCAATGTAGGGATGAGATGGGAAGTGTAAAAGTGTTGTGAATGTGAGCAATTAGTGAGCTGCTCTACTTGAGCTTCAAAGGGTTTGCATTCCTGTCAGGACTCTGTTGTCGATGGTGGAGAGAATATCCGGAAAGAGCTTTGGGGTGGGATCACATGCAAGAGGAGATAAGGCGAAGTACCAAGGACGGATCTTCATCAAAGAACTCAGATGAAGAAAATTGTGCTTTGGCTGCCAAAGCAAGGAAGGGGAAGAGCAAGAAGAATGCTTCTCAATCTGGTGCGAAAGGCAAGAAGCAGGACATGTCCAAGGTGAAGTTCTTTCACTGTCACCAACACGGACATTACGCCACTAATTGTCCACATAAGAAGAAAAATAAGCAGGCTGCTGGATCTATAGATGGAGAGGCCTTAGCCTCGCAGTTTGAGCTGGATTTTTCACTAATCGCATGCTTGGTCTCAAGTATGATGGGTTCAGTGTGGTTTCTTGACAGTGGTGCGTCTTTTCATATGACTGGAGACAAATATTTGTTTACTGATCTGGATGAGAAAGATCTTGGAGTGCACATCGAGATGGGCGATGATGGTAGATACAGTGCGACCGGTATCAGTACCATTTCCTTTGAGAGGGAGTCTGGTAAACCCTTCAGATTGAAGGAAGTGATGCATGTTCCAGGATTGAAGAAGAATATTATCTCTGTGGCGATGTTAGAAGACAAGGGATATGATGTTGTCTTTAGCGAGGGAAAGGCTTTCTTGCGCAGTAAGGCAACTGGTGAGACCCGGAGGATAGGGGTTCGAGTTAAGAACCTTTATCAATTGCAGGTAGATGGCTGCGCAGCAATGGCAGGCAAGGCAGAAGGAGTGGTGAGCCGGGATGATGGCGAGCTGTGGCACAGGAGATTGGGCCACCTTCACCATGGAGCTTTGAAAATTTTGCAGCAGATTTCTACCGGGCTTCCCAAAGGTACACTTGTGCAGTCAGATCAGTGCAAGGGATGTACTTTGGGAAAATTTGTGAAAGCCACCTTTCACGAGAAGGATAGTCGCGCCATGACGATCCTTGAGAGAATTCACACAGATGTGTGTGGACCTTTCTCAATAGCTTCGACAGCAAAGCACGGGTACTATGTGATATTTGTTGATGATTTTTCTCGTAAGTGCTGGATCTTCTTCATGCAGAAGAAGAGCGAGACATACTCAAATTTCTGTGAGTTCAAGGCACTGGTTGAGAAATAATCGGGGAAGCAGGTGAAGGCTCTTAGGAGCGACAATGGTGGTGAATTCATCTCTGGCGAATTCAAGGACTTTTGCAGCGCAGAAGGAATTCGAAGAGAGCTCATAGCACCTCATAACCCACAGCAGAATGGGGTTGCTGAGTGGAAGAACAAAACGATCGTGGGTGCTGCACGGGCGATGTTGCATGATCAGGGCCTTCCCATACACTTGTGGGTTGAGGCATGCAATACTGCAGTATATGTGCAGAACCGTTGTCCTCACAGGATACTTGGCATGAGTACACCCGAGGAGGCATTTTCTGGTGGCTTTGATATTTTTGACTGATTTTGTTTCCTGTTTACATTCTTCATGTGATGAAGATGCTAGGAAGAGCGGAGCCGACCGCGAGGGATTTGGGATATTTTTAGGGTACAACGTGCTTACAATTATCGTGTGTATTTTCAGAACGGTCGCAAAATTTGTTGTGCGATGGATATATCCAAATTTCAGGAGGAGAAAGCCATGAAGTGTTCACTTGAGAGGGAGCCACACTTGCATGCAGAGGAGGAGCTATTAGTTCCTAAGGATGAGCTTCAGGATGTGGATCAGCCACAAGAGGGAGTTCATGGATTGGAAGAGACCACTCATGCAGCGCCAAGCATCAGAGGGCGAAAGCACACTACAAAAGCTGAGCGACTGGCTCAAGATGCGGAGAAAGTTGTAGGAGCACCTACATCACAGCGCAGACAGAGACAGTCACCTGATCGGTATACTGGAGACATGGCTCTTATGAGCAAGTGTATCATGACAGAGCCATCCTCTTTCGAGGAAGCTGTGGAGGACCCCGCATGGGTAGATGCCATTGGTGGAAGAGTATGATTCGATTTTCGAAACGATTACATGGGAGAATGTCCCAAAGTAGGAAGAAATCGATGGTAAGGTTCGAGATGGATCTACAAAGTGAAGCAGGCAGCTGACGAGAGTGTGGAGAAGTACAAGGAAAGATTTGTTGCTCGAGGTTTTTCACAGATTGAGGGGATCGATTATGAGGAGACCTTTGCACCTGTCGCAAGGTATTCTTCCATACGGACGATTCTTGTTCTCTCAGCGCAGATGGGGTGGCACATTCATCAGATGGATGTGAAGACTGCGTTCCTCAACGGAGTCATTGAGGAGGAGGTGTACATAGAGCAGCCTGAAGGTTTCGAGATCTTCAGTAGCGAGTCGCATGTGTGCAGGCTCAAGAGAGCGCTGTATGGGTTGAAACAAGCACCTCGTGCTTGGTACACACGGATAGATAATTATTTCACCGGAATTGGATTCTCCAAGAGTGAGGCGGATCCGAACCTATACCAGATAGTGGTGGAGGGTAAGTTGCTGATCATTGTACTTTATGTAGATGATTATATCTTGACCCGGTGATGAACGGTTGATACTCTCATGCAAGGTGAGTCTTGCAAATGTTCAGAGATGAAGGACTTGGGCCTCCTTCATTATTTCCTGGGATTGGAAATTTGGCAGCTCAGTGATGGACTGTTTGTGTCTCAAGGAAAGTATGCCCGGGAGATACTGGAGAAGTTCAACATGCATGGCTGCACGCCTGTTGATACTCCTCTTCCTGGTGGTTGGAGGAAGGAGGATGCTACATCGGCAGATGTAGTGGATGCCACTGTTTACTGACAGTTGGTAGGGTCTCTCATGTATCTGGTCAATACACGACCCGACATATGCTACGCAGTTAACCAACTTTCACAAGCTATGGTTAAGCCTACCAAGCTCTTTTGGAAGGCAGGGAAGCATGTATTGAGATATCTTAGAGGCACATTGGGATATGGATTATGGTACAGACAGTCGGATGAGGTGAAGCTGTGTGGCTTCACGGATGCAGATTGGGCAGGGAGCCCAATGGACAGAAAGAGCACATCTGGAGGGATTTTCAGTATCGGGTCGACAACAGTTTCTTGGTATAGTAGGAAGCAGAGATCCGTGGCACTCAGTTCAGCAGAGGCCGAGTATATGGCAGCGAGTTTGGCTGCATGCGAGGCTATATGGATGAGGAAGATCCTGGTCGGGTTGTTCGGTTCACACTTAGAGCCTACTGTGATTTATTGTGATAATCAGAGTTGCATCAAACTCTCGGTTAATCCAGTATTTCATGATAGATCTAAACACATTGACATTCGGTATCATCATATCAGAGATTGTGTGCAGCGGAAGATCATGTTACTTTCATACATTCCCACGGAGGATCAGGATGCTGATATCTTGACGAAGGCGCTCACCAGGAGCAAATTCGAATACCACAGAGGCAGGATAGGGGTGGCAGATAATCCTTATCTTGTTGAGAGGGAGTGTTGAGATTGCAACAAGATGATGATCTTAGTGGAAAGAAGTCGCCTTCACTAAGTGGGCCCGCAGGCTATTTTTGGCGCAAAGTCTATTTTTAGACTATGTCTATTTTTAGACATGTCGATCATATTCTATGAGTTGTAGGATGCTATTTATGGATGGTTGTCAAGTTGGAAAAAATAGATGGGCTTATATTTTTAGACATATTGGGTGGAATCTATTTTTATATTTCCAGTCTAAAAATAGATATGTCGAATATTATTAGCTCTTAATAATATTTGGACTATAAACATTATCTTATTCTCTTGGAGCACTTCAGTTAAGTGCACAGATGTGGCACAGGAGCTGACAGAAGGAATTACGCTATTCCTGAGGGTTAAGTGGAGCTATTGCATGGAGACTTTGGTTAGAACTCATGTGAGAGAGTTTGGTGGAGTTGATTGAGGAAGTTAATGGAGTTGTGTTCAGTTTAATTGAGTTAAACATAGTTGAGCTAGTTGTATCTAGTCTAACTGATTGATACACTAGTGAGAGTGGTGTGAATTAATTATTAATTAATTCACTAATTATTAAATCATTAATCAACTGAAGAATACATCAGTTAACTACAGTGCATGGACAGTTTCAGTGGAGACCAGTGAAGAGGTAGGTGAAAGAGAAGTGTGACTATCAGTTGTGACTATATTGTTGCATGATTTGCAACACTCAATGGTTGGAGATGCCAATGAGGATTGTGTGAGCAAGGCTGGACCAATTCGAGTTCAATCAGAGCCATTCTTTAGCAGTGATTGCATAGTAGAGGCAGGCTATCATGTGGCAGAGATTGGAGCATGTTTTTTGCTAGATCGGACCTGTTTAGTGTGTAGCAATTGGAGATTATACTGAGAGCTTGTGAGGAGCTTTGTATAATGATTGTTACATGATCTCTATGACATATAATATACAGATAGTTGGGGGTTTTCAGCTTTAATCTTTCCCATAAAATATTGTTTTCATATGTGTGATTGTTTATGGTTTTAATGTGCGCATGCGATTGTTTTTATTTCCGCAATTAATGATCAATGGTAGAAGAGATTATGTATTGTGCATGAAGTTAAAATAGTGTGTGATTAGGAGAATCTCGGTGTATAACATATCAGTTATCAAATTTCTACATTAAGAGTATCTACAGCCATCAAAACTTTGCTAATCAATAAGCTCCATGACAAGAGAAAATGATCCAAAGATCAAAATTCATTCCATGCTCCAAAAATTCATCCTCTAAGAGGGATAGTGAAGTTCCCTAAAGAGATACAAGTCCAATCCAAGTGATGATGCTAAAATGAGATCACATCACTTGTATTTATACACTTCTAAAGAGTTCTATTTAGTTAATTAGGCCTACATTATCCCATAGAATAAAATAATGTGCAAAACAACTAACTTTTTTTTTGGGTGACAAGCCCACCAAACTAGCTCATAAACAAAATAATAAGCCTCTCAAGAGGTCAAATGATCAATAGTAGATGTCATCAGGCCTTATAAGAGGCCTGATGAAGTCCATAAGTGCCATAATGAGAAATAGGAATCCCAAAATTATTGGACAAGAGGTTGGCCCCTTGTTCTCCAAATAATGAACCCGTGGTGCTCCCAATGGGTGTGGGGGCGAAAAAGTAACCTCATGGGTCTCCAAGTAGATCGAAGATGCCCGTAGACCATATGCAAAGGCTTGGATGATGATGTAAGTTATTATCACCAAATAGGTCATGGGTCATATTACAAGTTCATGGTACAACTATGGGTCCAACTAAACATGGTGAATCAGGGGCATCTTCCTTATATGATAGGTGAATCTCTAGCAATATCTAAGCATCTCTAGGGCTCCATGGAGTGTTTTCTACTATTATGGAGGCCCATGGATCTTCACACACACCCTACATGTGCCAATGTAGCCTTTTGGAAGTTTAGGACCCCGTATAGGGAGACAAAAACCAAAATGGAGACCATCTGCAATCTTGCATAAGATCCAATGCGTCCCCTAGCCTTCCAGTACAACAAGTCATTTAAATAAATTGAGTTAAAGTGCTTACAAACCATGGGAAGAAAGTGGCCATTTCATAACAACACACCCTTCCATAGTGGGCTTTGGCACCTGCGAATGTCTCCAACCTCCAAAGGGGGTTAACTAAGTACCCTATTAGGTGGTTTCTACCTTTAGAGGGGATAGTATGTACAAGTTATATCCTTCAAATGGTGGTGGAATGTGATAAAATGATGAATGGAATAGGGAATGAAAGGGGAAATCTCGGGCCATGTGTTGGGGTACTAGGATAGCTAATAAAGGGAATCCCACACTTGGGTATATAATGTATATGAGGGAGAAATCATGGTGCATGAGATATCCTGACCTTGATTTTTCGACCCTTATTTATATGCCTTTTGCATTTTGTGATTTTTCTTTGATTAACTACTAAGGGATCAAGGATAAGAGCATGATGTGTAAGGTATAGCAGTGGATACCCCTTTTGCGGTAGGGTGGTTCATTTCCCACCAAGGGTTGGGACAATCATGGTTTCTAGAATGATAAAGGAGGCTCATCTAGGGCCTATAGGAACTAGGGTGACGGTCATGCATATGGGGTAGAGCTCATGCATTTGGATTTTTCCCACATGCTAAATGTGTTTGTCCCGACCATATTTTTCATTTTGTGGTATTTTTCCTGTTGAATGTGGCCAATTATGCTTTTACTTTTTTTTTTTCAACTGCATCAACCTCTGGGGTATTATTTCAAGCTCGACCCAATGTGTGGGAAAGGGGAATGGGAGGCCAACCCTATGTGGACCGAGTTGGGAAATGTGTACCTAGGTAGGAAGAATAATGAATGGGTATATAATTAATAGAAGGGGAGTAATATATGTGGATGAGAGAGTGGGACTACACAACCAAAATTGGGGTTTCCCATGTAGTACTACCCTAAAACCCAAAGGCCAGTACAGGAGATACCACGAGACTAAGATCCAAGGGTAGCATCCAAAAGAGGTCTAGGGGATAGAAGCACAAACCTAGCCCACTCTTTCCACCAAATCCCCACATTAATAGATGCTCAAAAGTGTCCATGATAAGAAAAATATAATACTCAATTACCAAATGACAAGGCATACCTTTAGGTTTGAGAGGCACACCTTCAAACATATGATCATGATAGATGGGCGAGGGACCACATAACTGGCTTAGGTGGTGGGGAAATGGCACAATAAGCTAGTTGGTGGCTGTAAGGGGCTGCTGGCTACAGAATGAGGACCATCTTGGGGAAAAAGTTTCTCCTAGGGATATCACCCACAAAATGGTGGGTAACACAGTGGATTCTGATTCCAAAGTGGAAATGGGAAGTTATTTCCATGGGTTTCATCACAGTTTTGACGAGGACATCTAGATAATGTGATTCCATCATGGTTGTGGTAGATAGGTTGACAAAGGTAGCGCACTTAATTCCATTTAAATCTATGTATTCAGCTAGTGATGTAGCATAGGTATTCATCAGAAATGTTGTGAGGTTACACAATGTTTTGAAGAAGATTGTGTCAAATAGGGATGCTAAATTCACTTCCATGTTTTGGAAAGAGTTGTTTGTAGGCTTGGGGACAGATTTGGCCTTCAACACAACTTATCATCCAAATACATATGGACATATAAAGAGGGTTAACAATATATTGGAGGACACGTTGAGAATGTATGTGATGCATCAAGATAGGATATGGGAGGAGTACCTTCTATTAGTTGAGTTTTTTTTTTCAGCAATGGGTATCAAGAGTCACTGAGGATGAGTCTATTTGAGGCAGTCTATGGGTGGAGTTGTAGTACTCCCATTAGTTGGAGTGATCCAGTGAACAAGGTGTTAATAGGACCGGACATGTTGGTATAAATGGAACAATAAATGCAGGTAATCAAGAAGAATATAAAAAAACACATGACAAAGAATTTTTATGTAGGCGAGTGTTATGGCTACAATCTGCTCAGGATGAAAGAAGGCAGAGTCTAGGGTAACATCAAACCACGCTTAATCTGGTAGCTAGCCCTACCAAATCAGGAGAGGGCTCTTTCCAGGTCAATCTCAGCATAAATAATCAATGAGGCTAGAGATGACTTGAAATAAAGGCTAATTTTAGGCTAGGTATATTTGTAAAATAGTTTGATTTGATTTTTGGGGTTTTTGGTTGGAATCAAAGGGAAAGCCAGATTTTGGGTCCAGGAAATGATCAGTTTTGCAGAGGGCTGAATGGGGCAAGAAAGGAAATTGTTTTGATGCTTCGAATTGAATGAAATGGATAGCTCAGGCCAGGGAGGAGTTGAAGAGGGCAAGAGGCCTTCAAGAATCCTCTTCAAACATTTGAAAACATGGAAAATTAAACAAAAATCAAGGTAGAGCACTGCAAATCTAATGAATTCCACCTTTATTACTTGTTTGTTTAATTTAAGAAGAAAGGAGAAGGAAAATGATACACATGAAACATCAGTAAAATTACGATCACAGAGAGAAACACACCATCAAAACATAGAGCCACATGGATCCCAAAGAGTGCTGCAAACCCTGGTCTATTCCTTTGCCAAAATGCAGAGATGAAATGTACAATGAAGCTCAAAGCAATCCCAAGTGTCCAACCCTGAAAATGACTGAGAAAATACAAGATATAGACAAGCCTAACTCATCCCCATGCCTCTAGGGGTCGAGATAACTATTTTAGGATTTGTTTCAACAAGATCTAAACTAAGAACTGGAAAATAGGCAGTGGAACAGCTTGCCTCTATAAGATAGGAAACTGATTAATTCAGTTACAATTCACTTTTTGGTGAATGAATCTACTTACATGAGTGAAAATTTGTCAAAATTACATAAAAAACCATGAAATTACATCAATTTACATCAATATATTTACATTTGGAGATAAAAAAGTCAAACTGGCCAAAACTAGGCAAAAAACTGAGTTATTGAGTGAAAACTAGGCCAAAATTCCCAATGCGCCGCGCCTGAAATCTCTATGCGTCGCGCCACTTTGGAGCTGATTTTGAGGGCCTTCCCGGAGTCCAAATTGAGTGCAGGATAGCTCGTTGGAAATATATGCCTGTCTAATTTCTAACACAAGTGGAATTTCTGAATTTGGTTGCCATTTTATCCTCTAAAAATGAGTTTTCCCAACACTGCTTCTTGTGTGTCCAAAAAGTGGCAGAAAGGTCATTTTTAGGGTGTTTTTGACCCTTCAAGCAACCAAAAACTTGTAAAAATATTTAGGTAATGGGTAGGCATGCATAAATTATGATGCTAAATCTAGAAATATCAATTTTTCTTCAAGAGGATTTGCCAATTATAAGCGCGCACCAAGTGGCGCGACGCGTCGGGCAGGAAAATCTGTGTTAAGGCCAAAAAATTCAAAATTGACAAAATGTTTCCCAAATTTCTTGAAATTTGGGCTGATTTTCCACCATCAAGTGCTATGCTGGGCCAAAGAAGCTTCGGCCAAAATTTGGAGTCTATCATGCCTTTTGCGACGCTTTAATGCTTTCTTTAACTTTGCCTTCAGGATCTTGATTCGCGCCTTGCAAACATGATTCCTCGCCAAATAATGATTCTTCATGTGCCTTAGCATGTTATTTTACTTGTTGGCCTTCTCCAATAGCTTCTCTAGATGAATATTGACCTTCTCAAGCCTAGTCTCTCGATCAGACTCAATCTCTCGCTTAATGGATGTCATCTCGATTTGGCTTCTTTGGGCAACTTGCCGGTTCTCACGGATGTTTTGCAACTCCATAATAGTTTACTGATCTTCCAACAGTTTGTTTCGCTACTCAAGGTAGTTTATAATCCATTGGGCTCTTTGAAATTTGATAGTCAATGTGTCTATCTCCGCCTTCTGCTCCTGAATAGTCTCTCTCAACTTTGAGCTTGGAGAGCTCAAATCCTCATCAATGAGTATGAAACCTGTATCTTGGCCTCCTGAAGGCCCCTCATCCTACATGGGACTCTTACCTCTGTCCTGTACCTGTACCTATGCTGCTGATGATGGAAGCGAGACCCCTTCCACCCCAGGTGGAGATAATACTCGCCGGGCTGCTGCAAATAATCCTCTAGTGCCTCTCTAATAAGTGACATATATCGACACACTAGTCGTCTCTGTCTCCTGACCTCCATGCTGATATGAAGGTTGACCTGCATCATGAACAACCTCCGGAGGAACCTGAGGAGCTGTGAAGAAATCATTAGAAATGAAATCCTCCCATGAAATACCCTGTAAGCCGAGCTGATGTACAACCACGATCTTAATGAGTGCATAGTGATAAATACTGTTGTACTGCTACTCAGGGGTTTTCCTTTGCACGAGAGTGGTCATTCTCTCGATATTCTGGCACATGAAATAAGGGAGGTTCATCATCCTCACCTTGGTAAAATGCATCAATAACCTGATATGATAGGCATAGAGGCGTGAAAACCGGCCCTCACAACTGAAATATCTGATAATGTGTTTCATCAGAGGCGCATAGGAATCCTTTAGGAACCGGAAAGGAAACTCTCTGCTGAGTTGTTTCACAAAGCCAGGCCTGATATATTGTTCATAATGCACTTTTTCCACCTGATGTCTTTTGTTCCATTGTTCTCCCAAATTTGGTATTCCGGTTGCTTAAGAAATAGTTTCCGGTGTTAAAGTGAATGTCACACCGGCAAGGGTGACCTGACCATCATGTAAATGCAACACAAACAAACGAGCTAGCTCCTAATGATAATGGATTCTAGCAATCATTTCACAAAATTGATAGCATGACTGCTATTGGAAACATGCCATAGCAAGTGGACAACTCTGCAATTCAGCCAATGAGGTGGGCTCCTCTCTCACATGTCTGCCACTCTTATGAGGACTTCTAGGTGCATGTAGTTCAGTGGTGGAATCACTGTCTCGATCATAGGATTTATCGGTATCTGTCTCCATGAGAATTTGCAAGGTATGTGTTGTCTTGTATGAGAATTTTGGTGTTTTTTATTGGATTGCCAAATATGAGGTAATATGGGAGGGAATATGGAGGAATAGGATAATGGGAATAATGAATTTTTATCAAGTGAAATTTGCCTTTTGAAAACTCTAATTTGATAAGTTTAGGGATAAGGGACAACCACTTGAATTATTGGGATAAACTTGGGGTTTGAAAAAGTTTACAAGTGGGATGGGGAATGGAAGTGTTTGACACAAAAACCAATTTTAAAACCCTAGGAGAAATCTTAAAACAAGAGAATAGGGTTTTGAGTTTTTGTATTCAAGTCGTCATAATCAATCTCATATCAACACCAAATAATTGTTCATGGAAATTACAAGGTCGCATGGACTTACTTGGAGCAAGGGAGACCGAGTCGATTTTGAGTTTTTGAAGAAATGGAAAAAAATTTATGTTCCGGCCCAATGCGCCGCACAACCAACCCAGTGCGCCGCGCCCTTCCAATGCGCCGCGCTGGAAAAAATTCACACACAGGGAAGCTACCCTATGTGCCACGCACGCCCGATGCGTCGCGCCGGCTGTCCAATGCGTCGCGCTTGGAAACTTGACACAGTCCGACCTCGAAACACTTGCTTCGCTCCTCACAATTCTTCTCTTTCTCACTGTTGTCTCTTTGGTATGCAAATGGAATGTTGAAACATAAAAATCATATATATACCAAAGAATTTGATTTTTCATTTGAACAAACCCACTTTGTAATGTTTGCAAACTTGACATTTCACTTTAAACTCTGTTTTGTTTCCTTTGTGCTTTTGGACTGAATAATGAGCTTTTGTCTGTCTTGTAGGGAATGAATGGCATGGAGCTTTGGCAAAGGCGACCAGGGTTGTGAATGGAGCATTATTACAACTGAAAAACTTGAAAATTACATTGCATTTATTACATAAAGATGAAATAGACTATTTTTCTTCAAAACAGAGTTTTGAAGAAAA
This sequence comes from Pinus albicaulis, assembly GCA_034641835.2. Taxonomy (NCBI): domain Eukaryota; kingdom Viridiplantae; phylum Streptophyta; class Pinopsida; order Pinales; family Pinaceae; genus Pinus; species Pinus albicaulis. The sequence goes on along the minus strand of CM076584.1, from coordinate 1,054,511,936 downwards.
ATCATTATCAAGCATTATGATGATGAAATTTTTGCACTGAAACCTTATTTGAAGCTTCCTCATGTTCATGCTGACCATTATTAAGCATTTTAAGACCTGATTAACTAAACCCTAGACCTAATGAGACTAAAAACCCTAAAATGACTCTTTGCCAACTATGAGATCCAAAAATGACTGTACATGATTTTAATGAACAGAAATAGGCCAGCAGGTACAAGACATGAGGGATATGATTGACAAGCCCCTACCATCAGATGATCCATGCTCCTAATGGAATGAAACTGAATGAACTTAGTGAGACACCTAAAATGAAATGTAACAAGAGAAATTTGATCTCTGACAGAGGGATGAAGATACCGACTCTAACATTGGCTCCAATGGGGATGGTAGCTCCTTGGAGGTGCCAAGAACTACAGATTTCTGGGAGACTAGGCAGTGCCTTCGTCCATTAGGCTATGGAGTCAATAACTTCGACAAACCAACACAAGACTTTTGACTCATTTTATTGACTAAAAATTGACTCAAATAGACTCAATTTCGAAACCAAAAATGACCGAAAAACCTGACTCAACAAACTCAAATCAAAGCTGAAATCAATCTTCAGAGTTATAGCCTTCACCTCGGGCCCCAAACTGAAGGAATGATGACAACACACACTTGCAATGAAACTGTAATAAGCCAGTATGTACAGTGACAATGTAAAACAACAGAAAACATTTCAGAAATGATACCGCTTGAGCAGCCAACCATTGACCGGCCCTCCTGGACAATCTTCCCCGTTCATTTCCTTCAAAAGGAAAGCATTTTGACCCCAATATGCAACAATTTTGAAGGGTCCTTTCCAAAGATTTTCGAACTTAGCATGCTTACCTTTTTCCTCGTTTCTTGCATCCCATTTCAACACCACTTCTTCCAATTGAAACTTGTCTGCTTTTTCTTTTCTGTGATATATTTTCTTAATTCTCTCTTGCAGCTTGAACGTGTTTTAGAAAACCTCCTATCTAGTCTGCTGTAGATGGATCATTTGATTTATTCTCCTTTGCATATGATCATCTTCACTACCAGCTTCCCGCAGAAGTTTGACCACTGGAACTGCGAGAGAGGTAGGAAATACCGTGTCAACACCATATACTAGCTCAAAAGGGGACATACCTATAGATTTCTTCTGGCTCACTCTATCTGCCCAAAGTGCATTGACCAACTTTTTATGCCAAATTTTCTTGTTTATTTCCAAAAACTTTTTAATAATGTTGACCAAAGATTTATTCGAGGACTCGGCCAATCCATTGCCTTGTGGATGATAAGCGGTTGAGTGTCCCAAAGTGATGTGATACTTGTCACAAAACTCAACCATTATTTTTGATTTGAAAGCTGCTGCATTATCAATAATTAACTTATTTGGGCAACCAAAACGAGACAAAATATTATTCTCAAGAAACGAAATTATTACCGATTCTGTGGCTTTCCTGGTGGGAATCGCTTTAATCCATTTCGTGAAATAATCCGTCGCTGTGAGGATCCACTTATGCTGAGCTGAAGAAGCGGGATGGATCTCGCCAATGAAATCCAAACCCCACTGCTGAAAAGGAGCACTTACTTCAATGGGCTTAAGCGGAAAAGGCTGCAATTTCTTCCTCCCTTCAAAAATCTGACATTCGTGACAACTTTTAACAGTTTTGTACACATCAGCAAAGAGAGTTGGCCAATAATATCCTTCTCTCAAAATTTTGTTGGCCGTTGTTTTCCAGAAAAGGTGACCTCTGCAATATCCTTTATGAAAATCTTCCACAACCTGCTTTGCTTCTTCTTCCATCAAAAAATATAGCAAAACACCACCGGGATCTTTCCAATAGAGTGCATTATTCATAATAAAAAACTTGGCAGCCTTCAATTTCAGAGTTCTACTTTTGTTTTTAGCCATGCCTGGTGGTGGTGACAGATTTTGGAGCACATATACAATATCAGAATACCAAGGAGAAAGAACAAAGATTTGTGATACCTGAATTAGCGAACTTTCTTCATTTTCCTCAGATATAGCAGCAATGAGATTAATGTCCAAGGCATGTAAATTTGACTCAGCCATTATCTTAGCCAGCCCTTGTCCTTTTATAAGCTTTGTAGGCTTTATCTCCACATCATACTCCAACAAGGCAGCAATCCATTTTCCTCGTCTCCCTTCCGGATCTGTTTGCACTAAAACATCCTTAACAACAGCATTAGGAACATAAGCTAGAATGTGAGAATGTAGAATATATACTCGAAAACCTTTCAATTCTTTCACTAAAGCAAGAGCTTGCTTTTCAATAATGTTATACTTTAAGGCTGCATCTCTTATGGTTCGGCTGAAAAAATCAATTGGTTTTTCATGCTGATCTCTTTTCTGCATCAATACTGCTGCCATAGTATGCTCCGAGGCAAATGAAAACAAGATAAAGTCCTGAGTATAGTCTGGGCTAATCAAAACCGGAGCTGAAGAAAGAGCCAACTTCACTAAATTTAAAGACTTTACAGCCTCCTTAGTCCATTTCACTACGCTATCTTTCTTAAGCATGTTCGTAATCTCCCTTAAATGTTCTGCAAGATTGGGCACAAAGCGGTGTAAAAAATTCATCTTACCATTGAATGATTGGATCTCATTTTTGTTTCAGGGAAGATCAATTTGCTGAATAGCTTCTACTCGAGCTGGGTCAATACGGATGCCATCTTTTGAGATAATATGACCAAGAAGCTTGCCCTCATCCATGGCAAACAAAGTCTTCTTCGAATTGAGAGACACACCATACTTTCTACACCGCTGAAAAAAAATATTCAAATGGTAAAGGTGCTCTTCATCTGAATTAGAAAATACTGTCAAATCATCAAGATACACAACTAGAAAAACAACCTTCTAATTTTCAAATGCCATATCCATTGCTCGCTGAAAGGTCGCACCAGCATTCTTCAAACCGAAAGGCATTTTAGCATAATGGAAAGTTCCCCACGGAGTGGTGAACGTTGTTTTGTCTCTATCATCCTCATGGACTAGAATTTGGTTATAACCAGAATAACCATCGAGTAGCGACATATGAGATGCTCCAACTACTCGCTGAATTATGTGATCCATTTTTGGCAATGGATAATTATCTTTCAAAGAAACCTTATTCAGATTCCTAAAATCAATGCATAACCAAATCTCACCTGTTTTCTTGCGCATGAGCACCAAATTAGAAATACAATCTGAAAATCTTATAGGAACGATGATACCAACCTTGTACAACCGATTGACTTCCTTCTCTATTGAGGGCAGCAAATTTGGATTTATTCTTCTCAACTTTTGCCTGAAGGGCTTTGGTTTGGCTTGATCGGAATAGTGTGATGAATTATGTTTGTATCGTATGTCTTAAAATATAAATAGTCCCAAGCAAATACATCAGCAAAAGAAGACAATAAACTGATATACTTTGCTTTTACCTGTGGCGGCAACGCTTTGGAAAATTTCACCATTTTTGGATTTTCCGCTGATCCAATGTTCACATCCTCAACTCCTTTTTCGGTTGGCCGCAAGGTTGGTTTTCGAGCTACGTCATCTTGATCAAAAAGCTCCTCTAAAGGTATTATACCTTTAGGAATGACATTATCCTTTAGCTGCAAACCTTCCATCTGATTTACTTGCACATCAGTCCCACCCTCATCATGCTCTACATCAATAGAAGTCTCTTTGAATTTACCTTCATTTTGCAGAAATTCATCAATTTATTCATCATCTTGAAACACTTGCCAATACCTTTGATTGTCAGGGACGGTCGGACGATGCTTCACATGAATTTAAAATTTGTTACTTGAGTTCATTGGAATTTTCAAATTACTTGCTGCTTTTGCAAGTGCATCTGCAATACCATTCTGAATACGAGGGACACAAGTCAAAGTATAATCTAAAAACAATCTCAAGATATCTAGAACTGCATTTCGGTAAGCCTGCATTCGAGGATGCTTAGCTTGGTATTCACCTTTCACTTGCTTGATAACTAACTCGGAGTCACCATACACTGCAATCCTCTTAGCATTCAACTTTCTAAGAATTTTCAAACCAGCAATTAAAGCTTCGTATTCAGCCTCATTATTTGAACAATCAAAAGCCAATTTATAAGAATAGACCCTTACATTACTCGGTACTTTGTTTGGGGCGGAAAAAGGGCTGTGTACCCAAATTCCAATTCCAGCATCGTCATTTCCTACTGCACCATCAAAATCCATGGTCCACACACCATCTTCATCCTCTTCCAAGTGCTGAAATTCTGTTTGCTCTGTTATTTTTGCTTGCTGTCCATCAAATTTTTGCTGTTGTCGGAAGGCTGATTGCTCAGTGGAACTTTCAAGTTTTTGTCTCTCTTTCTTTAAGATATCTCTGAAATTCTCAGTGATTTCCGGAATGTCTTCTACTTCAAATAATTGGCTATTTACATCATTTTAACTATCTGAATACAAAAAAAATGATTCTAAATCAGTATGTACATAATTGATTGGATGATTTACCGGTTTCTCCTTGCTGGTAATCATATACTTCATCTTTTTCTCCTGATATAATTTCCTCATATGACCAAAAACAGGAATAGTATCATAGGAGAAATAAAGCTGCAATGTCCCTTTAAGTTTCGCTTCCCAAGATCTGGAAAGAAGCATGCCAAATCTAGGAGGAATATCCGCCACAACCACATCCATCAAAACATTTTTAGTAGGAATCTGATCCAAGCTGACCACCAAATCTTTGATAAGCCCAATGCATCTTACTCTACTAGAATCGAAAGAGTAAATATCATGATACTTTCTAGTGATATCCAATCCCAATTTCTACATGATTTCCCTAGGCATGAGATTATGAGAGGCTCCAGAATCAAACATAGCATTGTGTAACACATAATCATGCAATCTAAGGCTGATATAAAAAGGAGGCACATCATTATCTGGAGACTCACCATCCAATGTTTGACCAAAAATCAACTCAAGTTGATCATCTTCCACATTTACCATATCAGACAATGGATCTAAATTCAAAATCTTAGACACCTGACCCTTATAGCTGTTGTTCTTCATCAATTCAGTCAAAGGAATGGATTCTTTTAACTTAGCAATTTCATTTTCTAAGTTAAAAACTGAAATTTTCTCTACCTCTTTAGCTGGAACATCCTTTTTTTCAGTTTTCTCCTTTGATACAATTGGCTGATTGGATCTTTCATTTGCTGATGGGGATTTGCTAGTAGTGGGATCAACTATCTCTTTTCCCTTCTTCTGCACAACGGGTGAATCATTCTTTGGTGCTGAAACTTCCTTTCTCTTTTGAATTGGATTAATAGGCACATCTCTGTTTCTGAGTGAATATTGTCGCTGCTGGGCAGTCAAGGCATTCATATATCCCCTCTGATACTCATCAGACTCTTCTTCAAGAGCTGTCTCATTTGCCAAGATGAAATCCTCGTCTTTTTGTACAGCTGATTTTTCGGAATACTCCTCATCTTCAGTGACAAAAATTGGCATATCATCAGGTGTAAAGAAATGATTCTCTTCTCCTATTACATTCTCTTCATCATCTGATTCCGGACCAACAAAATTCTGCTGTAAAGGTGTCTTCACTTGCTGTTGTACTGTCGGTTCTTGTGCTTGCTGCTCTCTTTGCTTGATTCTGAATTACGGTTGCTGCTGGCCACAAAAGTTAGGATTTCTGATCTGCGGTTCAGGCTTATCAAGTGTTAATATTTCAAACATCTTTTCCATCTTCCAAAGCATTTGATCTGACGTGGAAACCTCTTCCTTTATTGCTACTTTCTTTTCAGCTCTCATTCTAGCTCTTCTGGCATTCAAATTAGCTTCAACACTGACTACAATTTTCTGCATATCTTCTAAAGTGGCCGGACTTCTTTCTCTTAATTGATAGGCCATGTCAGGATCGAATCCATCTGGAAACTTAATCAAAGCAGATCCCCTAGGTGGATTTATATCAGCAGGAATTGCATTGTAAAGAGTATTGAATCTAATACAATAATCTTGGACAGACTCACCAACATTCCGCTTGATATTGTAATATTCAGAAAGGATTGAAAGAGGATCTTTCTGCACTTCCTATCGATCCAAGAATTGTATCTGAAGATTAGGTAGTGTAGCAATACTTCTAGGCGGCAAAGCTCTGAACCACTTTCTCACTTCTCCTCCAAAGGTTTGAACAAACAATCTCATTGTTACATTTTCCGCATCAATCTCATGAAGGTCAAAGAAATCTGCCATTATATCCACATGTTGCTGAGCAGTGACACTCTGAGGAGTGCCATCAAACAATGGAATTTTTCTTTGATAATCTGTGGGCATGTCATCCAAGTTTTGAGGCAATACGAGAGGTGCAAATCGGGCAGCCATCGCTCTAGGTGGATTTACAACTGGTCTTGGAGATATAGGAGGAGTCGGAGCAGTTGATGTATGAGGTATATGTGGTGTGGATGGAGGCGATACTACTGCAGATTGTTGATTAGAGATAGATGGTTGCGTGGGAATGGTAGGAATGAAAGGAGGCTCGGTATGAATTTGTGAACCAGATGTAACTGCAAATGACCCAAGAGTTGCAGAAGCAGACTCTACGAATTCAGGGATGTTTGTTGCCACAATAGAATTCTGAATATTCAAGATATAAATGTCAATGGGTCTATTAGCCTATTCAATTTCAAGATAATTGATAAACTCAGGATTTTGGACAGTAGAATCAATAGCACTTTCAGACTTAGTCTCAAACAACGACAACTCAAATTGTTCGTCAAACTCAAGATCTTCAAGATACTAAAAAACAACGGGACATGAATGAGATTTGAACACAGGAATCAAAGGACTTTCTCGACGAATGATTCTCGAAATAATATTGGGATTTTCATACACAGGAGGTGAATCGGGATCTGGATTTGCTCTGGTATGTCGTCTGGAAGCCAGTGTGTTGAATTATTTTCGAAAATCAAATGGACAAAACCAACTTGTTTAGCCTATCAAATTCTAAACTCATCATCCAAAGTCTAGAACGATCTGATGTACTAGGGAAATTTACAAATTAGATGTTACGTTTACAAACTAGACCAGAGATTGACTGAAGCAACATTTATCTACTTTCGCTAATGCAAAGCAAGAGCGTTTCGAAGGCTACCTGGCATAACTTCAGGCTTTGTCTGTAGCTTATAAAACGAATAACACTAACAAGCAAACCATTTTTTCATCCCCAGTATGGTCGCCACTATGTTATGGCCTAAATCTACCTCAGGCTTAAGGAAGGCAGAGTCTAGGGTAACATCAAACCACGCTTAATCTGGTAGCTAGCCCTACCAGACCGGGAGAGGGCTCTCTCCGGGTCAATCTCAGCAAAAAATGATCAGTGAGGCTTGAGATGACTTGAAATAAAGGTTGATTTTAGGCTAGGTATATATGTAAAAGAGTTTGATTTGATTTTGGGGGTTTTTGTTGGAATCAAAGGGAAAGGCAGATTTTGGGTCTGGGAAACGATCAGTTTTGTAGAGAGCTGAATGGGGCAAGGAAGGCAATTGTTTTGATGCTTCGAATTGAATGAAATGGATAGCTCAGACCGGTGAGGAGTTGAAGAGGGAAAGAGGCTTTCAAGAATCCTCTTCAAACAGTTGAAAACATGGAAAATTAAACAAAACTCAAGGCAGAGCACTGTAAATCTAATGAATTCCACCTTTATTACTTGTTTGTTTAATTTAAGAAGAAAGGAGAAGGAAAATGATACACATGAAACTTCAGTAAACTTACAATCACAAAGAGAAACACACCATAAAAACATAGAGCCACATGGATCCCAAAGAGTGCTGTAAACCCTGGTCTATTCCTTTTCCAAAATGCAAAGATGAAATGTACAATGAAGCTCAAAGCAATCCCAAGTGTCCAACCCTGAAAATGACTGAGAAAATACAAGATATAGACAAGCCTAACTCATTTCCATGCCTCTAGGGGTCGAGCTCACTAGTTTAGGAGTTTTTTCAACAATATCTAAACTAAGAACTGGAAAATAGGCAGTGGAACAACTTGCCTCTATAAGATAGGAAACTGATTCATTCATTTACAATTCACTTTTTGGTGAATGAATCTACTTATATGAGAGAAAATTTGTCAAAATTACATAAAAAACCATGAAATTAAATCAAGTTACATCAAGAGCTTTACATTTGGAGATAAAAAAGTCAAACTGGCCAAAACTAGGCGAAAAACTGAGTTACCGAGTGAAAACTAGATCGAAATTCCCAATGCGCCGCACCTGAAATCTCTATGCGTCGCTCCACTTTGGAGCTGATTTTGAGGGCCTTCCCGGAGTCCAAATTGAGTGTAGGATAGCTCGTTGGAAATATATTCTTGTCTAATTTCCAAACCAAGTAGAATTTCTGAATTTGGTTTCCATTTTCCCCTCCAAAAATGAGTTTTCCCAACACTGCTTCCTGTGTGTCCAAAAAGTGGTAGAAAGGTCATTTTTAGGGTGTTTTTGACCCTTCAGGCAACCCAAAAATTGTCAAAATATTTATTTAATGGGTAGGAATGCATAAATTTTGATGAGAAATCCAGAAATATTAATTTTTATTTAAGAGGAGTTGCCAATTATATGCGCACGCCAAGTGGCGCGACGCGTCGGGCAGGAAAATCTATGTTAAGGCCAAAAAATTCAAAATTGACAAAATGTTTCCCAAATTTCTTGAAATTTGGGCTGAATGTCCACCATCAAGTTCTATGCTGGGCCAAATAATCTTCGGCCAAAATTTGGAGTCTATCATGCCTTTTGCGACGCTTTAATGCTCTCTTTAACTTTGCCTTCAGGATCTTGATTCGCGCCTTGCAAACATGATTCCTCGCCCAATAATGATTCTTCATGTGCCTTAGCATGTTATTTTCCTTTTTTTCCTTCTCCAACAGCTTCTCTAGATGAATATTTACCTTTTCAAGCCAATTCTCTCAATCAGCCTCAATCTCTCGCTCAATGGATGTCATCTCGGTTTGGCTTCTTTGGGCAGCTTGCCGATTCTCACGGATGTTTTGCAACTCCATGATAGTTTGTTGATCTTCCAACTATTTGTTTTGCTGCTCAAGGTAGTTTATAATCCATTGGGCTCTTTTCAATTTGATGTTCAATGTTTCTATCTCCGCCTTCTTCTCCTGAATAGTCTCTCTCAACTTTGAGCTTGGAGAGCTCAAATCCTCATCAATGAGTATGAAACATGTATCTTGGCCTCCTGAAGGCCCCTCATATTACATGGGCCTCTTATCTTTGTCTAGTACCTGTACCTGTGCTGCTTTTGATGGAAGCGAGACCCCTTCCACCCTAGGTGGAGATAATACTCGTCGGGCTGCTGCAAATAGTCCTCTAGTGCCTCTCTGATAAGTGACATATATCGGCACACTAGTAGTATCTGTCTCCTAACCTCCATGCTAATATGAAGGTTCACCTGCATCATGAACAACCTTTGGAGGAACTTGAGGAGCTGTGAAGAAATCATTAGAAATGAAATCCTCCCATGAAATACCCTGTAAGCCGAGTTGATGTACAACCACGATCTTAATGAGTGCATAGTGATAAATACTGTTGTACTGTTGCTCAGGGGTTTTCCTCTGCACGAGAGTGGTCATTCTCTCGATATTCCGGCACATGAAATAAGGGAGGTTCATCATCCTCACCCTGGTAAAATGCATCAATAACCTGATATGATAAGCATAGGGGCGTGAAAACCGGCCGTCACAACTGAAATATCTGATAATGAGTGTCATCAAAGGCGCATAGGAATCATTTAGGAAACGGAAAGGAAACACTCTTCTGAGTTTTTTCACAAAGCTAAGCCTGATATATGGTTCATAATGCAATCTATCCACCTGTTGTCTTTTGTTCCATTGTTCTCCCACATTTGGTATTCCGGTTGCTTGAGAAATAGTTTCCGGTGTTAAAGTGAATGTCACACCGGCAAGGGTGACCTGACCATCATGTAAATGCAACACCAAAAACGAGCCAGATCCTGATGATAATGGATTCTAGCAATCATTTCACAAAATTGATAACATGATTCCTGTTGGAAACATGCCATAACAAGTGGACAACCCTGCAATTCAGCCAATGAGGTGGGCTCCTCTCTCACATGTCTGCCACTCTTATGAGGCCTTCTAGGTGCATGTAGTTCAAAGGTGGAATCACTATCTTGATCATAGGATGTATCGGTATCTGTCTCCATGAGAATTTGCGAGGTCTGTGTTGTCTTGTATGAGAATTTTGGTGTTTTCGATTGGATTGCCAAATATGAGGTAATATGGGAGGGAATATGGAGGAATAGGATAATGGGAATAATGAATTTTTATCAAGTGAAATTTTCCTTTTGAAAAATATGATTTGATAAGTTTAGAGACAAGGGACAACCACTTGAATTCTTGGGATAAACTTGGGGTTTGGAAAAGTTTACAAGTGGGATGGGGAATGGAAGTGTTTGACACAAAAACCAATTTTAAAACCCTAGGAGCAATCTTAAAACAAGAGAATAAGGTTTTGAGTTTTTGTATTCAAGTCTTCATAATCAATCTCATATCAACACCAAATACTTGTTCATGGCAATTACAAGATCGCATGGACTTACTTGGAGCAAGGGATACCAAGTCGATTTTGAGTTTTTGAAGAAATGGCAAAAAATTTGTGCTCCGGCCCAATGCGCCGCGCAACCAATCCAGTGCGCCACGCCCTTCCAATGCGCCACGCTAGAAAAAATTCACACATAGGGAAGCTACCCTATGCGTCGCGCACGCCCGATGCGTCACGTCGGTTGTCCAATGCACCGCGCTTGGAAACTTGACACAGTCTGACCTCCAAACACTTGCTTCGCTCCTCACAATTCTTCTCTTGCTCACTGTTGTCTCTTTGGTATGAAAATGGAGTGCTGAAACATAAAAATCATATATATACCAAAGACTTTGAATTTTCATTTGAACAAACCCACTTTGTAATGTTTGCAAACTTGACATTTCACTTTAAACTCTGTTTTGTTTCCTTTGTGCTTTTGGACTGAATAATGAGCTTTTGTCTGTCTTGTAGGGAATGAATGGCATGGAGCTTTGGAAAAGGTGACCAGGGTTGTGAATGGAGCATTATTACAACTGAAAAACTTGAAAATTACATTGCATTTATTACATAAAGATGAAATAGACTATTTTTCTTCAAAACAGAGTTTTGAAGAAAAATCATTATCAATCATTATGATGATGAAATTTTTTCACTGAAACCTTATTTGAAGCTTCCTCATGTGCTTGCTGACCATTATTAAGCATTTTAAGACCTGATTAACTAAACCCTAGACCTAATGAGACTAAAAACCCTAAAATGACTCTTTGCCAACTATGAGATCCAAAAATGACTGTACATGATTTTAATGAACAAAAATAGGCCAGCAGGTACAAGACATGAGGGAAATGAGTGACAAGCCCCTACCATCAGATGATCCATGCTCCTAATGGAATGCAACTGACTGAACTGAGTGAGACACCTAAAATGAAATGTAACAAGAGAAATTTGATCTCTGACAGAGGGATGAAGATACCGACTCTAACAGACCAGAATATGATGTCTAGGGAGTTTCAAGTTGGGGAATAAGTGTACTTGCACATCAAGCCTAGGAAGAGATCCTTGAGGATTGGGTCATGTGCCAAGTTGGCACCTTAATTTTGTGGACCTTTCAAGATTATTGAAAGGATTGGACCAATAGCCTATCAACTTGCAATGCCTCTGATATTAAAAGTCTATGATGTTTTCCATGTGTCATTACTTAAGAAGTATGTTAAAAATGTTGATCATGTGATTAAATGGTTTGTATTGCAGGTGGAGCCAGATGGAGAATTCCAATCAGAACCTCAATGTATACTGTAGAGAAAGATGCTTATGCTCCAGAACCGAGAAATCAAGCAGGTTAAAGTGCAATGGAAGCACTTTGGGACTAATAAAGCTACATGGGAGATTGCAGATCAAATTCTGGCTATGTATCCTTTTCTATTCACTAGTTAAGTGAATGTTTTTGGTGTATGTTTTGGTGTGATGTTTTTTTATATGTACATATGTATATCGATGTAAATATTTCCATGAGGTGTGTTATAAAGCTCCAATAAGTGGTATGGACGTCATGTCGTTATGGTCGTCACGTTGTTATATTTTCATGTTGGTTTGCTTCTGAGCAGGTTGATCATTGTAAAGACTGCAACGAGCTAAGTTATAAAGCTCCATGGGAAGTATGTTTTTCTTTCGTTTGTCTTGTTGGTTCTAGGTGTCATTGAACACCAACGATGGTGTTCCCCCAAGGGGGAGGGTTCTGTAGCAACCCTGGTCACGGGACATGTATTCCAAACTGAATTTTGGGCAAAAAAATCCTAGTGTGGGTGTTAATTTGGTTTATTATGGCTGAGGAAATTGGAAAAGGCAATGACAAAGGCTTGGGAAAGGCAAAGTGTCATCTATTGACATTTATTTATGAAAATAATGGAAATTAGGAGAAAATGAAGGTGAAAGGTCATAGGTTTCATGTGAGGAGGAAAATGAATTAAAATAATGGAAATTGAATAAAATAGAGGCCTCATTGATAAAAAGGCTTCTGAGGATTAGTTGGTACCATTTTTGACTTTAGATTTGGAGATCTTTCTTTATTCTCTCTCTCACACATTCTTGGACACTTAGAGTTTTCTTGGATCACTCTAGCATTGGATCAAGGAATGCAAAGGAAGGAAAAGGAAAGGAAAAATCAGGTAAGGAAGGGCAGAATCAAGTAGCTACAATGAGAAATTAGTCAGTTACGACTACCTCTCATGGAAATGGTCATAGATGAATGAATTACTTAACAAAGTTGAATAATAAAAACAAATGATATCTAATATAATGCATTGCGGAAACCCTTCATACTTAAAATATAAAGAGTAAAGGGAGCTCTACTTGAATGGTTCATGAGGAACAATACTTGCTAAGGTTTTGAAAATGGGGTAGCAAGCTAAGTGGGCTTGATTGTGGGAAAAACTCCACATTTAAGCGCACTTGAGCCAAAGGAGTTCTAGGATGGGTGACTTCCCAGGAAGTCTTGGTTACCGGGTGCAAGCCCCATAAGTGATGATTGACACTATGTGATTCATTTCATTAGTTTCAATCCCACTTCTTCACCCCTATGAGCATCTCTTGATGCAATGAGTGCTAAGTGGACTATTTAAAAATCATGAGAAATTATTAAGTTACGACTACCTCTCATGGAAATGGTCATAGATGAATGACTTACTTAATGCAGTTGAATCCAAAAAAAAAATGATATCTAATATAATGCACTGCGGAAACCCTTCATACTTAAAATAAAAAGAGTAAAGGGAGATCTACTTGAATGGTTCATGAGGCACAATACTTGATAAGGTTTTGTAAATGGGGTAGCAAGCTAAGTGAGCTTGATTGTGGGAAAAAATCCATAGTTAAGCACACTTGAGCCAGAGGAGTTCTGGATGGGTGACCTCTTGGGAAGTCCTGGTTACCGGGTGCAAGCCTCGGAAGTGATGATTGACACTATGTGATTCATTTCACTAGCTTCAATCCCACTTCTTCACCCCTGTGAGCATCACCCGATGCAATGAGTGCTAAGTGGAATATTCAAAAATCATGAGAAATTAGTTAGTTACAACTATCTTTCATGCAAATGGTCATAGATGAATGACTTACTTAACGTAGTTGAATCCCCCAAAAAAAAATGATATCTAATATAATGCACCGTGGAAACCCTTCATACTTAAAATACAAAGAGTAAAGGGATCTCTACTTGAATGGTTCATGAAGCACAATACTTGCTAAGGTTTTGCAAATGGGGTAGCAAGCTAAGTGGGCTTGATTGTGGGAAAAAATCCACAGTTAAGCGCACTTGAGCCAGAGGAGTTCTGGATGGGTGACCTCCTGGTGCAAGCCCCAAAAGTGATGATTGATGCTATGTGATTCATTTCACTAGTTTCAATACCACTTCTTCACCCCTGTGAGCATCACCCGATGCAATGGGTGCTAAGTGGACTATTCAAAAATCATGAGAAATTATTCAGTTATGAATACCTCTTATGGAAATGGTCATAGATGAATGACTTACTTAACACAGTTGAATCCCCCCAAAAAAAATGATATCTAATATAATGCACTGCAGAAACCCTTCATACTTAAAATACAAAGAGTAAAAGGAGCTCTACTTGAATGGTTCATGAGGCACAATACTTGCTAAGATTTTGAAAATGGGGTAGCAAGCTAAGTGGGCTTGATTGTGGGAAAAAATCCACAATTAAGCACACTTGAGACAGAGGAGTTTTGGGATGGGTGACCTCACGGGAAGTCCTGGTTACTGGGTGCAAGCCCCGAAAGTGATGATTGACGCTGTGTGATTCATTTCACTAGTTTCAATCCCACTTCTTCACCCTTGTGAGCATCACAGAATTCAATGAGTGCTAAGTGGACTATTCAAAAATCATGTGAAATTAGTCAGTTATGATTACATCTCATGGAAATGGTCATAGATGAATGAATTACTTAACGCAGTTGAATCCAAAATAAAATAAAATGATATCTAATATAATGCACTGCAGAAACCCTTCATACTTAAAATAAAAAGAGTAAAGGGAGCTCTACTTGAATGGTTCATGAGGCACAATACTTTCTAAGGTTTTGCAAATGGGGTAGCAATCTAAGTGGGCTTGATTGTGGGAAAAAATCCACATTTAAGCGCACTTGAGCCAGAGGAGTTCTAGGACGGGTGACCTCCCAGGAAGTCTTGGTTACCGGGTGCAAGCCCCGGAAGTGATGATTGATGCTATGAGATTCATTTCACTAGTTTCAATCCCACTTCTTCACCCTTGTGAGCATCACCCGATGCAATTAGTGCTAAGTGGACTATTCAAAAATCATGAGAAATTATTAAGTTATGACTACCTCTCATGGAAATGGTCATAGATGAATGACTTACTTAACACAGTTGAATCCCCAAAAAAAACAAAAAAAATGATATCTAGCTACAATGAGATTATTTGTAGGTATCGATTTGCATGTGTGTTTTCCTTGCTATATTTGGTATGCATGGTACATACATGTGTGTATTTGGTTCTCTTGTTGTCATTGGCATGGGTTTTTCCAGGTGTGACATTTTTTTCAGCCTATCCTTGCCATTTTTGGATAGCCATGGTGTGATGGCGATTTCTCTTATTTTGTTAAACTGGTTTGCCAGATGGTTTTGAAACTGAGTGAGGTGGTCTCTAAAAGAAAAAACACATGGCCTAGGAATCCTTGAATCAAACTAGGATTGCGGTAAAGCTAGATTTTGTGTGCCTCGGTGGGCCTAGGAATCCTTGACCAGTGAATGGTAGGATATATGGTAAAGTCTAAAGGTATGTGCCATCGATCAAGCCTAGGAATCCTTGACTAATGAATGACATGATATACGGTAAATCTTGAATGATGGAGTCTTGATTAGACCTAGGAATCCTTGACCATTGTATGGCAAGATATATGGTAAATCCTAGAGACTAGGAGATAGGAAAATTTTTCATGGTTTATGTGGAGAAATATAGTGGCATCCATGATTTTTTAGGGCCTAGTGATCTAGTGGGGATTGCAGTAAAGCCTGAGGAAACCTGGTTTGGTTTGGTTTTGAGTCCCACATTCATGATTGGAAAATGGAAAGGGGGTGATTGGCTGAAAGAAATATTTGGTTTAGCCAATATATGGTCAAGTGGTTCATGGAAGTCCCATACCTACTTGGCTTTTGTGTTCATTAATAAGAGTTTCTTCTCCTTGGTATTTTATGTGTAAATGTACGGGTTCATATGTGGTTTTTATGGTTGTCATATCCTTGTTATTTCTGTTAGCTATATGCTAGTTATGAGTATGTTTTATGATAGTGATGATGTATGGATCTCATCATATTTTTATTAGTAAATGAATGTAAAATGAATATATGCCCTAATATATGATAATACAACTATTTTGATAAGGCAACAATGCTTCCTTATGAATCTCAGATAATTATGAGACCCCTATGCTCAAATCTGCTATTATGACATGTAGATTACATATTTGTGACATGCTTGATGAAATGCCTATCATGGATAATAAGAGTAAGATCAATTAATTGTTCAAGTGTTTGCATTAGTACCTTTTTTTCTATGCTATTTTTCATTCCCATAATTTTCATGAAACTCTAGGTAGTAGCTTGAGACCTAGCCCTAAAAAAGTGGCTCAGAATCCAGGGTCGCTGGCTTAGAACTGCTCAGAAAAGTCCACAATCATTGGCATGCTTTGCTCAGGGAGCGACTAGAAGGACTCAGTCATAAGTATGGCTTGCTATGGGAGCAACTAAGGGTCCATGTCAGCAAATTGTCAAGTTACCTCAAGGGTTGGTTGGCTCCCGAAGGTTCTGTAGCATGTGTAGAAGGTCATATTGATTGTGTTTTGTTGGTTCTAGTTCCTTAACTATACATGGGGAGTCGAATCATATCATAGTATCCTCTCATTGCATGTTTACCCCAACATACAAGTTAACTTGGGTAAATGTGGGAGAAGGGTTTTACTCCTATTATTTAGGAGCTCAATTTCTCCTAAATTGCGCAAGGAAATAAGAGGAAGACAGAGGCTTGAATTGGCTAAGTGTAGAGCCTCATGTTTGCCTCATTTTTGACATTTCATTTCGCTTATCTTTCATTCTTTTTTCATCACCATCAGCTCAAACAAGTGTTAAACTGCAATTTTTGACTTGGTAAGCTATTTTTATGACTTATTTTTCATATTTTGAAATGTTCCTTATTATTAGATTAAAATTTGTATTTAGCTAAAAAATTAACACAATTCCGTAGCTGATCTATGTTTATGTAACCACCGCCATGGTTCGATGTGATCTAAGGTGCCAACTGAGCAATGAAGTATGAAGGCAGGTGGGGAATGATCCTCTCATGAATTTCCTCCTATTCATCTAACCCAAATCAAGCAGGAATTCACCCATATGCGTAGTCAAAGGGACGGTCAACAAAGTGCTGGAACAAGAAAGCGAAGAGTCCAAAACCATCACGCTTCATGATTTTCTCTACCAAGTAGAAAATCATGAAGCAACAAAATTCTACTTTCTATTTAGATTTTAAGATAGAATATGTTAGCCCAAATAGGCATAAAATCCTCAAGACAATTAATGATAGGATTTTATAAATACAGGGCCAAAAAATGTAGTAAGGGCGAATTATGACATGATTGTGAACTTATCACAAATCTATTTTATTCCTTGTTTGAATGAGATGTATTTCGGAACTTCAATGCACAACTAGTTTTGGAATAGATTCGAAACCATATGTTGTGGACGGCCCCTACAACAGAGAAGGTTCTATTTTTGTTTATGTTTTTCATTTAGATATTATTTTCCATAGCTTCATTTTATTATTTGATACAACCTCAATTTTATGCTTTCACTATGTTATTTCTAGAATTTTGTATTGTTATTTCAAGTAGATGCATGATTTGTTTTTATCATTTGATGTAGTTTCAATTTACGCTTTTACTGTATTGTAGTCATTTCCAGAATTTCATCTTGTTAGAATGTATGTTTCAATGATTTGATTTTATAATTTGATGTAGTTTCAATTTATGCTTTTACTATGTTGTAGTCATTTCCAGAATTTCATATTGTTAGAATAGATGTTTAAATGATTTGTTTTTGTCATTTAATGTAGGTTCATATTTCCTTTTGAATGATTAAATTGCAGAAGTAATCTTAGTTTTATTTCCCTGCAACAATGGTTTATGGTAGATTAGTTTTTCTTGTTTGATTCATTTCAAGGACATTGAAAGATTTTATTTCTAGTTTCAGTGAGTTCCTTTCAAGCAATGGTGATTTGATGATTTACTTTTTGTCACAAGGATGAGAATGTTTTCTAGTTTTATAGTGATTTTTGGCCAGCACAATAAGTGATTTATTCATTTCTTTGCTCAGTCTCATTTACATAACATTTCATTTCTAAAAACACAAAAATATCAGAGTTCTTTTTCTAGAGTTTGTTTTTCCTATAATAGATTCTTAGAATTATTAAGATACTAATAGATAAATCAGTTAGGAATTTTCTTCAAAAATATTTGTTGTAGTTTTTGAAACTTATTTAAATTAGGATTTAGTTTAGTTGTAATTAAATTCATCAATTTCATTAAGGACATACAAAATAAAAACATCTTTAAAAACAACCTTCAAAAATACAATCATCACAATAAGCTAAGTAAGAAAAGATTCTTGCATATATAGTGCATTTGCACTTTACAAGATTACCAACTCTAGTCAATAATTTATGATAGCAATTTAAGAGCATTAAATTGACTAAAAATTTTGGCGCCACTCACCCCATCTATACCTCGTAGTGCCACACCATCCACCCAAACTTGCATACCATTATTTGCAGGGAGACATAGACTTCCTAAGGTATTAAAATCAGAAATTCAACCTAGAGATTCACCAACTTCATCAATTGAAGCAGTTGTGGAAGAACAACATCCTACATCCAAAAAAAAAGGAGTAATTTTCCTAACCTCTAATGGAGAACAAATTTTAGCTCAAGAACTAGAAACCCCTAGTGAGGAAGAGGAAGAAGAAATATTATTTAATATACCATTGTTAGAAGAACTAAAAAAAATTAGAAGAGGAACACACAATCCCAATATTCGAATATTATATTAGTTCGGAAGAATTTAAAATGGCTAGGGAAGGGGAAGGAGAAGTACACAACAATGATGAACACTTAAGAATTGGAGGAGGTGGAACTAGGATTGGAGGTGGAGGTATAGTTAGAGGAAGATATGGAGGAAGAGACGGTAGAAGAGGAAGAGGTGAAGGTAGGGGAGATAGAGGAGAACCAGATCATGTTGGATTTCCTATACTTGATGAAGATACTACTGCCACAATGTAAAATATCTCACCCTCTATGCTTCCTAACTTCCAGGGATTAAGAAGTGAGGATACTGAATCATTTCTTTTTGAATTCAAAGTTTTATGTAGATCATATGTCTACCTACTTGATTCTCAAAAATTGAAATTGTCTCCAACTACCCTTAAGGATGCAACATTGAAATGGTTCATGGGCTTAATAACACACTGTATTAGAACATGGGAATATATGAAAAAAAACATTCTTAATAAAATACAAGAATTAATTCATGCAAAGGAAAGATGAGAATCTAGAGGATTTAATTGAAAGATTCAGTTATAATCTAAAAAGGGCTAAAATGGAAAATTTGGATCAAGATACTTTGAAAGCTCTCATACTAAAATCCATTAGAGATGAATGGATAAATATCCATAACATGATGGGAAAAGGAGACATTTCTATGTTATCATTACCTGGAATTTATGAATTATGCATACATATTTCAATAGGTAAGTCAAGAGTTGGAAAGAATTCAATAGACCCTATTATCTCTAGAATTAATAAATTTGCATCTGGAATAGTAAGTAGGGATGAAATAGGCAATTTTATTGATGAATTTAAAACAGACATTTTGGGGAGTCTCAATGAACAAATAGGCACCTTGAAATTACATAACAAACAAAGAGTTGAAAGTGATGCCTTATTTATCTTTTTTCCTAAGTGCAAAAAGAAGCATGCTTTGAGAGAATGCTCTTTCAATTTAAAAAGTGTAGAAACTTGTGTTATATGTATAGAAAATCATGAAACAAAGAAGTGTCCTTCAATTCCAGGTCTTAAAGTTGTCTACCAAGAGAAATTGGTTCCAAATCAGGTATATCCTCTTTTCTTTGTTGCTATAAGACCATGGCAAGGATCACAAACTCAAGGTTTCAACACTGATATGTATACTCAACCCCCAAAAAATAACTGGACTGCACCAATGCCATGGAAGCCTTGGTCTCAATCCAACCTTGGACACAAGGATGGAAAATCCTTATGGTATATTTTCTTAATATAACAAATATACACAATATTATCCGAACTTTCCATCGCAACATTTTCCTCAGTCTAGTCAATCACCTCAACCTCAATTTCAAAATCAAAATCCACAACTTTCATTACCATTTCCACATCGACCAAATACATTACCTGCCCAACCACTTCCAAACCCAAATAATAAAAATGCACAACTTGTTTACAACATGGAGGGACAAAACTTTCAAACTTATATGATAAATCCATTATATCTTAATAATGTCCAACTTAGATCTGGTAGAGTACTAGAAAATAAATTACCATCTATTGTTATTTAGGAAAAAGAAAAAGATGATCACTCTGATGAAGAAACATATCTTCATCAAAATGAAAATCCTCAAAAGAAAAATAGATATTATGAAGAGGAGACATCTCTTCATCAGAAATACAAATATTAAAAAACTAACCACTCTTACACATGATACTCCAATAAACTCAACTCCCATTGTAGAACAACCTTCAGTATCTGTCTCAAAACCACCTTTCCCTGAAATATTACAAATTGATAAAAGGGTGGAAAAAAAAATCATGATGCCTGATAATGATATGTTGGATGTGCTGAAGAATGTTTGCATAATAATCCCTTTGCTACATGCTATCAAAAAATTTCCAATCCTTGAAAAGACAATGAGGAAGTTAAAGTATAAAGAAACCAGGAAGAAAGAGAAGAGAAGTCAAAGAATACCGTTAGTTGGAAAAATTGCAGACATCATGATGGGAAAAACAACAATACAGAAATATTTGGATCCAGGAAGTCCCATTGTGAAAACACACATCAATGGTATCGAAAGTCCAAACACATTGATTGGCTCAGGAGCAACAATAAACATCATGAGCAAACAAACTATGGATCAACTAAAACTTTCAAATCTTCATTATACACCAATATTGTTACAATTAGCAAATAGGTATGTAATTAAACCTGATGGTGTTTTAGAAGACATTTATGTATTATTAGATTCTTAGGAATATCCAGTTGATTTTATAATATTAACACCCAAGCATAACTTAGGAGGACATCCATTAATATTAGGAATACCTTGGTTAGCTACAACTGATGCTTTTATCAGTTGTATATCTGGTGATATGTTTATCTCTGATGGTAGTTCAAAAAATAAATTCACATTATATCCACCTGCAAAAACAATGATAGAGGTAGAAAATGAAGAATGGACGGATGATGATAATGCTATACAACCCATTTTCACTCTCTCACAAATTAGTGAAGAAGATCAAATTTTAAATTCAATAGAAAATAATGAATTATCTTCACACTGTGAGAGTAGTCAAAATTTTCAAGAAAAATGCAATATTGAATATCTATTATCCAGAAATATGTCTTTATATTCTATGGAAGAATTTGGAAATTCTTCAATAGAAATGTTTCCAGGTAAAACATTAAATGTAAACAAAAATTTGGAAGAATTTCAAATGAAGAAATTAATGGAAACATTACAAAAACACTCTTCTGCATACGAAAATACACTGACATGAAAGGAATCAATCCCAAAACTTGCATGCATCAAATATATATTGAAGAAAATTCCAGACCAAATCGACAGCCTCAAAGAATAATGAATCCAAATTTGAGAGAAATTTTTAAGGAGGAACTACAAAAGTTGTTGAATGTAAATTTTATTTATCCAATATCAAACAGTCAATGGGTTTCACCTTAAGTAACTGTTCCTAAAAATAATGGAAAATGGAGAGTATGTATTGATTTTAGGGAGTTGAATAAGGCTACTTTGAAAGATCATTTTCCACTCCCTTTTATAGATAAAGTTTTAGATACATTAGCATGGAAGAAATATTTTTCATTTTTTGATGGTTTTAGTGGATATAACCAAATTCAGGTGGCACCAGAAGATCAAGACAAAACCACTTTTACCTATCCATGGGAACCTATGCTTACCAAGTACTTCCTTTTGGATTATGCAATGCACCAACAACATTCCAAAGAGCGGTATTGGGTATTTTCTCTGATCTAATTCATGATTTTGTGGAAGTGTATATGGATGATTTTACAGTCTATGGAAATTATTTTGAAGAAGCCCTTGAAATTTTGGAAAAAGTTTTCATAAGATGTAAGAAAGCAAATCTCTCATTAAGTCATGAATTTTTTTTTATGATGTTTACTGAGGGGATTGTTTTAGAACACCATATTTCAAGAAATGGAATTAAAGTAGACTAATATAAAGTAGAAGTTATTTCCAAATTAGAAGTTCCAAATTGTCAAAGAGATGTTAGGATTGTTATAGGTTTGACTGGATACTATAAAATACTTATAGAAAAATTTACAAAGATTGCATCTCCACTCTTCAAATTGCTTACAAAATATTGTGAATTTAGTTGGAATTATGATTGCCAAAAGGCCTTTGAAACTTTGAAAGAAAATATTTCAGAATCAGTCATCTTAAGAGGACCAAACTGGAAATTTCCTTTCCATATTTCAAACTATGCTTCAGATACAATTCTGGGAGCTGTATTGGGACAAAAATACTTGACTCCTTATGTGATTTACTATACAAGTAAAAATTTGACTCCTGCAGAGTTAAATTATACCGTTACTGAAAAAGAGTTTTTAGTTATTGTCCATGCCATTAACAAATTTAGACATAACATCACTAGATATGAAACTTTCATTCACACTGATAATTCTGGAATTATATATTTAATGAATAAACCAATTACTAATGGCAGAGTCACGAGATGGTTATTATTATTGCAAGAATTCAGTATCACCATTTTAGATCGACCTGGAAGACAAAATACAGTTGCTGACTTTTTATCTGGAATTCAAAATGATAATAACAATATACCTGTAGAAGATAGTTTTCCTGATGAATATATTTTTGCAATACCTACTAAATCTCCATGGTTTTCATATATTGCTAACTATTTGGCCACATGGAAGTTACCATCATATTTTTTTCCTAGAGAGAAGAGAAAGATAATTCAAATGAGTTCATCTTATTCATGGATAAATGAATAATTTTACAAGACAGGTCCAGATCTCATGATCTGAAGATGTGTGAGAGAAGATGAAATATGTGAAATACTAAAAGCATGTCATGATGAACCATGTGGAGGACACTTCGCTGATAAAATAAATGCTTACAAAGTCCTTATCTTAGGATATTATTAGCCTTCCATTTTTTAGGATGCCAAAGAATAGGTTAAGAGATGTGATAGTTGTCAGAGAACAGGGAAATTTGTTGCTTCAGATAAAATGTATTTACAACCTTAGGTACTTATTGAACCTTTTGAAAAATGGGCTCTCGATTTTGTCAGACCAATCAATCCACCATAAATACAAAAGAGGTATGTTCTTGTATGCACTGATTTTTTCACTAAATAGGTAGAAGCTAAATCACTTTCTTTTTCTACTCAAAATGCTGTAGTTTCATTTCTTTTTGAGGATAGTTTTACTCATTTTGGTGTCCCACGGGAAATTGTGACAGATCAAGGTACTCAATTCACATCCAAGATGGTGCAAAAGATAGTAGAAGAATACAAAATCAAGCATAGAAATTCTACTCCATATCATCCACAAGCAAATGGAAAAGTAGAATCTACTAACAAAGTGATTGAAGAAATCCTTACCAAGATTTTACATTTGCATAGAAGGGACTGGGTAGAAAAGCTACCAGAAGCTTTATGGGCTTACCGCACCACATGGAGAAGCACAGAAGGACACACTCCCTATGAACTTGGTTATGGGAAGCAATTCCTATTTCCAATTGATTTCTAGATAAAAACTTTCAAGATAGTAGTTAAATTGGAACTTGACCTATCAGAAGCACAAAAGAATAGAATGGAACAACTCAATGAGCTTGATGAAATAAGACAAGATGAAATTCAAAATACCAACCTAGTTTAGCAACAGAGATCGACACGGCATGATAAATATGTCAAAGAAAGAACATTTCAAGTAAGAGATTGGACACTACTCTTTGATTCAAAGTTCAAGGATTTTCAAGGAAAATTTTAAACTCACTAGCTTGGGCCTTATGAGATTGAGAGAGTCTTTGATAACAGAGCAGTCAGGATCAGAACCATTGATGAAGAAAAATTTCCTCTCCTCGTAAATGTAAATCAACTTACAATCTATCACAAGCCATTGACAAAGGAGGAATTTGTTAAGAATTTTCAAGACAACTCTGATATAAAGTTGGTTAAGAAGAATCCTTCTTCTCCTACTTAGAAATATTATTTTATTTTATTACTTTAATATAATAATAATAATAATAATAAAATGTATAAGCATGAAAACCAACCACTGTTGGCATGCTTATAAAAAAATCTAAGGTGAAAACCAAATTTTTTTTTGGCACCTTAAATTTTCTTTATTCCTATTCTAAAATCCCATTTTCTGTGCATCCCTTTTCTTTTTCAAAGAATAAAGTTAGCTACAAAATTACTGGTATTCTTTAGCTCTGATGAATTTTAGCACCTAATATGTGACATGACCTGTTTGACTGAAGCAATTGAAGAACTCACCGAAGAGCACTTGAATAAAATATAAAGAGAAACAACTAAGGGTTAGCTACATCAATTCAAGGTATGCAAATGCAAAAAAAATATTTAATAATAAGGATTTAAACATTGGCATATGAATTATATGGTCATTATATACCACCAATTCAAAAATATTATTAATAAGAGCTGATCGTGTCGAATCAAATCAAATATAAAACTCCGCCATTTAACCCTTCATCATTACATGAATGCTCCAACATCAAATCCTAATTTCATTGTGGAAATAATCCAACTCATTCACTCACACTCTCGATAATTTTGAAGCCACATTCACTCGCACTCTCATTCATACCAAAACCCTCATTCATACCCTTTCCAAGAGGAAGTCTTGAGGAAAAACTTCTCAAAGCCATGGGAGTAATAGTAAGGACAGAACTGGAAGGATGGAGGTTCATGGAAGGTTACCCATAGGTAAAAGAGGTGCTACAGAAAACACAATGGCTCAATTTCGTGGAGAAGTTTGAAGGTTTTAATAAGGAGGTAAATAATTCATTTTCCAGAGCTTTTGATGGAATGGAAGTCGAAATTGAAGATGTCAAATTTTCAATAACAGAGTCTTTCATTGCTGAAGCCACCAGACTACCAAGAACTGGAGAGAGGTGGTTCAAAAACAGAGGAATCAAAGGTGAAGAATGGAAAGTCTTTCTGAAAAATCCAGGTATGGATACCACCATCTTTAAAAAGTGAATACCTAGCACAAAACTTAAAGTAAAATGGAGGAATTTTCTATAAATAATTCAAAATTTTGTGACCTGCGAAGGAAGATTTGGATGCATGTTATTTTATCACGTTAGAATGTTGATGAATTTTCTTGAAGGCAGTGAGTTAAATATTCCATAATTCTTGTTGAATAGTTTAAGAAATTTTTTAGGAAATGTTCAAAGGAGAATCCATTTTATAGACAACACAATGTATCATCATGGGTTTATTAAAATTCTCATTGAATTTGACCTTAAAATTCTAGGGGATATTTGGGAAAATTTCCTATTTCAAAATCATTTCAAAGAGGGAAACCAAGAACAACCCAGCAGTAGCAAAGAAAAAAGGGGAAGGAAAAGAAAAATTTAAGACCGTTTGAAAATGAACAACAACCATCTCACGAATAGTCAGAAGATGAGGTTTGCATTGCAGAACTTCTAGGAAAACTGAAGAAGCAAAGTGATAAGAAGAAGGAAGACAACACAAAAGAAAATAATACATCTAAGAAAAGAGAGGAGTCCAAAATAACAAAGAAAAAGGAAAAAATTCAAAACCAACTTCCATCAGTAAGAATAATTGCTAGGCTCATCCAAGTAGTAAAAGAACCATCTCCAAAAGATACAAAATTTGTTGACTTAGAAGAGGAAACTAGGGTTTCATCACCCATTGTTATTTCACCTACTCATAGTCCAGGCCGAAGGACCCTATAAATTGATCCTATACAGCAACAAATTTATGACTACATTGAATCTCTGGAGAGAAGAGATACATGGAAGACATCAGTCTTAGATCAAAGGGAAGAAGCTCAACCTCATAGTCCACAAGAACCTCCAGCTGAGAGCACCTTAAGATAAGAGGTTTTTGAGCTGGAGATACTAAACATGCATATACAATAGGAGCATGAAGAATTAAATTTGCAAAACAAGATTGAGAAAACTAAAAATGATAATAGCCTTTTACATTTGGGCTTATGGTACAAGAAAAAAAAAAAATTGAAGAAAAATAATAAAAATATTAAAAGGCAAGTCGTAAATTTGAAATACAAAATCCTCATGAGAAAGCCAAGGATGGTTGTGGCTGTGACAAGAAAGAAAGAAAAGAAGTTAAATTTGGGTGTTTTAGCAGAAGTTTCAGAGCAGATGCAGTAGCATAAAAAGGAACATCAATTTTTTATTTTTGCATGAGGACATGCAATGAATTCCTCGTGGGGGAATGTAGAGCCTCATGATTGCCTCCGTTTTGACATTTCCTTTTGCTTATCTTTCCTTCTTTAGTCATCACCATCAGCTCAAACAAGTGTTAAATTGCAAATTTTGACTTGGTAAGGTATTTTTATGACCTATTTTTCATTTTTGAAATGTTCCTTATTATTAGATTAATATATGTATTTAGCTACATAATTAACGCAATTCCGTACCTAATCCATGTTTCTATAGCCATCACCATGGTTCAATGTGTTATAAGTTGCCAACTAAACATCGAAGTATGCATGTAGGTGGAGAATGATCCTCTCATGGATTTCCTCCTACCCATATGACACAAATCAAGCAGGAAATCTCCTAGATGCACAGTCAAAGGGATGGTCAACCAAGTGTTGGAACAAGCGAGCGAAGAGTTCGAAGCCATCACACTTTACAATTTGCTCTGCCAAGTAGCAAATCATGAAGCAACAAAATTTTGTTGTCTATTTAGAGTTTAACAAATAATTTGTTAGTCTAAATAGGTGTAAAAGCCTCAAGGAAATTAATGACAAGATTTTATAAATACAAGGCCAAAAAATGTATTAAGGGTGAATTATGACATGATTGTGAACTTATCAAAACTCTGTTTTATTCCTTTCTTGAATGAAGAAGTATTTCAAATCTTCAATGCACAACTAGTTTTGGATTAGATTCGAAACCATCTGTTGTGGAGGGCCCCTGCAACCAAGAAGGTTCTATTTTTTATTATGTTTTGCATTTAGATATTTTCCATAGCTTTTTATTATTATTATTTGATACATCGTCAAGTTTATTCTTTCACTATGTTATTTACAGAATTCTATAGTGTTATTTAAAGTAGATGCATGATTTATTTTTTATCATTTGATGTAGTTTCAATTTATGATTTTACTGTGTTGTAGTCATTTCCAAAATTTCATCTTGTTATAATATATGTTTCAATGATTT
Organism: Pinus albicaulis; assembly: GCA_034641835.2. NCBI lineage: Eukaryota > Viridiplantae > Streptophyta > Pinopsida > Pinales > Pinaceae > Pinus > Pinus albicaulis. Next base: position 1,054,484,541 of record CM076584.1, on the reverse strand, counting down.
GTTTTTATCATTTGATGTAGTTTCAATTTAACTTTTACTGTGTTGTAGCGATTTCCAAAATTTCATATTGTTAGAATAAATGTTTAAATGATTTGTTTTTGTCATTTGATGTATGTTCATCTTTCCTTTTGAATGATTAAAGTGCAGAAGTAATCTTAGTTTTCTTTCCTTGCAACAATGGTTTATGGTAGATTAGTTTTTCTTGTGTGATTCATTTCAAGAACATTGAAATATTTCATTTCTAGTTTCAGTGAATTCTTTTCAAGCAATGGTGTTTGATGATTTACTTTTTGGTACAAGGATGAGAATGCTTTCTAGTTTTATAGTGATTTTGAGCCAGAACAATAAGTGATTTATTCATTTATTTGCCCAGTCTCATTTACATAACATTTAATTTCTAAAACCATAAAAATATCAGAGTTCTTTTTCTAGAGTTTTATTTTCGTATAATATATTCTTAGAATTCTTAAGATACTAACAGATAAATCAGTTAGGACTTTTCTTCAAAAACATTTGTTGTAGTTTTTGTAGTTAAATTAGAATTTATTTTAGTTGTAATTCAATTCATCAATTTCATTAAGAACACACAAAATAAAAACATCTTTAAAAACAACCTTCATAAATACAATCATCACAATAAAATAAATAAGAAAGGATTCTAGCATATATAGTGCAGTTTCACTTCACAATAATACCAACTCGGGTCGATGATTTATGATATCAATTTAAGAGCTTTACATTAACTAAACACTAAGTGTTTTCTAGAGAAGGACAGTCAACAGTAGAGCAGGTTTATAGTGTAGGGTGTTCTTCATAGTTGAAGCAAGACACTGTAATAGTTTCTCATTATCATTTGATTAATGAAAAACGACGGAGGGGATTTTTCCCAGTTGGGGTCCCCTGTAAATTATTGTGTTCTTGTGGTTTTGATGGTTGCATGTTATTACATGGGTTTCTAAATTGTGATTTCCATATCACAAAATTGTAGATGAAATTTGTAATCTCTTGTTTTCAATTTTAATTCATCAATAGTAGCAAATTTATATTAATTTATACATGGTATCAAAGCTTGAAATCACAATACAAACGAGCCATTAGATCTTCTCCCCTTACAAATTTTGGTTTGTAGATTCAGTGAAGCAGGTTTTATTTTGTGTAGGAAAATGTCTTTCAATAGATTCAGATGGGAGTATTCCCTATATGGAACCTAAAATTTCATAGCTTATAAGGAAAAGATGAAAGTTGTACTCAATGATAATGGAGTGTTGGAATGCATGAAAACTGACATTCCAAAACCAATAGCATCAGATGCACAAAAATTAGCCCAGTGGAATAAGGATACCACAAAATCTAAGGGGATCATCGTGGAGGGTGTGAGAGACCACATAGTCTTGAATTTACATGGAAAGGAGACTCCATTTTATTTGTGGAATAACCTCACTAAGTTATTCGAAAATGGCAGTGATGCTAGGAAATTGACATTGAGGGACAAGCTCAGAAACATCTGCATGCAGAAAAATGAAACCATTCCACACTAACTCTCTAGATTCACTCAGGTTCGAGATGAACTTGGAGGAGTAGGATAAAATGTGCCATCCTCTGAGCTAGTGATCCTAGCTCTCCTTGGTCTTCCAAAATCTTGGCACAACTTCCAAGACTCTTTAAATGGAAGGGATAAATTACCAAACTGGGAGATATTTTGGTTTGATTTGGTGTAGGAAGAAATTTGAAGGAACACTAGAGATGGAGTGACATCCAAAGATGACGAGGAAGATAATTTTTCCTTGGTTGGGAATGGAAAGAAGGCCAAAAGAAAGTTATATTCCAGCCAAAACAATGGAAAGAAGAAGGACCTAAGCAATATAAAATGTTTTCACTACCATGAATATGGGAACTATGCAACAAAGTGTCAGCACAAGAAGTCTAACAATAAGCCTCCAGGCCCGAGTAGGACGCGAGGAACTTGCCTCTCAATTAAAATTAGACTTAACCCTGATTGCATGCATGAAAAGCACTGTAACGGGGAGTTTGTGGTACCTAAATTAAGGTGTCTCATTTCATGTGATAGGATGCAAATAATTTTCCATTAACCTAGAGGAGAAGGATCTCCATATGCACATAGAACTTGGGGATGATGGGAGGTATAGTACCAAAGGAAATGGAAGCATAAAATCTAAGAGGGAGTTAGGCTCCCATATTCATCTGAAAGATGTTATGTATGTACCTAGGTTGAAGAATTTTTTTATATTTGTAGTTGTATTGGAGGATAGAGGATATGATGTTGTTTTTAGTAAGGGGAAATACTTTTTAAGACATGTAGCTACCAGGAAGGTGAAACACATTGAAGTTAGAGTGAAAAATATCTACAGAATTGAGGTGGAATCTTGCACTACACTGAGTAGCAAGGCAAAAAATGTGCAGATTCAAGATGTTGGAGAACTCTGTCACATGCACATAGGACACTTACACCACGGGGCCTTAAAAATCATACAACAGGTTACCACCGGTCTCCTGGAATGTACCCTTGACCAACATGATGTCTGGAAGGGATGCACATTGGGGAAATATGTCAAATCCACCTCCTAGGGCTGAGATAGCAGAGCTGGAGAAATATTTGAGCGAGTCCACTTTGATGTATGTGGAGCCTTTTGTACAACCTCTACAATAAAACATAGGTTTTATGTAATTTTGTTGATAAATTTTCTAAAAAAGGTTGGATTTTCGTCACGAGGAAAAATGATGATTTTTTCTCCAAATTTTTTGAATTCAAAGCATTGGTTGAAAAGGAGTCTGACTAGAAATTGAAAGCCCTGATAAGTGACAATGGAGGAGAATTTGTTTCTAACACCTTCAAGGGCTTTTGTGCCAAAGTGGGTATTAGAAGAGAATTGATAGCACCCCATAACCCACAACCAAATAGGGTGTTTGAAAGGAAGAAAAAAGCATAATGGGAGCAACAAGAACCATTTTGAAGTATCAAGGACTGCCACTACATCTAAGGGTAGAAGCATGCAACACTGCAGTTTATTTGCAGAACAAGATCCCTCATAGAATACTTGGCATGAGAAGCTTTATCTTGGAGGAAGCAAAATGTATCTCATTTTCGCATTTTTTGAGCTACTATGTATTTTCATGTCTCCCAGGATAGTAGGAAGAATTTGAAACCTACAAATGAGATGTGAGTCTTTGTAGGATACACAGAGACACCACATAATTACTGGGTGTATTTTCCCTCACTTAGGGTGAAAGTAACGAGGAGAGATGTCAAATTTGATAAGGATAAGGCTATGATATGCTCTCTAGAGCGAGAGATGAGTATCCCACTAGAGGAGGAGCTTGTAGCTCCAAAAGAGGAGCCTCAGACAAAGCTTCAGGATGTTGTGGAGTAGGCACAAGTGGAGGAGAAAACAAGAGGCTGAGTAGAGTCACCCACTCATCTAGAATCTTCAAGAGAAGGTAGGAAGAGAACAAGAGAAGTTGACAGATTGGTGCAGGATGCACGAGATCATGTGGGAGCTCCTACATCTTTGCAAAGACAAAGGAGGTAATAAGAAAAATACACTGGTTATATGGCTCTCATGACATAACTCATTGAGATAGATCCTTCTTAATTTGAGGAAGTAGTTTCTCAACCGGTGTGGATTATGCCATGGTGGAGGTGTATGAATAAATCATGAAGAATAATGTATGGGAGGTGGAGCTGAGACCAGAGAACAATTCAGTGGTTGGTTCTAGATGTATCTATACAGTGAAGCATGCAGTTGATGGGAGCATAAAAAAGTACAAGTCTAGATTTGTGGCCAAAGGCTTCTCACAGGTAGAGGGAGTGGACTATGAGGAAAAATATTCCCCAGTGGAAAAATATTCCTCGAGCATAACCATTCCAGCATTAGTTTCACAGATGGGGTGGAAGATCCATTAGATGTTCGATGTGAAGACTGCCTTCGTCAATGGTGTTGTTGAGGAAGAAATTTACATATAGAAACCATAGGGATTTGAGTCATATGACAAGGAGACATGTGTGTAGACTTAGTAGATCCATGTATGGTCTCAAGAAGACACCCCAAGCATGGTGCACATAGATTGACACATATCTTAGTGTATTATGACTCACCAAAACTGAATAAGATGCCAATATCTATCACATTGTGGTATATGGAAAGTTTCTTATCTTTGTATTATATGTTGATGAATTGATACTTACAATGGATGAGTAGTTGATCCACTCTTGCAAGGACCTTGCAAGAGAATTAAAGATGAAGGACATGGGCTTGATGCATTACTTCCTTGGGTTGGAAGTATGGCAGGGTGATGGTGAGATGTTTTTGAGTTAAGGGAAGTATTCCTTTGCAATACTTCAAAAATTTCACATGGATAATTTCAAGCCTATGGACACTCCTCTAGCTACAAACTGGAGGAAGTAGGAATCCTCTTCTAGAGAGGAAGTAGATGCTACCATTTATAAACAGCTTATGGGATCCTTGATGTATATGGTGAACACAAGGCTCGACATATGCTATGCATTTAATCAATTGAGTCAAGCCATGATGAGGCCTACAAAGTTGTATTAGAAGGAAACAAAGCATGTGTTAGGATGCCTCAGAGGCACAACTGAGTATGGGTTATGGTACAAGAGGATAGAGGGAGTGAAGCTCCAAGTCTTAATTGATGCAGAATAGGCAGAGAGTCCATCAGATATGAAAAGTACTTTCGGTGCTATTTTCAGTGTTGGATATGCAGTTATTTCCTGGTATAGTAGGATACAGAGGTCTGTGGCACTCAACTTAGCATAGGCTAAATATATGGATGCAAGTCAAGCAGTATGTGAGGCCATATGGATGAGGGAAATACTTGTAGGTTTTTTTTACTCAGGAGATGGATACAACAGTGATTTATTGTGATAATCAGAGTTGTATTAAACTCTTTGAGAATCCATTATTTCATGATAGGTCCAAGAACATTGATATCAGGTACCATCACTTGCGGGATTGTGCGCAGAGGAGAATTATGATGCTACAATACATTCCATCTGAGGAGCATGATGCATATATCTTGAAAAAGGCATTGTCAAGAGGAAAATTGAAATTCCATAGGTGCAAGATAGGGATGGTGCAAAATCCCTTTCTTTCTAAGAGGGAGTGTTAGAAATTGTAGCAAGAAAGGCTCAATTTGACTTGTGCCTTATTCAAATTGAGTAATTCAATTTTCCACATCAACAAGATGACTTAGATTGTAGTTAACTTGTGTGACATGGAATTTTCACATAGTTAGATTAGTAAATTCGAGTTATAGGCTTGGAGTAGAGTTGTGCATGTAGTGATTGCTAAAATTTAGCAATCTAGTTCATTTATTTTTAGTTAAACTCAGTTAACTAAGCTCAAGTAATTATTTGAGTCAGTTGAAGGTTAATTGAATAGTAGAATTGTCGTTAACTCATTGATCTCTCAGTTATACTAGTCAATGAACTAAAAATAGACTACACATGCATGGAACTCAAATTTCCTAGATAAAGTGGAGGAAAAGGCACATTGTAATTATCAATTGTATACTAGTTGAGTGTACAGGCTTGGCGGTTAAGCATGTGATCAATTCCTTGGGATTTGCGAAAGGAAATAGGGAATTTCAATATTATTTAGGAGCTCAATTTATCCTGAATTGTGCCAGGAAATAGGAGGAACCTGGAGTCTTGAATTGGCTAAGTGTTAGACAGAGCAGGATATTCAATAGGAGAATAGGTTTACAATGCAGGGTGTGCTTCAAAGTTGAAGCAAGACATTGTAATAGTTTCTCATTCTCACCTGATTAATGAAAAGAAATGGAGGGGTATTTTTCCAGTTGGGGTCCCTTGTAAATTATTGTGTTCTTGTGGTTTTGATTGTTTCATGTGTTTCTAAATTGTGGTTTCCATTCCACATAATTGTAGAGGAAATTTGTAATCTCTTGGTTTCAGTTTGAATTCATTAGTAGTAGAAAATTTCTATTAATTTCTACATCAACCATATGTAACAATATAATTCATAATTATAAAATCATTATTTTTATGATTTCATAGTTTATTTTTTCATATCCACTCAATTCATCCTAACATTAAGTCAAACCTACCATAAGTCAAGATCACGTGCTTTAGCAAAATAAGTTGGAGTACCCAACCGACACCTTTACACATCATCCAGATGCTTTGTTATTACTTTTTCGACCATTTAGATACCTTCATTCTCAACCCAAACACAACATTGGGAATATAATCCTTTAGTGATATTTAGTGTTGGCATATAAGTTGTAGCCCAAAACATTTATTATAGGAAGGAATACTTATTGGATGTTTGTGCATTTCTACATATTTTTCCAAATCTAACAAATTATGACTCAAGGCATGGTTATATCACATGGCATTCAATTTATCATGGTATACAAAATTCATAACATAAGTGTCATGACTCAAGCACTCTAGTTATTATGCTTAACCAACCCAATCACATCATACCAACTCATGAAGGCATAATAAATATTCTAACAATCTTTACATACCCAAAGCTTCAAGTCTTTGCCACATCCTAACTACATATCAATGAAATACATAATATCAAACATCATCATAAACATATTAAAAAAAAACATGTAATGCAACTAAAGGAAATATTACCGAATTCATTTAAGATCACATGCTTTATTACTATGACCAATTTTTTATGCATGAATGGTTGTCATCAACATTCCTTGCATTACTAGATTAGCTCACACCTCATAAAAATTCACATGATCTCTTCATCGATCTGTTAACAATAACCATCTTGTCCTTATATTTTCATGATGTTGTTTAGGTTATGAAAATACATTATCAACATCTTCAACTATTCCTATTTATCCAAAAATCAATCACCACACCATTCAAATCATGCCATACTCATTACATATGTAATACAAATATAGTCTATTAAATTTAGTAAAATTCAAATTCAACTCTCTTCAAGAAAATAAATTTAAACTCGCCAACATGATGTCATAGGAATTAATTTATTTTCAATCAAGGATTCAAACTCATAAACACAATGCCATCAGGCTAGCCAAAGGTGCTTACAAGTGCTCAAGTTGACATATTTTCAACACCCATCCCATACCTTTTTACATACCTTTCTCTAATTTTCATCTTATTTTGATACTTTTTTATCCAAAATGGTACATTTTTAGTCAAGGTATAATTATCCCTTAAATGTTCCATTTCAATACATAATATTATACATTTTTAGGAGATTACTGCCTTTATGTACTAAAAGTGGTATACATGAATGGAGCTAGATTGATACCCTTCGTCAGTGGTCCCTTTAGGGAGTGAAAGTGAGGGGGTGTGAGGGCTTCAGGGAGTGTATGTTGATGTGGGGAAAAGGAAAATGACTATGGGAAGTGTTTATTTGACTTAAAAATTCAAAGAGGTAGGGTGGCCCACCTCATGATTTTCACTTTGCTTTTGGAACCTCCAAGCTTTGGAACTCTCAATTGTAGATTTAGGAACATGATGAACTTATTACATATTAGAAACATAAAATTGAATTTTCCCTCGAATCAAATTCACAAATCAAACTTACTAATGAAATTTATTTATTTCACTCCTTCATTTGCTGGAATTTTATGCATGAAATGGTGATTTGATGACCTTTGAAACCCTAAGACCTAATGGAGACTCTGACTGAATGAAACCATGATGAAAATGATTTAAATGATGATGAAAACTGACTGATGATACACAACAAAGTGTTGAAATGAGCCAACAAGTTACAAAAAATTTGAAAGGAGTGAGATCAGACCTAAATCTGAATCCAGTGACCAAATTTTTGCATGATGACCTAATGGAATGAAATTTTTTTCAAAATGGGACCCTAACATGACATGAAAAGAGTTTATTTGATCACTAGTGGAAGGATGCAAAAACTGACACTAACAGGTGTGTCCATAGGCTTGCAGTTATCCATGTGAAATCTCTAAAGTATTTCAGAGGCATACTTCCCATAACTCACAAATAGATCACCATCACCCTGCCATACTTCCAACACAAGGAAGTAATGCATCAATCCCATGTCTTTCATCTCAAATTCTCTCGTAAGGTCTTCCTTTCAAGGGTGGATCAACTACACATCCTTGTAAGTATCAAATAATCAAAATACAAAACCAAGATAAGAAATTTTCCATCTACCATAATGTGATAGAGGTAAACATCTATTTCAATTTTGGTGAATCCCAATCCACTGAGATATGTGTCGATCTAAGTATACCAAGCTCGAGGCTCCTTTTTGAGAGCATACAAGGCTCTCCATAGTATACACACATGTGTCTCCCTGACATATGTCTCAAATCCATCTGGCTGCTCTATGTAAATTTATTCCTCAACAAAACCATTGAGAAAGGTGGTCTTCACATCGATTTGGTGGATATTCCACCCCACCTACACAACTAATGCTAGAATGGTTCTAATCAAGGAATATATTTCCATTGGTGCAAATGTTACCTCATAGTCTACTCCCTCTATTCGAGAGAAACCTTTGGCCACAAATTTGAACTTGTACTTCTCGATGCTCCCATCAGTTGCATGCTTTACTTTGTAGATCCATCTAGAACCAACTACTGGCTTGTTCTCTAGCCTCGACACCATCTCCCATACAATTTTCTTCATGATGGAATCATACTTCTACACCATGGAATCAACCCAAACTGTTTGATAAACTACTTCCTCAAATGAAGAAGGCTCTGTCTTAATGAGTTATGTCATGAGATCCATACACCCAGTGTAACTTATTGGTGACCTCCTCTACTTGCGCTAAGATGAAGGATCTCCCACATGATCTCGTGCATACTGTACCATTTTTTTAGCTTCTCTAGTTCTCTTCCTCCTCTCTCTTGAATATTCTGGTTGAGTGTGTGCCTTCACTCGGCCTCCAGGATGCTCCTCTACATGTGTTTGCTCCACAACATACTGAAGCTCTGTTTGAGGATTTTCCTTTGGAACTAATAACACCTCATCTAGTGGGACACTCAACTCTCTCTCTAGAGAGCATATCATAGCCTTATCATAATCAAATTTGATATCTCTCCTCACTACTATTACCCTAAGTGAGGGAAAATACACCTTATAGTTATGTGGTGTCTCCGTGTATCCTAAAAAAACTCCCATCTCAATTGTAGGATCAAGTTTATTCCTGCCATCCTTTGAGACATGACAGTAAATAATAGCTCCAAAAATCCTAAAATGAGATACATCTGGATTCCTACCATAGAAAGCTTCTTCAGGTGTGATCATGCCAAGTATTCTATGATGGCTCTTATTTTGCAAATAAAATATGGTGTTGCATGCTTCTGCCCATAGATGTAATGGAATACCTTCATCATGAAAAATGGCTCTTTCTGCTCCCACTATGCTTCTATTCTTCCTTTCAACCACCCCAGTTTTTGTGGGTTATGGGGTGCTATCAGTTATCTTTTAATACCCTCTTTGGCACAAAAGTCCTTGAAGGTGCTAGAAACATATTATCCTAAATTATCACTTCTCAGGGCTTTCAATTTCTGACCAGTATCCTTTTCAACCAATGCTTTGAATTCAATTTTTTTTGAGAAAAAATCATCCTTCTTCCACATGAATAAGATTCAACATTTTCTAGAAAACTCATAATTTTTTTTACATAATACCTTTGTTTTGCTATAGAAGTTGTTGAAAAGGGCCCACATACATCAAAGTGGACTCACTCCAAGATCACTCCTTCTCTGCTATCTTGACCTTGGAAGGTATATTTGACATATTTCCCAAATGTGCATGTTGGAATTATGACTAATGTGTTGTCCTAGATGGGAAACTACTTGATGAGTTCTCTTTTGATGGAAACCTACTTGATGAATATGTCAACAGGATGTGTCTACATGTGACAAAGAGTTTGGAAAAAGGAATAGGAGTTCAGAGACAAAGGAATGACGAAGGGGATATTTTTATAGGTGCATGCGGGTTCTATGAAGAAAATCCGCGTACACATACAGGTATGAAGAGTAAAGGCACATATAGTTTCTGCACCATGGTATTCTAAATACCAAGGGTCTTTACCATGGTATTGGCCAACAATATTGAACATAGTAGCAACTATTTGATCTTGTCAAGGAAATATACCATCGGTAGTAGTATGGTTTTGACCTGTGGTATTGGCTAAGGCCTAAGCTATATAAGGAAATTAAGATCAAATTGCTTCAGGTGTGCAAGTGATGAATATTTCGTGAATTGTTAGATATGAAGAAAGTGTGCGTGTAATGGGCCATTAATGAATTGTTTCATCTGAAACTAAGTATGCACCCGATAATTTGATGATGGATCACATCCAATAGATCTGAAATGAATATAGTTATAATGGATTGGTTTGATATGTGATATTATGTCTGACACATGTTTTATTATGTATGCTGTGAGATGGGTTTTTTATGAAGGTATGATGTGCAACGAAGGTATAAGTCAATAATTGTAGATATGTACCCAAGTTTGATAACTTAAAAGACACATAAATACGCGGGTTTTGTGTTGGTAAGTCATGTGTCGATCCCGCATTTTGGGACATATATGTATGCAGGTATTATTCCTGAAGAGCACGTATACACGTGGAAGTGGTTTGCAGAAAGTGCGTATATAAACAAGGGTTTTGCTAAATAAGATGTCTGACCAGTCTAATAATTCTTACTATGTTTCTGTCATTTGTCAATGAAGTCTTGCTTGATGATATGGGATTAACAATGATGATTAAATTTGAATTGATTTATCTAAGAATTATGATGCTACTATTTGTATGTGATTAAATATTTGTGATGGTTCTATGATTATTTCAGAATGATTCAGTTGTTCAGGGTATAAATAAGTGTTTGTTTCAGAATTATAACGATTCAATTTCAGTTTTCAATGTTTTTATATTTGTACACATGCTTCAAGGAAGTCACATATACATGTGGATTTGATATCATAAAGTAGCGTATATATTCTGACATTTTATTAATCATGGTTTTTGGTTGGTTCAATAAGTTGATGCAGTGTTTGGGTTCAATATTGGTATTCTGGTTACAATGATCTAACTGCTTGGATTTTTTTAGAATAAGTTGATTGATTTGGGTCTTAGTTGGTTAAGTGATTTGTTGATTTAGTTGGTTTAATAATTGGGTGATTTGTCACAATGATTGGTTTCAATTTTGATATTTGATATTGGGCTTAAATAATGGTAGTGGGTCCAATCTGAAAATTTTAATGAAATGTGACCTACAAGTTGTGATGTTTTGAATCAGGGGGTTGGAGCTCCCTTCCAGTAGGTGGTGGAGAACGAGAGAGGTTTGTAGCCTTCTGCAGGTGGATGATTGAATGCTAGTATGAGTCTACACCAATATAAGACAATAAGAATTATTTCATCATAATAAAAATAAGACAAAGACGAAAAAGTCGATGGGTTTTTCCCACAATGGGTTTCCACCTAAAAATCATGGTGTTCATATGTGTTTATTATGTGTGATGCTTTATTTTGTTCTTACTACACATGGTCACTGTATATCTAATGTTGATGAATTACTAACATACTGGTTCAAGATAAAATTGACTGAAAACTAAGTTGACTGGATATACGCTAGTTGTCTAAATTAAAGTCACGTACATACACAGGTTTACTTCAGAACATTAACGTACAAAAATCATAATAAGAAAACTAACTAAAGTTTGTAAATATTGGTTCACCCCCCCTCTCAATATTTTCCCTAACAATTGGTATCAGTGCAGGTCGTTCGGAAGAAGCTTGTTTGCTTGAAGGAAGATTCATCAATATGAGCAATCAAGAGGGGACAATATCTATCAGGCCATTATTTTTCAATAAAATCAATATATTTTTCTGGAAGGTGAGAAGCTGAGCTTAATTGCAGTCACTTGGAGAATATGTATGGGGAATCGTTGAAGGAGGCTATCAATATCCATCCTCTATTTCCATAGATGAAGCAGAAAAGAAGAAATATGAGACCAATATGAAAATCTTAGATTTCAATATGAAACTCTCAGAATGCACAATGATGAAGGTATCACAAGTTTCTTTCTTAGGGTAGATGAGATCATGAATTCTAAGAGAAATATTGGTGAAGAAATAAAATTATCATCACTGGTTGAAAAAATATTAAGGTCTATAACTCCCAAATTCAATTCAAAAGTTCTACCATAGAAGAATTGCAGGACTTGAAGAATGTTACTATTTAACAACTTCATGGGATTCTAACAACCTATAAAATGAGAAAAGAGGGTCACTCAGATATCAGAGAAGCTACATTCAAATATACTGCAAAAGGAAAAGAAAATGAAGAATCAGGTTATGTATTAGAAGAAGAAGAGAAAAACTTCATAAAGAAACTCCAAGTGGGTATGGGAAGATTCAAATGTAAGCTTTCGTTCAAGTGTTTTTTGAGTGGTAGAGTTGTTCATTATGATGGTAAGTGTCCATATAGAGAAAATCATGAGAAAGGGAAATAAGCTGCAAAAACAAATAGGAGAATGTTTGAAAACAAGAGAAGATTTTATACTCATGAAGATAGTGATGGTCTTTCAAATGGTGAAGAAGGCAGGTCTGATCAAGAATATCAATTACTTATGGAATTTAAAGATAAAAGTATTAATGAGTTTGATGATAATTTCATGGGTGCAATAGAAGAAAAGGATATATTTTATTGAGGAAATAACTTAGCTTAAGTTTTTTTTAGAAGAAGCTAAATTAGCAAAAGAAACTTTGAAGAAAAAAATCATGGAAAAGGAAGAGCATAATGAAAAGCTAAAATGTGAAATAGTAAGTCTAAGGAATGAACTTGAGAAAGAAAGAAGTCTTAATCTTATATTTTCTAAAAGATTTGAAACCTTAGATGAAATCATCAAAGTTAAACACTCTCCTCTTATAAAGAAAGACCTTGGATACAGTGAAGAAACCTCAAATATGTTAGAAAATTATATATTACAGAGCAATGCAACACATAAAATATGCAGAAAATACAAGCACACAAAACACATAAAAACCAGAGAGACACAGATATACGTGGTTCACCCAGTTTGGGCTACATCCACCCCGAACAGCCAGTCCTTCCTTTCTATTATCCAACAAAATAAAGAGACACAACCTACAGTAGATCCACTGTAATATCCTCTATTCTTTCTCACAATCTCCCTCTCTGTTTCTCGCTCTGAGAATACACATACAATACACAGCCGCAATACAATACCCTCATAAAAACGAGGGGTTGCCTTCTATGGCAAAAAAACCTAAACTAAACATAACTTCTACCGTTAGATCATTTGCCTAATGAACGGCCCAGATTGACTAGAAATTACTATACTTTTACAAGGCAATTTTACATCTGTTTTTAGCTTCGGGGGTGCTGCCCCCGAAACCCCCCGCTAGGCGGGGCTCCATAAAGTCCCTGTCGCCCCCCCCCCCCCTAGACCCCCCACGGCAGCGATTAATTTACGGGCGGTGTTGCTGCCCCATTTAAGGTACAGGGGTCCAAAGCTATGATACAAATTAAACAATATAATAAGGCTCCACACCCAACAAAATACTTCTACATAAAATGTAGCTATATCTAAATGCAGTAAAAAGAAGCATTCAACAAACCTCCAGCATCCAACAAAAGAATAAAGGACCAAATATTTCCCGTGTAAATTATGCTCGGTTCAACCAAAAGGAAAACAACACTAGAAGGTACTATACCCCTAGAAACTTCTACTTTAATGGAAAATGTTTCGCTTGTTACAATTTTTGTCATAAGGTTGCTCAATGTGTTGCTTAAAAAACTATCATAACTAGAGAAGAAAAAAACTAATGAGATTAGGGAAAAGAAATATTCTTACAATTCCTTCTCTCCTCTTCAATATGAAACTCAATGATTGTTTTGCAATATTTTTTGGCATAAATAATATGAATGCATGAGCAAAGGATGATCAACAAACTAGAATGAGAAAATGGCAACAAAATATAAGGTATGGAAAAATAAGATCATCGAATATGACAAATGTGGTCTAGCTTTATATGTAGGAGATCAAGAAAAATTTTGGTACATTGATAGTGGATGCTCGAAACATATGACAAGTGATAAAGATAAATTTATGTCTTTTAATGAAATGAAGAGGGAAAAGAATGTAACCTTTGGAAATAATTCAAATGATACTATCAAAGGAAAAGGAACTCTTTTGCTAAAAGAAAAATTTTAAGCTGGAATTTTTTTGTTTGTTAATGGATTGAAGCATAACTTGTTAAGTGTCAGTCAGATGTGTGACCAAGGGAATGAAGTTGTTTTTAGATCAAATAATTGTGTGTTTCAAAATCTCGATGCAAGAAAAACCATAATAAATGGAACAAGAACTATAGGTAATGTCTATGTCTTGGAAGGCGGTCTAGAACAATGTTACTTAAGAAAAGTAGAAGAAAGTTGGTTGTAACACAAAATATTGAGACACATAAGATTTACTCAAATACATAAGTCAAGCAAGCTAGGAGAATTTTGTGACTTTCCCAACATCTCTCTACCAAAAAGTAATATATGAAAATCATGTCAATTTGGTAAGTAAACCAGGGTTCTATTCGATGCCAAATAAGGTTCCGCAAGTAAACAACTTGACCTTATTCATACTGATTTGTGTAGGCCAATGAGGAAAAATTCACCTAGAGGTGAACAATATTTAATTTAATTTATTAATGACTTTACTAGAATGTGCTGGATTGGTTATTTAAAACATAAAGATGAAGCATTTGATAAATTTAAAGTCTTCAAATATTTAGTAGAGAATGAGTTAGACTTAAAAATCAAATGTCTCAAATCTAATAGAGGATTAAAATTCATATTAGATGATTTTTTCGAATTTTGTGAACAACATGACATCAAGAGGTAGTTCTCTATAGCTAATACACTTAAACCAAAATTTAGTAGTAGAAATAATGAACATAAAAATTAAACTAATGGAACGTTCCATGTTTGATGAGTCTGGGACACCTCATACCTTATGGGGCGAAGAAACACATACAACAATAACTATTCTCAACAAAGTTCATATTCGTGTAAACAGTGATAAAACTCCTCATGAAATTTGGTTCAGTAAGCCTCCAAATTTCAAGAATTTTATAATATTTGGAAGTAAATGTCACATAAAGAATAATAATGATAATCTTGGAAAGTTTTAAGCTAGAGAAGATGAAGGAATTCTGTTTCATTACTCCTCTAGAAGCATGCACAAGTTCCAAAAGTGAAACACCAACATATGATGAATGTATTTCCACAACAAACCAAAAGGATGTAAGGGAAGAAATAAGTGAAGCATTAGAAGAAGGAATTAATGATACTGAAGCATCGGAAAATACACCATCCATGTATGTTTAGAAAAATCATCCAAAATCTCAAATCATAGGTGAAAAGGAAGTTGGAGGTCAAGCTAGAAGAGCCCTTGTTGGGACTCCTAATACACAATTGAACCAAAAAATGTAAATCAAGCAAGAAAATATGAATGAAGAAATTGATAAAATAGAAAAGAATCATAGATGGGAATTAGTACATAGAGCGAATGATAAGAATGTTATTGGGAAAAATGGATATTCAAAAATAAAATGAACGAGAATGGAGAAGTAATTATAAATAAAGAAAGAATCCTATGCAAAGGCTATGCTCAACAAGAAGGAATAAAATTTAAAGAAACATTTGCATCCGTTTCAAGACTTGAATCCATAATAATGTTTCTTTCCTTTTCAATATTTCATCATTTTAAAGTATCTCAAACGGATGTTAAATCTGCATTTTTAAATGAGAGCCTAGAAGAAGAAGTATATATTGAACAACCTGAAGGGTTCATTCTAGGAAATGATGAAAAAATTGTTTTCAAACTCAATAAGGCATTATATGTGCTAAAAAATGCCCCATGTGCATGGTATTATCACCTTGACATGTATCTTAAACAGCAAGGCTTCAGTAAGGGGTTTGCAGATAGCAACCTACATATAAAGGTGGATGATGGTAAACCTTTAATTGTTTTTGTTTACATGGATGACATAATGTTTGGTAGAAATGAAGAATCCATGAATCAAAGGTATGCTTCTGTCATGTAGAAATAATTTGAAATGTATCTACTTGGTGAACTAACATACTTTCGTGGTTTACAAGTACAACAAGCAAAGAATGGCATTTTTCTCTCACAAATAAAGTACCTCAAGTAGATTTTGAAGACATATGGAATGGAATATTGCAAACTGGTATGCACACCAACGGTGACAGGATGTAGTCTCAGTTCACATGATGATTCTCCCGTAGTAAACCAACCAGAATACAGATCCATGATCAGAATTCTACTCTATCTTATAGGAATGAGACTAGATATCATGCATGCATTTGGGATTGTTAGACGATTCTGAGCTAATCCAAAAGAAACTCATCTTCAAGCAATAAAAAAAATATTCAAGTATCTCCAAGGTACTCAAGATTTTGGTTTATGGTATCCCAAAGATGAAAATATTACTCTTCATGCTTATACAAATGAAGATTGGGTAGGAAATGTTGATGATATAAAAAGCAGGAGTGGAGGAGAATTCTATATGGGGCCCTACTTGGTATCATGGTTCAGGAAAAAAAATAAAAAAATCTCAATTGCTTTATCTAATGCAGAAGCAAAATATGTTGTTGTTGCATCTTGTTGCACAAAAATTCTCTAGATGATGAAAACATTGGAGGATATTCAAGTCAATTGTTCTCCACCCATTTCCATTCTATATGATAATACAAGTGCCATAAGTATTTTGAAAAATCCTATTATGCACTCCAAGACATGGAATATTCCAATTAAATATCATTTTCTAAGAGAAACTCCAAGACATGGAATATTCCAATTAAATATCATTTTCTAAGAGAATAAGTGTTGAACAAAAGGTCAAGCTGGAATATGTTCCATCCAAAGAAAAAGTTTTCGATATATTTACAAAACCGCTGTTAGTGACCTATAAATATAGGATTCATAATTTTGGCTTTACTGTTGATAATATTGTAAATATGTACATACTTTGCCTTCTGCAAGTTGTATTCACATATTTTTGTAAAAAAATTAAAAAAAAAATCAAAAAATCAAAAAGAGGGAAAAAGTCCTAAAAGAACAATCAAAGGACTTAGAAAAAATAATATACCCCAAAAGGAAAAAATGAATAAAACATGAAAGTGTGCAAGTATAAATGCCACTACTTTTACCTTTTGCAGTTGATTATGGCAGAGTGTCAATAAATGCCATAATCTGTGATGAGTTGAACAATTTAATCTTGACTTATCACCTTTCAATTTCAAATGTTGTAGATAGAGAATAAAGAATTGTCATACAGTTTAATCATCATAATTCAGTAGTTAGGTAGAGAAATAAAGTGAATCCAACAGTTTAATCTGGATTCTTGGATGAAATAAGTGTAGAATTAGATAGTTTATTTGCTTTCAAGAAAAATAAATGTTGTAAAGGTTGCAAGCACAAATGCACCTAATCAAAATGGAAGAGAAAATGTTAGCGGTTAAATTGGGTAGGTAGAAGAAGGTGACAAGCATCATTGTAAATATTATTCACTAGGGCTTCAAATAACTAACTTCCCCTCCCCATAGCCATTAAGCATTCTAAACTATCATTCAGAAAGGCTCAAGGCATTTCCTTGACTTTTGTTGGGACTGGACCCAAGGCTCTATGGTTGACTAGTTGAAAATGTTAAGTTTTCTATATTAATCCCTAAAATCACATCATTATTACATTCATGCATTCATTTCCTTGAATAATCCTAAGTAAAAATCTCATTTTTACTTAAAGATACTCTAATTCCCATTTGATTAACTTCCCACATCACATGAAATCACTAAACCCTCAAAATCACATTTTATCCTAAGTTGAAGTGATGAAGTTATTACAATGCAAATTTACCTTTAAACTTCATTTTTCTTAGTAATTTTGATGTGTTTTGAGTATACATTGTCCCCTTGTCATATTAACTTTAACTTACATAATAAGTCCCTATAGAATAACCTTTTCCTATATTATATAATTCCCATTTATTAAATAGCCCCAAAAACCGATTTATTACTTTAGCCAAAGTTATTTATCCCCACATGTTTAAATAAAAACCCACATTATACCCCCTTTGGCTAAAAATAACCTTATGTAAATATCCCACCCCCTATGGTTGTTAAATCATTCTGATTTAATTAACTGTATAATAAAAATACAAAAAAAGATTAAACGTGTTTTTATATGTGTTTAAACAAAAAATAACACCCGAATTTTTGTTTAAACTAAACTTCATACTAAAACCCATCCCTTTGTTTATTTTCCCTTCCCCGACTTCCCTAATCTAAGGTTAAAATTATAACCTTTACAAATTCTCCGATACATATCCCATACCAAAATATTAACCTTGGTTAAAAAATCCTTTGATACCCCGCCCATTCATTTGATTTATGTATAAAGTCTGTTTTATATATTAATCTTCACAAATCCCTCAGCACCATCGGACTCCATCCTAACCGTCTAATCATCCTTCTCCTTTTAATCTGACGGTCAGAAACAAATCCGATAAATCCTTTCCTACCCCCACCATTTCCTATCGGATTAAATTTCAACCGTTGATATTCCCTTGTTAAATCGACGATACTGATCAAAGCCCCGACCCCACTGCATTTACCTTGCAACTTCGCATCAAATCCCGACCCTTCACTCCACTCCACAAGATCGGATGATGCAAATTCCTTTTCGAATTTTTAAATTGATCGAATGAAGTTTCAAAAATATTTTGCGAAAAAAGTTGTTTTGATAAACCGCCTCCTGCTATGTGTCCTCCTTTCATTCGATCACATTCCAAAAGGAAAAAACCATTTACTGCCCAAACACAATGTGAAAACCATTTTTGGTTTCTCCTTCAAGCGCACAAACCGCTCCCGCCATTCCTACAATAAATGTAATTGAAAGGTGATTAGACTAAGGTTTAATGCATTAAAACTTAACCATTTTCCATCGCATTTCACCTATATGCCAGTAAAGCCTTTGAGAAAATTTGCAGGGCCTCCCTTTACCATTTTCAAAGCTATTTCTGAAACAATTTTCCATTTGGACGACCATTTTACTTTGAAAATCATTCCTGAAAGCCTCCATCACCTCTGATGGCCAAATTCACCTGAATTGAAGACTGTGACGCAACTGTAAACTTCATCAACCACAAATTATACCATTTACAGGTATTTTTCGCTATTCAACCTGCAAAATACTTCATTTTCAAAGGAGAATTAATCTATTAAACTTCCATTGCCTAAAAATGAGTTGAATTAGCCATCTGGGAATTTTAGAAACCTTCAAAATACAGGGGAAACCCTGTCAAAATTTCTCCAGAATCCACATTTTCCATTTTAGCAGGTTTTTATCCATTCCAATATCATTTTCACTGCTGAATTTGATCTAGAAGACCTTCTGCATTGTACAAAGCCTTTCCTTCCTCATAAACCATCACCCAGATTTTGAATTCTTCCCAAATATGCTTAATTGACCTCTTGTTTCTCAAGAGAACTTAGAAAACTGTGTAATCTTGCTCTGTTCATTTAAAATGACCAAAAAACAAGTAACCTCCAAAACTGGAGGTCCTAAATCCCAGAAGCTTGCCTCCAGCAAGGTTCTGAATCCCAAACCTCCCAGAATTGATAAACCTACTCCTGTTTTAACTGTTGATTCTACTGAAGTAGTCAGACCTTTGTAGCCTCCTGTTACCACTGAAGAAAGCAATCCTTTGATTGACTTAGATTACAGAATTGCAGATACCACCCTTGAATTTGATCTTCTAGAAGTACATAATTGGTGTCAAGAGAAATTTGAAAAGAAAGTGGCCAATGACATACTTGTATGGGATTCTAATTTTCCCAAGCATGTGGTTCCCATTACCCATCCTACTCAGGATTTCATAAGGTTGTGTCAAATTCATTATATTCCTGATCAAAAGTGCATGGTTAACAAAGATAGTGAGGTCTTATTTTTTATAACTGCAGAATCAATCAATGACATGCTCCAGTTAAGCCATAATCCACAAGTAGTGTCATTTTCAATTGAAGACTTGACCCAGATGTATTTAGACCTAGATTTCCCTAGGAAGTTCCAAATTCTCCAGAACTTCATGCCCAATCATGTCAATCTTCCTAAGGTGAATCCTCCTTATTATACCTTTGATTTTCCAGAAGGCTCCAGACATGTCATTTCCATGCTGTCATTTATTTTGGGTTATGTTAATGATGAATTCACAGATGCCTCTATCTTAGGTTTCATCTCCACTTTGTCTCCTGGACAACAACCAGAGTTGATTTTTGACTTTGCCAAATTTATTGCTGACAATATTCATTATCAACTGATAAAATTTCCTGATGAAGGAGTGTTCAAATATACTTCATATCTGTTACATCTCTTCTTGTTCTTTCAAGCAGATAATTTTCCCTTTGCACTACAGAAGATAGATATGGAAGGAAAACCACTGTCAGTAATATTTTGGACCTCTCTTCTGAGAAAGAATAGCAGTGAGTACAGTTATAGTGATTTCAATGACCTATTTATCAGACCTGCTATCAGTTTCTTGGATAAAGTAGAACTACCAAGAATAAATGAAGATATAAAAATAATTTTAAAGTTGTCCGAGAACTTTAAAGTAGGTGATTGTTACTTATAAAAAAATCACACTGAGATTAGAATATATGGTGCAATATTGGCCCCATATAAATTGCCCCATATAAATTGCCAAAGTTTTTGACCACTAGCATTTTGCTCTGGAGTACATAAGGAAGATTTTGAATGCTGATGCAGTAAATTTCATAGCATCTAGAAAGAAGGCACAATTTAAATTGAGAAGTCAAATTGGCTCTTTCATTGTAAACAACAGAGATGCCTTAAAGGAAGTATCCAACAAGCTATCAGTGTTCAAGTTTCAGGAAAGTTTTCATTGGAGCTATGACCCTCAGGGTATTATAAGCAATCTCATAATTAAAAGAAAATTGCCCCCATTTCTCCATAAATCTAAGCCACTTATTGAAAAATATGCCAATAAGTTGGAATGGGTGATAAATACCTTAATTGATGATAATCAGGATAAACAGACAGAAAATTTGAACAGTACACATGTGGTTACAGTTAACCATCCAGCAGAAGTATCAAATAAAAGATCAAGGAAAGAAGAAGGATATTTGGTTGAAACAATCATTGAAAATAAATTCAAAACAGTATATAGCAAATAGGCCAAAATGACTACATTAGAAACAAAAGGAATCATAGATGTGGATGACACTAATGAGCAGCAGATAGATGATGAAGCCACCATCATTGTTAATGAAACTCTCAGATAAATTCAAAGTGAACAGGTACAAGCACAGTGTAAAGGTAAAGAGATGGTTGAAATGGAAATGGATATAGAAGCTCCCTCTTCTTCTTCTAAAAAAAATGAAGAAACTGATTCTGATATCTAGAAGAGGTTCAAGCTAATCAGAGAGAAAAATGAAGAAATAAAAAATGAAGTTTATTCTAAACTTCTCAAGGAAAAACTAGGAGATAAGGATAGATTAGTAACTGCATTTTATTACTCAACCAACCAAATGATCATGTCTTTTCTCCAACCAGTGGTAGCACATCCAAAATCAGCTTCAGACTACAAAAAGACAGAATTTGCAGTAAATGAAAATACTATTCATGAGCTAGATCAGATAGAATTTCACAGAAGTGCATCAGAAATGCTATATTCAAAAGTAGTACGCAAAACAATGAGTGCCACTATGCTCCAAAAGACTGTATCCAACTTGTAAACTCAAATGAAGTTGGATAAAGCATCTTTACATGCCAAGGATTTGAGAATAAAATCCGTAGAAGATTTGGTAATTGAGTTTGGAGCAGATCCTTCTAATACTGAAGTTGCTAAGAAGTTAATAAGACAGAAGAATGATGATATTACAGCCTTAAGAAAGCAGCTCAAATTACCACAGAGTGAGCACCCTCAAACAAAATAAGTTCTTCAGGAAAAGACAGAGAAAGAGAAAAATATGCAACTTTTTTTGAAAATGACAGCCCAGATAAAAAATATGGAAACTCAGATAGAAGCTCTTACGCAAGAAAATGAAAATTTGAAGAAAACTTAGCAAGTTTCCATTCCTACAGTTATTCCAACTGTAAGTAAAGATGTTCCCTCAACATTGGCAGAACATTTGGCATCGAAAGGAGTATTGGAAAATGCAGTGTCAATTACTTCTAAAGACATCTCTGCCACTTCTTCATCAAAATCACAGGTATATCCAACAAGGGAAACAACTGCCATATTCAAAGCTATGGAAGATATGTCCATAAAAGATAAAGAGATAATCAATTTAAAAGGAACCATCAAAAATCTGGAAATATCCAACAAAGATGCCTTAATCACTTCAAAAGGACATGAACAGAGGGCTAACAGATTGCAGGAACAGGTTAAGATTCTTCAACAGCAGGTAAATCTCACAGATCAAGTTGCCTACATTAAAAATCATTTGTGAACAAAAATCACTGAAGGCATTCACTCGCAGTGGCCTTCTATTCAGATAATATATGAGCAAAAAGATCTGCTACAAGCTGCCTTAGTAGAGATTGACAAAACAAAGAAGGAACTTGGCAACAAACCACCACAAGAAATTCAACTCATATCATTTTTTAATAGTAAAAACAGGGAGGAATTGGAAGAATTAAAAATTCCTGACAAGACAGAGGCCATCCTTCAAATCAGAAAAGTCCTGACAAAAATAAATATTATGAATAACCTGGAAGAGAAGTGTGATACAATGAACTTATCAATTACTAAATTCAGGATAAAATGTGACTTGCTGATAGAAGCAGGACTTCCAGATATTCATGGATTTCATGAGAAATTAATGGCAAAAAAAGACTATGACCAGAAGATTAAAGCCCATGCTAAAGAGCGGGTCAGAAAACCTTTGCCTCAAGGGTCTCCAAGTGGCAAAGTAGTACTTCAATATTTTGAGAATTTGTTCTTGTTGGAAAATGAAATTAAACACATGTTCATAGTCAAACCAAATTTTTCTAAGTACACAGAGGCCAATGAAAGCTATAGGAAGCTGAAAAGTATGAAGATTCCCACTCCCGAACAGTGGCAAGAATTCACAGACCTTTTGTGAATTTGACATTGTAAAGAGCAGGTAAATCATTGAGAAAATCGTAGTTTTACCTTAGGGTGAAAATTCAGGGTCAAAGTGTATCAGTAAAAAGCAAATTGTTACTATTGGTTATTTTTCAATTACAGCAGTAAAAAAGTGAAAAGCAGAGATAAGGAGTATCAGAACAGAAGGTGAAAAGGAAGAGTATTCTACAAGTCATCTTCCACGAGATAATTTCTAAATTTCCAGCAATGCTTCCAACTAATCTAAAAATCAGTTTGATTAGGATAAACAGTTCTATTTTTTCTTGTAAAAGAGGACATCTTGCAAACTATTTTGTTGTTGTCCCTCTTCTTATGTAATAATTCCTATTTTTTCTTGAGATATTCTCTCAAACTTTGAGATATTTTGTAAGCAATTTATTTTTATAAATACTTCATCTTTCGAAGTATTCAAGGTGGAATAAAATCTGAAGATTACTATAGACTTATTTTGTTGAAACATTGGGACTTTTTGTGAGTTAAATTGAAGTAGCAAGCTGGAAATTGAAGCAAAAGACATCATAGTTAAGGATTCATGAGATAAACAGATGAGTACAGTCTTTTCATGTTTTCATTGTGTATTTCTTTAAGTTTCATTCATATATCATATGTATTTTCCTTCTTAAATGATAACCTAGGAAAGTTATTACAGAATCAGTGTTAAAAAACTCTCTGTATTTACTAGTTGTCATTATTTATGTTTTCTACTGATTTCCAGACTAGAGAATTCTTAAATGCTCTTTATTTTTGTTTTACCTCACCTTTCCCTCTTCCTTTATGTGATATAAGGATTCTTAATTTCCCTTAGCCTAGAATCACATCACTTCATCAAATTAGCCTTTCAAACCCTTTGAAAGTTATTTAACTTGCCCTTAGCATATTTGCATCTTTTGACCTTGGTTTTCAAGTCTTGTTAGCTAGCAATTTGACCCCATTGCCCATTGGTTAGATAGATATTTTTATGGTTTCCTTTGTAATCCTTTATTCCCACCAACCTTTCAAAAAATCAAACCAAACTGTCCACTCATAGCTAGCCTAAAATCCAATTACAAAACAAAGTTAAATCTTTAGGAGAGATCCCTCTCCGGAACTCAGGAAGGCTAGATCCTGAATTCTAAAAGAGGTTCTTGGTTACCCCTGGTTTTCTTAACTACAAAAATCCTCATCCGACAGCTTGAGAATTACTAGGGTGATAACATACTAGCGACCATACTGGGGAACTAACCACTCTCCAGTTTTAAGTTTAATCTTGAAGGAAGATTTTTAACCATATATTTTCTACTTTAAGATTAAGTTTAAAGGTTGTGGGTATTTACCCAATAAACATTCTGGCTCCCAAGAAAGTCTATTACACTAGATCCAACCCTGATCCCAATCCTACAGATATAGTAGACAATCCGGACCAGATAGAAAAAAAGAAAAAACAAATTGTTAGTTCAGAAACTGAAGTAACTCTGAAAAGAGCTGATTCTTTACCCAAAGAATTAGTAAGCTTATCAGACATTGAATTTGATTTGAAGTTTGAAAAATCACTAGTTAGAACCAAATCCGAATCTGATTTAAAGTAAATTGTTTTAGATCCTATTTTTACCTCTTATGTGAGTGAGAAACATAAAATTATTTCAGTACCTACTAAATCAGACAAAACTGAAAGTCAAAGTCTAGTAAAAAGGGTAAGTGTCACAAAAATTAAAGACATTGAAGAAGCTGTTAAGTTAGCAAATTTTTTGTCTCATTTCAAACCTCCAGTTTCCCAACTGTACACCACAGTCTTTCTCGCATCAGATTCTACTCTGTATGCTACCACCTCATTTACAGATTCTACTGTCAGTTCACCTCAAGAACCTATAAGCCCTGATTTGCCTCTACACCATAGGATCATATATTCATCATATTCTCAATCCACCGCTAGTTCATCAACAGATCCATTCATCCCTGAGTTGCCCTTGCAGCCTAAAGTAATATATCCATCATTCACTCGGTCCATTACAACTACCACCATCATAAGCACTATCCATACTACTTCTTTTTCATCCCCTTTACCAAGCTCTTCGAGTACCACTTTCAGCACATATGCTATTGTAACCAACACTATCCCTGCCACTACTACTGTACCTCCCAGTTTAGCAAAAATCTAAGCCATGGCAGCTAGATATGCTCCCTTGGTCTTACCTCGAAATCTCCATGACATGCCCCAAAATTATCAAAAATACATCCCATTGTTTGATAATTTTTCAAAAATTACTGCACAAGAACATATCACTAGAATGAATGATTTTTGGGAAATTTATGAGATAGATGAATCTGATGTCAAAATGAGGTTGTTTGCACAAAGCTTAACTGGAGAAGTAAAAACATGGTTTAGAAGTTTAGGTGCTGGTAGCATAGCAGACCTAGCTGCATTCCATAGAGCCTTCCTAAATAAATGGGAAAAGAAGAAGAACCCTATGCAAATACTATCTGAGTTTGATGTTGTTAAGAGAGCCCCCAATGAATCTGTCCAAGATTTTTGCACCAGATACAATAGTGTTTACAACGCTATTCCTGCAGACCTTAAACCCACTTTGTATTCCATGCTACTCAAATTCCCTGATTTTTTTGATGTAGACATGGCTTACCAACTTAGAGAAAGAGATGCAGATACCTTAGAACAAATGCAACAAAACGTTGTAGGTGTAGAAATCAACATCCTTGCCAAGAAAGCCCGAATGAGAAACGAGAGGAGGGTTACAATTAAAGAATAAGCTTCACACTTAGATGGTAAATTTGATTTTATTACCAAAACATTAGAAAAATTAGTTGAGAGACTAGATCACATCGAAAGGAAACCACAATGGGAGAATCAATCCCAAATCTGGAATCCCAACTACAAGAAAAACAACAATCCTGGGAAATGTAAAGAACCTTCCCCAGATCATAATATAAGACTCCCATTCCAAGAAAACTTTGCAGAGAGTTCAAAAAACAATGTTGAGGAGGAGGAAGACATCAACATAGTTATGGGGATAGATGAAAACAATACAATTTTCCTCACTCATGAGGACCAGGAACTCTTTGAACTGCAACAGTTCACAGTTGAATCTGGTGAATCCTTTGATTATAAACAAGGTTATGATTTTGCAATTAATGAAATCCACAGCCAATATAACCTTAGGAGCAAGAAAACCAATGAGCCTACCATAAAAAACAATGCTCCAACCCAACAAAACCAAAACAAAAAGAAGACTGAGGCTCCCAAAACAAAATTTTTGCAGATTCTTCCCAGAGAAAATAAAAAAAGTTCGAACCCACCCAGTCCTAAGAAGCAGCAAAGCCCAAAGATTGTAGATATTACTAATGATGTGGCTCAATCCTCCACAGATGCCTAAAAGGCTAATACCACAAAGACCACCAATTCAACAACAGTCAATGAGCGAAAAAAGAATCCAACTGACTCAAAATCATCAAATCCTAAATCTTCTGTTGAGAATCCCAAATCTGATAAACCATCTGCTAACCCTCAAACTGTTCCTGAAAAAACAATTAAAGATAGCAAAAACCAAGAAACTCAAACAGAAGACAAAAGAAAAGCTCAAACCAAAGGTAAAACTATTGAAACACAAGAAAAATCATCACAAACCATAGTTCCAAAAGACGAATAAATTCAATCCATCAAATCTCAGTCAACATTTAACATGCAATCTGAAATATCCAAGTTAAATATAGTTGTTCCCTTAGTTGGATTGGCTAAAAATGACTTGTATAGATCTATGATTTCTGAAGCATTGAATGTAAATGAAAATGCGGATACAATTAATATGAGTGAAGATAGGTCTGAATTAATCTTTGGTCCCAATGTAGATGGTAAGCATTCAGATGGGTCAGTACCTCCATTTTATTTAAGTCTTACTGTACATGATCAGATATTACATAATGCTATGCTAGATACTAGAGCTTCCCATAACCTAATGCCCAGAGCTATAATGGAAACCTTGAATCTAGACATAACCCGACCATATAAGGACTTGTTTTCATTTGATTCATCCAAAGTCCAATGCATAGGGTTGATTAAAGATCTGTGTGTAAACCTAGTCCAATAACCTGGTAAAAGCATGATCATGGATGTTGTGGTAGCTGACATCCCGCCAAAGTATGGCATGCTTCTTTCTTGCTCATGGGGAGCAAAGTTGCAGGGATCTCTACAACTTAACATGAGTTATGCCACTATCTCGGTATTTGGACAGCCCAAAAATCTTTACAGAGAAACATTAATGAAGTTCATGATCAGTATTGTTGACAAACCTACCAATTATCCAATCTATTCAACTCCTACTGATCTTGATTCCTTTATTCTCAATAACTCTGATCATAATGAAAATAAAAATGAACTCACTGATAAGAAACTTAAAATAATGGATGATTACATTGGTCATGAGGCTTTATGGCATTTGGATTTTGATGGATCTATAAATAAATTAGGAGCTAGGGCAGGTGTATGGATTACCAATATTGAAACAAGCCATTCTAAAGGACATGCCTTTAGATTGAATTTCAAATGCACCAATAACATGGCTGAATACGAGGCTTTAATATTAGGTCTGCAAATTATTAGAAAAATGGGAGGGCAAAGAATAATGGTCATGGGATATTCTAAATTAGTTATCAAGCAAATAAATGCAGAATACTCTGTTCACAATCCCAGACTTGCAAGATACAGAGAAACAACATTGGAATTTCTTGATGATTTGTTAGAATCAAAGTTTGCTATCATCCCTAGAAAATAGAACATACAAGCCCATTGTTTAGCAACCTTTGCTAGCAGTTGTAAATTTCCATTTTCACCATTACAAAAATACACTGCTGAAATCAAACACAGATCTATTTTCCCAGAAAATGTGAAATGTTGGCAAATTTTCTCAGAAGATGAGAAAATCTATCACTTTTTGAATAATGAAAAAGAGTTTCAGAATTTTCAAATTGATAATGACTGTAATATAGATTCACCTTGTGATATAGATTCAATTTTTTGTCAAATAGATGATTTAGATAATTTAGATGTACATAATATTGATAGACCTACTATATTTACTCAGAGTGACATAGATGAATTGGAAAAAGTAGATATAGAGGAAATGATGGAAGATGAACCAGATTTGATTGATTTAAAAAATAACATTTTACCCAGGAGTTTAACTCCCCTTGAATACCTATTTGATTCCAACGATGTGCCCAAAAGGCCAAAAATGGAACCAGTCAAGTCTGATATAGAAGAGTATAACTTAGGGACAAATGAAAAACCAAAAATGATCAAACTATCAAAATCCTTATCATCAGAAGAAAATGTTAAATACATAGAACTTTTGAAAGAATATTAGGATGTCTTTGCATGGAGTTACGAAGATCTGAAAACTTACAACAAAGACATAATTCAACATAAAATTCCTTTGAAAGAAAATCAAAAACCTTTTCAACAAAAACTAAGAAGGATTAATCCAATCTTGTTACCTTTAATCAAAAAAGAAGTTAAAAGAATGTTTGATGCACAAATTATTACACCAGTCAGATATTCTGATTGGGTATCTAATTTAGTCCCCACCAGAAAGAAAACAGGAGAAATTAGACTGTGTATAGACTTCAGAAATCTTAATAAAGCATCCTTGAAAGACAATTACCCCTTGCCTAAAATGGATCATATTTTGCAGAGGGTGGCAAGTTCTTCAAGAATTTCCTTATGAGATGGTTTTTCTGGTTACAATCAAATTATAGTTCATAAAGATGATCAAAATAAAACTTCATTTACTACTCCTTGGGGCACTTTCATGTATGTGAAAATGCCTTTTGGATTAAAAAATGCAGGAGCTACTTTTCAGAGAGAAATGGACATTACCTTTGCTAAAGAGATCCATGAATTTTTAGTTATTTATCTTGATGATATTACTGTCTTTTCAAAAACAAATGATGAACACTTAGATCACCTGAAACAAGTCTTTATCAAATGTAGAAAATATGGTATATCCCTTAATCCTAAAAAGACTCTTTTCGGACTAGAAGAAGGAAAAATGTTAGGTCACATAATCTCCAAAGAAGGCATTAGAATAGACCATGCAAGAATTGAAGCCATTTTAAACATTCAACCACCAAGGAACATAAAAGAACTTCAAGCATTCTTGGGTAAAATCAATTTTTTAATAAGATTCATCTCTAATCTAGCTGAAATCATAAAAGACCTCAATAATATGCTTAAAAAGGACTCTTCAATAAAATGGATAATAAAGGCCAAAAAATCTTTCGAATCTATAAAACAAGCCTTGACAAAAGCACCAGTCCTCATTAGCCCATATTATACAAAAGATTCATAATCTTTTCCTTTGCATCAGAACACACCATAGTTGCAGTTCTTCTGCAGAAAAACAATCAAGGTTTTGAACAGCCAATTTCATTCTTTAGTAAAGCCCTCAGAGATGCACCTCTGAAGTATAATATAATGAAAAAATAGGCTTTGGCCCTGGTTAAAGCCATCAAGGATTTCAGAGTGTATATACTTCATTCACACATCATTGCATATGTCCCTAATGCAGTAATTAAAGATATTTTGACACAAGATGGACCTGATAGTAGGAGAGGAAAGTGGATAGCCACTATCCTTGAATACGATATGGAAATCAAACCAAATAAGCTCATTAAAGGACAGGGTTTAGCTAGATTGATGGCTGAATCAAATTGCAATTCTTTAGATATTAATTTCATTGCACAAATAGATGAACAGGAGGAGATGGAGACTCCATTAATCAGTGAGGCCTATCTAGACTCACCATGGTACTCTGATATTATCTTTGTACTAACACATTTACAAGCTCCTCCTGGGCTAACTAAAACCAAGGCAAGATTCATCAAACAGAAAGAAATGAGGTTTTGTATCTTAAATAATGCACTTTACTGGGAAGAAAATGATGGGATTTTACTAAATTGTCTATTAAAATATGAGGCTGACAAAATTCTTGAGGAATTTCATGCAAGTGACTGTGGAGGCCACCTATACTGGAAGAGTACAGCAGACAAAATATTAAAAGTTGGTTTTTACTGGCAAACTTTATTTTCTGATGTTAAAAAGTTTGTCACCTTTTGCCACAAATGCAAAATTTTTGAAGGGAAAAAGAAACTGTTCCCTTTACCTCTTAAGCCCATATCCTCTGAAAAACCATTTCAACTATGGGGGTTAGACTTCATAGGTGAAATCCATCCTCCATCTTCAGGTCAACATAAATGGATTTTAACTGCTACATATTACTTTACCAAGTGGATAGAAGCCATTCCCACTAGGCAAGCCACTGATTTAGTTATAATCTCAGTTATAGAAAGTAATATTTTATCAAGATTTGGATGCAGCAGCATTAAAATCCAAGAAAATGATTTCTTTTTGTCATAAATACCATATAACCTTAGGTCATTCCACAGCATGTTATCCCCAAGGTAATGGTTTGGCCGAATCATCAAACAAAATTTTAATCAATATCATCAAAAAACTACTCCAGGAAAACAAAAAGACATGGAACAAAAAGTTGGTCTATGCCCTTTGGGCTGATAGAATTACCACAAAAAAGTCTATTGGAACTTCACCTTATCAGATTGTTTATGGTACAGATGCAGTTTTCCCTTCTTCCTTGGGTGTCCCAGTCATGAAGATTATCCAGGAATCACAGGTGGAAACAAATGATATTCAACGAAGAATCAATGAAACCATACATCTCCAACAAACCAGAGAAGAAGTTTATGAAAAATCACGATTTTTACATGATAAAATCAAAAATATTTTTGCTAAAAGGGTTAAAGAAGATGATTTTTTCATAGGAGACCAAGTTTTGAGATGGGATTCACGAAGAGAGGATAAAGGTAAACATGGAAAGTTTGACTTTCTATGGCAAGGACCCTATGTGATATATGGTTACAAAGGTAATAATTCCTTTTTCATCAGGAATTTGGATGGAACTAAACTTCAAGAAGGACCAGTGAATGGTAGGATGTTGAAACACTACTATTCTACAGAGTCACTCAACTGTTAGATTGATTTACTTTACCATTGTAAATATTCATTGCAAGTGTGTAGATTGGATTGGAGATTTTATCTACAAAGTTAAAGCCCGAAGAGAAGGCCCTAAGATTTGCAGTATAAGATGTCATAAATATGATTTGTTGCAGAAAATAGAAGACATTTACATGATCACCAAATTCAATGGATAATGTTACTGATCTCAGATTTCTTGACATTTCACAAGGAAATGCCATCCCCAAGTGAAGTCGATGTTAGTGACCTATAAATATAAGATTCATAATTTTGACTTTACTGTTGAAAATCTTGTAAATCTGTACATAATTTTCCTTCTGCAAGTTGTATTCACATATTTTTGTAAAAAAATCAAAAAAATCAAAAAATCAAAAAGAGGGTAAAAAGTCCTAAAAGAACAATCGAAGGAATTAGAAAAAATAATATACCCCAAAAGGAAAAAATGAATAAAACATGAAAGTGTGCAAGTATAAATGCCACTACCTTTACCTTTTGCAGTTGATTATGGCAGAGTGTCAATAAATTCCATAATCTGTGATGAGTTGAACAATTTAATTTTGACTTATCACCTTTCAATTTCAAATGTTGTAGATAGAGAATAAAGAATTGTCATACAGTTTAATCATCATAATTCAGTAGTTAGGTAGAGAAATAAAGTGAATCCAACAGTTTAATCTGGATTCTTGGATGAAATAAGTGTAGAATTAGATAGTTTATTTGCTTTCAAGAAAAATAAATGTTGTAAAGGTTGAAAGCACAAATGCACCTAATCAAAATGGAAGAGAAAATGTTAGCGGTTAAATTGGGTAGGTAGAAGAAGGTGACAAGCATCATTGTAAATATTATTCACCAGGGCTACAAATAACTAACTTCCCTTCCCCATAGCCATTAAGCATTCTAAACTATCAGTCAGAAAGGCTCAAGGCATTTCCTTGACTTCTGTTGGGACCGGACCCAAGGCTCTATGGTTGACTAGTTGAAAATGTTAAGTTGTCTATATTAATCCCTAAAATCACATCATTATTCCATTCATGCATTCATTTCCTTGAATAATCCTAAGTAAAAATCTCATTTTTACTTAAATATACTCTAATTCCCATTTGATTAACTTCCCACATCAAATGAAAGCATTAAACCCTCAAAATCACATTTTATCCTAAGTTGAAGTGATGAAGTTATTACAATGCAAATTTACCTTTAAAATTCATTTTTCTTAGTAATTTTGATGTGTTTTGAGTATACATTGTCCCCTTGTCATATTAACTTTAGCTTACATAATAACTCCCTATAGAATAACCTTTTCCTATATTATATAATTCCCTTTTATTAAATAGCCCCAAAAACCCATTTATTATAACTTTAGCCAAAGTTATTTATCCCCACATGTTTAAATAAAAACCCACATTATACCCCCTTTGGCTAAAAATAACCTTATGTAAATATCCCGCCCCCTATGGTTGTTAAATCATTCTGATTTAATTAATTGTATAATAAAAATACATAAAAAAAGATTAAATGTGTTTTTATATGTGTTTAAACAAAAAATAACACCCGAAGTTTCATTTAAACTAAACTTCATACTAAAACCCATCCCTTTGTTTATTTTCCCTTCCCAGACTTCCTTAACCTAAGGTTAAAATTATAATCTTTACAAATTCCCCAATACATATCCCATACCAAAATATTAACCTTGGTAAAAAATCCTTTGATACCCCACCCATTCATTTGATTTATGTATAAAGTCTGTTTTATATATTATTCTTCACAACCCCTTAGCACCATCGGACTCCATCCTAACCGTCCAATCATCCTTCTCCTTTTAATCCGACAGTCAGAAACAAATCTAATAAATCCTTTCCTACCCCCACCATTTCCTATCAGATTAAATTTCAATTGTTGATCTTCCCTTGTTAAATTGATGGTACTGATCAAAGCCCCGGCCCCACTGCATTTACCCCGCAACTTCGCATCAAATCCCGAACCTTCGCTCCACTTCGCCAGATTGGACGATGAAAATTAATTTTCGCATTTTTAAAGTGATCGAATGAAGTTCCCAAAATATTTTGCGAAAAAAGTTGTTTTGATAAAGCGCCGCCTGCTACGTGTCCTCCTTTCATTCGATCGCGTTCCAAAAGGAAAAAACCATTTACTGCTCAAACACAATGCGAAAACCATTTTTGGTTTATCCTTCAAGTGCACAAACCGCTCCCGCCATTCCTGATATAAATGTAATTGAAAGGTGATTATACTAAGGTTTAATGCATTAAAACATAACCATTTTCCATCGCATTTCACCTATATGCTAGTAAAACCTTTGAGAAACTTTGCAGGGCCTCCCTTTACCATTTTCAAATCTATTTCTAAAAAAATTTGCCATTTGGACGACCATTTTACTTTGAAAATCATTCCTGAAAGCCTCCATCACCTCTGATGGCCAAATTCACCTGAATTGAAGACTATGACACAACTGTAAACTTCATCAACTACAAATTATACCATTTACAGGTATTTTTCACTATTCAACCTGCAAAATACTTAATTTTCAAAGGATAATTCATCTATTAAAGTGCCATTGCCTAAAAATTAGTTGAATTAGCCATCTAGGAAGTTTAGAAACCTTCAAAATACAGGGTAAACCCTGTCAAAATTTCTCCAGAATCCACATTTTCCATTTTAGCAGGTTTTTATCCATTCCAAGATCATTTTCATTGTTGAACTTGATCTAGAAGACCTTCTGCATTGTACAAAGCCTTTCCTTCCTCATAAACCATTGCCCAGATTTTGAATTCTTCCCAAATCTGCTTAATTGACCTCATGTTTCTCAAGAGAACTTAGAAAACTATGTAATCTTGCTCTGTTCATTTAAAACGACCAAAAAGCAAGTAACCCCCAAAACTGGAGGTTCTAAATCCCAGAAGCCTGCCTCCAGCAACCTTCCAAATCCAAAACCTCCCAGAATTGATAAACCTACTCCTGTTTTAATTGTTGATTCTATTGAAGTGGTCAGACCATTACAACCTCCTGTTACCACTAAAGAAATAAATCCTTTGATTGACTTACCATTACAACCTCATGTTACCACTAAAGAAAGCAATCCTTTGATTGACTTAGATTACAGAATTGCAGATGCCACTCTTGAATTTGATCTTCTAGAAGTGCATAATTGGTGTCAAGAGAATTTTGAAAAGAAAGAAGCCAATGAAATGCCTGTATGGGAGTCCAGTTTTTCCAAGTATGTGGTTCCCATTACTCATCCTACTCATGATTTCATCTGGTTGTGTCAAATGCATTATATTCCTGATCAAAGGTGCATGGCTAACAAAGATAGTGAGGTCTTATTTTTTATAACTATTGAATCAATCAATGACATGCTCCAGTTAAGCCATAATCCACAAGCAGTGTCATTGTCAATTGAAGACTTAACTCAGATGTATTTAGACCCAGATTTCCCTAGGAAGTTCCAAATTCTCCAGAACTTCGTGCCCAATCATGTCGATCTTCCTAAGTTGAATCCACCTTATTATACCTTTGATTTTCCAGAGGGCTCTAGATAGGTCATTTCTATGCTATCATTTATTTTGGGTTATGTTAATGATGAATTCACAGATGCCTCTGTCTTAGGCTTCCTCTCCACTTTGTCTCCTGGACAGCAACCAGACTTGATTTTTGACTTTGCCAAATTTATTGCTGACAATATTCATTATCAGCTGATAAAATTGCCTGATGAAGGAGTGTTCAGGTATACTTCATATCTATTACATCTCTTCTTGTTCTTTCAAGCAGATAATTTTCCCTTTGCAGTACAGAAGATGGATATGGAAGGAAAACCACTGTCAATAATATTTTGGACCTCTCTGTTGAGATTTCTTTTAATTAAATTTTAAGAAAATCTCATGAATGTGACAACAATAGGATTTGTTGCTAAATTGACTCCATTTAATTCTGATGGGGAGTTATTGCATCCTATATTTGTTGTGAGTGAATTTATGATGCAGTTTCTACTCCCAACTATAAAATGTAAGCCCGTAGAGGAAATGAGCATGAGGGATGTTAGGTGAGTGGGAGAGAAGATAGGAAACTTTGCTGTTGTAATTCTCCAGTTGATGAATGAGATTGTCGATGCCCCTGTTTGGTGGACGTAGCCTAGATTGGTTGGGTGAACCACGTTAAATATTTGTCTCTTTATGTTTTTTTGCTGCGTTTCTGTGTGTTTATTTGGTTTCCACTGTGTTTTTACTCAACACTCTCTTCTGAGAAAGAATAGCAGTGAGTACAATTATATTAATTTCAATGATCTATTTATCAGACCTACTATCAGTTTGTTGGATAAAGTAGAACCACCAAGAATAAATGAAGATATCAAAAGGATTTTATAGTTGTCTGAAAACTGTAAAGTGGGTGATTGGTTTTTATACAAAAATCACACTGAGATTAGAATATATGGTTCAATCTTGGCCCCATATAAATTACCAAAGTTTTTGACCACCAAGATCTTTGCTCTAGAATACATAAGGTAGATTTTGAATGCTGATGCAGTAAATTTCATAACATATAAAAAGAAGGCACAATTTAAATTAAGAAGTCAAATTGGCTCTTTCATTGTAAATAACAAAGATGCCTTAAAGGAAGTATCCAACAAAATATCAGTATTCAAGTTTCAACAGAGTTTCTATTGGAACTATGATCCTGAGGGTATTATAAGCAATCTTAGAATTAAAAGAAAATTGCCCCCATTTCTCCATGAATCAAAGCCAATAATTGAAAAATATGCCAATCAGTTGGAATGGGTGGAAAATACCTTAATGGATGATGATCAGAATAATCAGACAGACAATTTGAATAGTACACAGGTGGTTACAGTTAACCAGCCAGCAGAAGTATCAAATAAAAGATCAAGGAAGGAAGAAGGATATTTGGCCGAAACAATCATTGAAAACAAGTTCAAATCAGTATACAACAAAAAGGCCAAAATTAATACATTAGAAACAGAAGGAATCATAGATGTGGATGATACTAATCAGTAGCAGACAGATGATGAAGCCACCATAATTGTGAATGAGACACTCAGAGAGATTCAAAATGAATAGGTACAAACACAGGGTAAAGGTAAAGAGTTGGTTGAAATGGAAGTGGATACAGAAGGTCCCTCTTCTTCTTCTAAAAAAACTGAAGAAACATATTTTGATATTCAAAAGAGGTTCAAGCTAATCAAAGAGAAAAATGAATTTTATTCAAAACTTCTCAAAGAAAAACCAGGAGATAAGGACAGGTTAGTAATTTCATTGTATTACTCAACCAACCAAATGATCATGTATTTTCTCCAACCAGTGGTAGCACATCCAAAATCAGCTTCAGACTATAGAAAGATAGAATTTGCATTAAATGTTGATACTATTCATGAGCTGGATCAGATAGAATTTCACAGAAGTGCATCAGAAATGTTATATTCAAAAGTAGTAAGAAAAACAATGAGTGCCACTATGCTCCAAAAGACTGTATCCAACTTGCAAACTAAAATGAAGTTGGATAAAGCTTCTTTACATGCCAAGGATTTGAGAATAAAATCTTTAGAAGATTTGGTAATTGATTCTGGAGCAGATCCTTCTAATACTAAAGCTTCTAAGAAGTTAATAAGACAGAAAAATGATGATATTACAGCCTTAAGAAAGAAGCTCAAATTACCACAGAGTGAGCACCCTCAAACAAAAGAAGTTCTTCAGGAAGAGACGGAGAAAGAGGAAAATATACAACTTGTTTTGAAAATGACATCCCAGATAAAAAATATGGAAACTCAGATAGAAGCTCTTATGCAAGAAAATGAAAATTTGAAGAAAACTCAACAATTTTCCATTCCTACAGTTATTCCAACTGTAAGTACAGCTATTCCCTCAAAATTGGCAGAACATTTGGCAGCAAAAGGAGTATTGGCAACTGCAGTTTCAATTACTTCTAAAGACATCTCTGCCATATCTTGATTAACATCACAGGTAAATCCAACAAGGGAAACAACTACCATAGTCAAATCTATGGAAGATATGTCCATAAAAGACAAAGAGATAATTAGTTTAAAAAGAACCATCAAAAATCTTGAAATATCTAACAGAGATGCCTTAATCACTTCAAAATGACATGAACAGAGGGTTAACAGATTAAGATTCTTCAGCAACAGGTAAATCTTACTGAGCAGGTATCCTATATTAAAAATTATCTGTGGAATAACATCATTCAGGGCATACATTCATAATGGCCCTCAATCTAGATAATTTATAAGAAAAAAGAGTTACTTAAAGGAGAACAGATAGAAATACAAAAGAACAAAGAAGAAATTGCTGATAAGCCTGCTAAATCCTTAAGGCTTATCACATTTTTGAACAGTAAACACAGAGAAGAACTTGAGGAGCTTAAAATTCAGGACAGAACTGAAAGTATACTCCAAAACAAAAAGGTCCTGAATAAAAGAAACATGATGAATAATTTGGAGGATAGGTGCAAAGATATGAACTTGGCTATGACCAGATTTGAAGCCAAATATACAGTATTGTCACAAACAGGTTTACCAAAAATTTATGCATTGAATGAGAAGTTAATGCCACAAAAGGATTATGACAACAAAATCAGGGCATATGCCAGAGAGCATGTCAACAAAGCTTTACCTCAAGAATCCCCTACTGGTAAAGTAATTCTAGAATATTTTGAGAACTTATTCTCTTTGCAAAATGAGATCAAGCATATTTTTGTGGTTAAGCCCAATTTTGCAAAATATACAGAAGCAGATGAGAGTTTCAGAAAACTAAAGAGCATGAAAATCCCCAACGCATAGCAATGGCAAGAATTCACTGATTTACAATGAAAAATTTGTAGTAAAGATGAAAAATCAATGGTCAAAGAGTATCAAGGTCAAATTTTATCAGATGTCATAGAGTATTAGTAAAAGAAAATTGTTACTGCCTATTATTTTTCAATTACAGCAGTGAAACAGTGAAAAGCAGAAGATAAAGAGTATAAGAACAGAACGTGAAAAGGAGTATTCTACAAGTCATCTTCCTCGAGATAATGCCCCAAGTGCCAGCAACGCTTCCAGCTAAACTAAAAATCAGTTTTAATTAGGATAAACAGTTCTATTTTTTCTTGTAGAAGAGGATAGCTTTCAAACTGTTTTGTTGTTGTTCCTCTTCTTATGTTATAATTCCTATTTTTTTTGAGATATTCTCTCAAACTTTGAGATATTTTGTAAGCAATTTATTTGTATAAATACTTCATCTTTCGAAGTATTCAGTGTGGAATAAAATTTATCAAGACTACTATAGTCATTTTGTTGGATATATTGAAGTTGGTGTGAGTCAATCAGTAAAGCATTAGACTGGAATTGACATTAAACACATCATAACTCAGGATTCTTGTGCTAACTACATAATTCTAGTTTTTTCCTGTTTTCATTGTGTTATCTTTCAAAAGTTTCCATACATTCATTTTAATGTGTTTCTATCTTAAATGATTAACTATGAAGGTTTAAACAAGATTAGTGGTAAAAAGCTCCCTGTTTTTTACTAATTGCTCATGATTATGTTTTCTGCTTGATAACCGGACTATAGAATTCTTAATTGCTCTAAGTATCGGTTTGATCCCCTCCTTCAATCTTCATTTCTGTAACTTAAGAATTCTTAATTTCCCTTTTGTTCAGATTTCACCCATTCCATCAAAAAAGCCTATTCAAAGCCTTTTAAGGTCATCTACCCTGCCCTTAATACATTTGCATCTTTAAGTCTTATTTCCTAGCTCTGTTTGCCTAGAAAGTTGATTCCATAGCCCAATGGTTTGGTAGATCAATCTGTGTTTTACCTTGAAACACTTTTTATTCCCACCAAACTATCAAAACAATCCCATTTTCCACTCATAGCTAGCCTAAAATCCAATTATAAAGAAAAGTTAAATCTTTAGGAGAGATCCCTCTCCGAAACTCAGGAAGGCTAGATCCTGAATTCTAAAAGAGGTTCTTGGTTACCCCTGTTTTTCTTAACTACAAAAAAATCCTTATCCCACAACCTAAGAATTACTAGGGTGTTAACAGCATCTTTGTAGGAAGGTCCCCAGGATCTCATACATGGAGGTCCAAGCATAATCAGTGAGCAGCATGATTGTGCCATTTTGCAGCTGGAAGAAGGAAGAGGAGAGAAATAGAAGCATCATGTGATGAGAAGCACACACCCTTCTCAATTCCAAAAGGTTAAGGCAAAGAGGAGAAAGGTTGTACTACAAAAGGAGAGCAAGGGAAAGGTTTCCCAACCATATGTATAGTCCACTCTTATCATTTATATCTCACTGAATAGGGGCATCCCACCAGGGAGACCACCAGATCCATCATTGATGAGAGGCATCATGTTATGGAATTCACTGCTCTTGCATTTTGGAGAGGTGAAGAGATTGGAGGAAAAATTTGGCATGAGGGATGTCAAAGTAGTAGGCAGCAACAAGAGGAGAGCTACACATGCCAGATCACTAGCGCTATATCTTAGGAGGATTGATCCTTACTGGAGATCTTTTCTCTTAGTGGGGTACTCCAAGGATCTTGGTGCTAGCAGTATGCTTGATGACCTAGAGAAAGATGACAAATATATGGTAGAGGACATGGTCATCTACTCACATGGCAGAGTCTTCTTGACTAGAGCCTCTAGTCTCAAGGAGAAGATGCTACTTGCAGCACAAGGGGACTTCTTTTCCATGCATCTTGATGCATATATTTCCTTGGAAAAGGATTTCATTTGGGAGGGCATCTAGCAGGATATATATCAACATATGGAGAGATGCGTAGCCTGGATTATGATGATTTGGAAGTCATAGCCACATTCCTACTCATTGGGAGTAAGGGAGCACTTTCAATTGAGCCATTTCAACTCAATAACCAGAGTACCCGGTAGAGGAGGTATACATCTGTATTATTATTTGCCTTCCTTTAATTTATATGATCAGCATGTGGTATTGAGGAGGATCATCCTTTCTCATTTTTTATATGATGATGTACTTGGAGCCATTTGCAGCATTGAGATTGGCTATTTCATGGGTGGACTGTGGGGAAAGCCACATGATTCTTGGTGGGCACTATTGACACCATATTTTATGTTCATGTTTCCATCTTATGAGATGATTGTGGTAGAAAAAAAGTGGTTGGAAAAGCACTTGTTGTTTTTTTTTTTGATGTAGGCAGTGAGTGCACTGCGCAGGTTCCATCAGTGGAACTATGATCCACTTTCCAGTTGTCATATGACAACTTGTTCCTATTTGTTATTGCTTCCATGTGTTGCTGAGTTTTCTTTCTAAATGGGGAGATTTGTTTGGAAAGTGGGATATGAGTTGGAGATTCCCATTGGGAGTATGATTCTCCCTATTTTACATGATGTATGTTCCGGGGGAAACAATGGGGAGCCCATGATTGCCAAGCTTCACCTCTTTCCTTCATGTGGGAGGAGCTATTTAGAGAGTCTGAATTTTTGGGGGAGGCATTTTATGGTTTAAATTTTTGATGGGGTGGCTTGGGCCTCTCTTGAAGACCATTATGTTTCAGCCATATATTAACAGCAGCCCCATATGTATCATGAGGAGGGAGAGACTCATTGGGTTGATGTACCCTTTGGGAGAGAAAACCTCTATTCTTTTTGTAGAACATCCTCCAAGGGGAGTATGGGAGATGATATGGTCACCATGTTCAGCCATTTTTTTTTCCATGAGGTGAACCATATGATGGTTTTGATGACATATGATGATGAATTCCACTCATCACATATGAGATGATTTGGGCCAGCTTGATTTGCAGCGTTGGAGGAGAGATCCTTGGGAATCTAGACTTCATCTTGCCTCTTGAAGGCAACATTATTGCAGCCCAAATTCAGCTTACACTCCACATTTATCATAGGTGGAGAAGAGGAAAACGTGGGGTAGGCCATGAAGCTTACCATGTTCATAATTTCAGCCCACCTATTCCACATGAGCACAAGGTGAAGGATTATTTTCAGGAGTTTCCTAGTTGGAAGGTGACTCATTTTGCATGGTTGATAGCTTGGGGATGGAGGATCCACATGAGGGAGATGTTCCTCAAAAACATCATAGACTCCATGCCTTGAGAGAGGGCCTTCCAGTTCTATCCTTGCAGTTGCTTGGGGACAAGCAAAA
This sequence comes from Pinus albicaulis, assembly GCA_034641835.2. NCBI lineage: Eukaryota > Viridiplantae > Streptophyta > Pinopsida > Pinales > Pinaceae > Pinus > Pinus albicaulis. Next base: position 1,054,443,117 of record CM076584.1, on the reverse strand, counting down.
TTTGGGAGGGGAGGACTGTAATGTTCCAAAATTCTCATGCAAATAATTGGAACATTATTTTTTTCTAATTTCACATAGGAGGGGAATAAATGGGTAAAGAGACCCATGAATAATGAAAAGCGTAATAAAATCCCTCATATTATGAGAAGGGATCATTTTTGAGTTTGGTTTCACACCTCCATGGGTAAAAAGGGGTTATTTTGCAAAGTGGCTAGGTCAAGTTGACCAAAGTCAAACTGTGCAGGCTATGAGGTGGAAAGCACATTGTGGTACAATGCAATAAAGAAGGAGGGAAGATTCCTTAAGAAGGAAAACCATAATGAAGTGGAGCCCATGGAGAGGGAGCTCACTATTGTATAAGAGGAGGGCAAGACAACCATTTTCTCTCATGAATGGATTATTGATTTCGTTGTATTGAGAGACAAGGAGCATACTCCTGCTGTTTAGCAGAGTTGCTGGGGGAATTCATATTTAGGATTCCTTCCTCCTCATCAGAGGCCTCTTGAGGAATTGATATTCAACTTTCTTCACATCTTGGCTCAAGGCCAAAGCATTCTTTTCCATCACAGCATTATTCGTGCATCAAGAAGACATTGTGTTGCTGGGGTTGCAGTGGAGGCTTCCACCACATCACTCTGGGACTTTATTTGCAGAGAAAGGAGTATCCATTTAGTGTGGATATCATTAAGGAGTGTTATTGAGCTCATTTGTAGATTTTGGCAGCAGGCCAAGCTTTCTCCCATCTTCATCAGTGCATTCCCTTCCATAGACTGCGTTATTTCAGAGTTAGTCTGCAGTGGAGGTTTGCACCATCACATTGGAGGGAGAGATTTACAGTGTAGGGATCAGCCTTGCACTCTGAAAATCCTTTGGAGGAGATTGATTCAGATTTTAGAGAAGATTCTACCATCTACTTCCATTTTGATTATGAGTTGCTGCTACCCAGCAACTTCGGCATTTTGGTATTTTTCTATTATATGCATCTAGTGTGGCCAATCCTCTTGAGGATTGTTGTATTATCATTGTATCCTTGTCTTCAGGGGTTGAGAGCACACTCCCCCTCATTTCTTGAGCTCTATTATTATATTTCACATATTATATGTTGCAGTGTCTCCATAAGACTGCGCAGTCATAGCTAGGGCAGTTTATGCAGTAGAGTATTTCATGCTTTCATGTACTTGTTCTTTGAGGTTGATCATTCCCTCTCTTGAGTACTCTTTCCCTCAAGATATTGTACACTTATTTTTGCTGCTATGAGCTAATACAATGGCTATGAGTTCTTCTATCATTTTCTGAGATTGAAGCAAGTTTTCTCTTCATGTATTTGTTTGCATATTGATGTAGCTCACTTTTGAGTGGGATTATTCAAGAAGCTCTATAGATAGAGTCTGAAAAGGGACAGATAGCCTTCAGATCTCACACTTCCTTGAGAAGGTGACATATCTAGTAAACGCCCCTTCAGTCAATCTCTGGAATAGATTGTTGATTGTTGACATTCCTGAAAAAGGAACATTACATTTTAGAAAAGATAATTTTGCAAGGTTTTCAATTCAGATAGTACCCCTAATTCATGTTTCTCTGAATTCTGAGATAATGGATTGGTTAGTTATCCTTTCTGATAGGATATCTAATATAATTATGGAATATAGAAAGGATAAAGACACTGGAAATACAACTCCTTTTCATTTATGTGTTTATATCATAGATGCCCTGTGTTTCAATTCAGAATTTCCTATTCTAGGTTGGAAATGGACTCCACAGGAACCTATTCTGGTTCACATTTACCATAAACTCTTGTGGAAGGTCCATTTTAGAAATCATGTATATAGAATTTTTCACAGCTTTTTGTTACCTGTCTATCAGACCATTTTTAACCAATTTCCTCCCCGGCTCTTTAAAAAAGAAAAGAATGATATATCCCTAATTGGAAATTGGTTTGGAGAAGAAATTTTTACCTATATTAGAGTTTTTGGAAGCATTGTGGAACCCCATATCTTACCTCTATATGTCCTTGACAAACTGTTAGCCCAAGAAATTTCTTTCCAGTTGATAGAAATAGGGATGTCAAGATGTTTAAAGAATGTAAAGAAATTGATGTGGCCTACCTTTCCCTTTCATTGTGGAAATTATACTCTGAATGATTTCAAACATGTTGAGAAGGAAGTCATTAAAATAAGAGATCTTAAGCTTGCAACTGTCCCAGGAAGACAATATGATCCAAATAAAGTAGTTTTCGATTTCACAACTTTGGTTCAAATTTCTAGTTTTGAGCATGAGCTCGATGAATTTGATGATTTATTTGTTTCTATTGAGAAATTTTCCCAAGTTTATGACTTGGCTAAATCCAAGTTTCAAGTAGAGGATATGAAAAAATTCATGCAGCTCAAAAGTCAGAGATTGCTGAAAGCTCCCCTTGACCAGCTAAGGATTCCTTTGCAAGAAGCTGAAAATATAGAAACAGAAAAAAAGAAAAAGGAAGACACAGCTAGAAAGATAGGAAAAGAAGTGTCTATAAGCAAGCCTAATGTACATACTGAGAAGGAAAATTTAGCTAGCAAGCTTGATATTCAGACAGAGAAGGAGAATACAGGTACGAAGACCGATATGCAAGTTGAAGAAAGAAATACAAGTGATAAACCCAATGATCAACTTGAAAGAGAAACAACCACGGAAAGAGTAGTAAATTCTGCTAAAATTATTGTTAATCCCCAACTGCTAAGAAAATATGAACAATTTGAACAGTAAATTGGAGGACAAAATAATCCTCTTGTTGATAGTTTGAATAATTAGGATATGGAGATAATTCCTGAACATCCATCAGAAGAAATTGTGTTGAAAGTTGAATAAATCCCTCCTTTAGATATCTTTTATAGTCCTAAGCATAGGGATGTTTTCAGGAAACAAAGGAAAAGAAGGAGGAAAGATCAAGAATCACTTTCATCCCCACAAGTTGAATTCATGAATATTGTCTAGAAGAATACTGAGGTAAATACTTTAGAGGATCTTACCAAATTGTCACAATATGTAGATGCCTAAAGTGCAGCCACTATAGATAAAGTTACTGAAGTCAATCAAATGATCAAACAAAAAGACTCGCAGATAGAAATGCTAGAAGAAAAGACAACAAATGATCAGCAAAAAATAATGCAGTTGGAGCAACAATTAGCGGAAGAAAAACTTAGAAACAAACAAATGGAAGAACAACTGAGTGTGGAAAAGAAAAATCTTGATCAACAAGCTTTGAATAAGAAACAACAGTTGTCCCAAGGGTTTTCCAAGTTACAAACTTTGGTGCAAAATGAGAAAACTGCCAAAGAACAACAAGAGAAAATATTTCAAGCAAGATTGGATAAATTTAAGAATTATCCTAAAATTGACCAATTTAAAATTGAAGCTCTGGAAAAAAATAAGCTATTGTCTTAGCAGTTAGATGATCTCTATCAAAATATTGCACAATCAGAGCCTTCATGTGAAATGACATCTTCCCTTATTGATGGATCAGTGAGTACCAGAATTGAATTTGAGAATGTAGATGATAAGATATCAGAGTTTATTTCATGGCAGGACTTAGAACAAGGAAAGAAAGGAAATCTTCCCAGGATCGAAGAAAGGAATAAAGAAATTTGTTTTGTTGAATGGGATACACAGTTAATTAAAGAAGAACGTGCTACATCAAGGGCCAGAGCCATAATGAAAAATCTGACACAATTAATAAATGATATCTTATATGCTACTAATTTGATTTCAGATTATACTCCAGGTAAATTTCCAAGGATGAAAGAAAATGATAATAGATGGAAGCAGGAAATAATCAAAAAGAATCAAAAGGTCAGAAAAATACAAGAAACTACATGGGATGTCCTATGTAAATATTTGATCAAACCAAAAATTCAGCAGATGGCAATCAAATGCCTTTATAATGCCATAAATTACATCATTCCAAAGCTATCTGATGCCACATACACTAGTCAGTTGCATTCGAGGCTGAGTCATCCAACGAAAGTTAAATATATGCTTAAATCCTTCCACCTCAGCACATTGAATACAAAAGAAATTCAGTGAATCTGTTTTATTTGATATCTCAAGTCTTTTCCAGGATCTCCGATGATAGTTTCTAGCATAAGTTATAGACAATATGTTTTGTTAATTTCCTATTTAAACCCCTTTCATGCATTTAGAAAGGGTTCTTGAATTTGTAATATTTTTGGCTGGGATGATACATTTCTGTACTCCATTGACTATTTTATTTTTATAAAGGATCACATCCTGTGATTTATGGTGAATTATCTTTAAGAATTGCATTTCTGTACCTTCGAGCTTGTTCTAAGTTAAAGAGCAGGATCTAGATATTGAATTGCATCAAGAAGATATCCAAACGAATTTGGTATTTCTATCGATTTACTGTTATTTATTTTATTTTATGAAGTATTCTCTTTGAAATTTTCTATCATTTATATATGCTTGTTTTCACAAATATTTCTTTATCATATCATTTTTGAAGTATAGAAATATTCATTTATCATAGTATGTGCAAATGATATATAGAATTATGAATGTGATGTGTTATTCTAACTCTGTTTAATTTTTTAAATAGAGTTATCATTATATTATATTGCATCTATATGTTGAATAATAATACATTTTTATGGTTATTGGTTTAATTGAAACAATCCTTAAGTCGTATTCATACTTAATACCTAGGTTAGTTTTAGAATTATTTGCAAGTTATAATTTAAGTTAGATAGATTATTTCAGTTAGTTAGTTCCATTATTCACCTACACAAACACTCCATCACCAATCCATTTATTATTAGGAAACTGGTCCTATAAATCCAGTCGGAGCCACCACACCAAACGGAAAAGGAGTTGTCTTAAGGTCCCGACCGGGTGGTTTTCCCCCAATGTTTGAAGCAACAATTTTTGAGGCTTCAATAGCTCTGAAAAAGTATAATTTTTATGTGTAACATTAAGAAAGCAAATCATAGACTATAACACCTATAACTAAGAGAAATTTTCCCCAGTGGAGTTGCCAATTTGTTTGGCCAGAATTGTAATCTACGGATAAATTACGCTTCCCTAGATAGGTGCTAGTCTATAACAATAGATGAAAGACTATACTACTATTTATACTAACTCATAACAGATATACAGAGAGGATTGGACGCTTACTTTTTCAGTCGCTTCCAAATGTCTCCTTCTATCACTTCTGTTGCAGCTTAAAATTCAAGCAGTTTTTGAGTTGAATGCTTCCTACAAGAAAGAACACTGAAACAACAGAAGATGCAATAATATAGATATCTATTCAAGCTAGTTAGCTAAATCAGTAAAGCATAAACTACATTCATCAACCAATATCTTACAATATAAAAAATCAAATCTAATACAGATGCATGTAGGGAAAAATAAGAATTACTCTTTATTGATGATAGAAGGAGAGGTTACAACCTAGTGACTGATTTGAAGTGACTTTCCAGCAAAGTTCCCAAGTATCATCACAACATAAATCTCTATAGTAGTAGCTTCACAAACCAAGCTCTCAATTGAAAATACTCCAGCATTTCTCTACTCAAATTCTTCCTTCTCAAACACTTATATTTGTGTTCAATTTATAGATGAACTGCAGGTTGTTTTGCAATCAATAGATTTCCAAAAATAGGCAAGACATGTTTCCATTCATGTAGGTGTCAAATGGACACTTGGATCTAAAGCTTGACATATGTGAGCCCTTCTAGAAGGCACTGGCCAAGTGGAGATTCCATAAAAATGAGAATTTTGCTCCCAATGTGACCAACCCACCTGTGAATGTCAGGGAGTGCTTTTCAGGGAGGCCTTGCATGGGGATACCTACATATGCAACACGCTTAGGCCCCTTAGAGCCTACGTTGGTGAGTTCTCATATGCTAAATAATAAGCTTCAAAACATGGAAACCTTTTCTTGATGAAAGTCTTGCTTGATTTGTCTTGTTTATTTTCTTAGGGCATGTAGCAACTGAAATGATAGGGAATGATAGAATCTTAATCATTGGTCCTAGAGATGATTCCTAGTTAACCAGGTCATTGGGAATGGTGCCCAAATTGACCTATAACATGGGGAAGTATTCTTCCTATGTGGAATCCCCTCCTTATCCTTCAATGCTGAAGGTTGGCCTCCTTGCACCTTGAATGTACCATCCCTTTTCCTGGAAATATCATGATGAGTATGGGAAAAATCCTGCCCATACTCTCCCAAGAGAAGCCACAATAATAATAATTCTTGCTGCCCTCTCACACCTCCATCATACAAATCATGACGTGAAAATATGTTGATTGAAATGAAGGAGATAATATCAACATAATGCACCCAAAATCTTTGTTTCCATATGATGCAAGTGTCCTGCTACGTTTCCTCCACCATCATCCCCTTTGGAGAAGGATATATCTCATGATGGACGAAATCTTTCAAGAGTAGCCAATCCAGCCAAGCCTCCTCCTGCCTGGTGTCATAGTTATAAAAGTGACTTACCAACCTCTTGCTCTCTATCCACTCCCATTCATCCATATATGGATGTCTCCTACCATGTTCCATCTTGGTAATCTTCCAATGAAGACTACCATCCTCCCAAATCAGATTCTGCTTGTTCATTTAATGGGATGTTGAAATACAACTCCTTGGAGACCTCCTAGAGAAGATCTTATACCAATGACCATTTTGAATCCATAAGGATCCAAGTATGTTGAAGGAAAAACCTTCTAATAGGGTTGCACAATGCTCATCCCAGGAGATCCATCACAATGATGAAAGACAAAGTGTCTCTTTTTGATCATCTGCTCATCCAATTTCATACAAGTGTAATGGTCATTAGAATTCTCTAATGATAGTTGGGCCCCCAAATCCTTATTGCTGCCTAATGATAACGTTGTCAATCTCCTCCTCAAAGGTGGATTTGTTGTCCCATGCTCACTTTCATTGCTGAACATAATGTTCTGCATTAGATTGTTTAGGACAAAACTCATCCTATCCTCCACAAGTCCACACCCCAACCCTAAATGTTGTGTTTAGATCACTAATGTCTCATTAGGATAATTTTTTATCTCTCCCTTGAACAACTCAAGGCAGCATAACACAGTGCAAGTCTGCTGCTCCAACTCAACACTATGTTCTGATCCATGATCATGCAAAAGTAGATTTCCACAATCCCTCATAAGATTTGCTGAAATAAAAGAAAGTGGAAATTCATGCATACCTTGGTGATTTTCGGGAACATCTTGTATGGCTGCAAGGGTTCCTCCTTCCAATGTTTTGGCTTCCCCAACTATTGAGGATGATGGCTGCTCTTCCATAGTTGTACCAACACTGGTACAAATCTCCTCAAGTGGTGGTGAAGGCTCCTTCCCTTCTGATTTCTTCTTATCAAATATTTTGATCACCCTTTGAGTGAAATATATAGAAGTAGACACTCTTGAATGACTCACATGGATAAACCACCAATTTCTTGCCTTGCCCTCAAGGTGCAACGCTCAGATCTCAACGACCTCTCTTTCTTCCACTAGATGTAGTAGGAAGAATGCACTTAGCTTGATCACCCAAGCCTTTGCTGTAAATGTGGCTGATCCATTAAAAGTAGAAAATAGGAATCTATTGCCTCTCATCCTCCTATTCATGCACAACCTCCTTTCTTCTTCCAACTGAATAAATTGGGGAAGAGCAAGAGTCTCCTTGAAATATTTAGGTTGTGACTTGTATTCTATAAGGTATCCACTTATGATCTCATGTTCCAAGTGCCCTCCATCTCCATGCCTTTTTTTCTCTTCCTCAAAAGGAAAATGAAAGGTCTAATGCTTTGGAGCTTTCTGCAGCATTGGTTCTCTCCTTTGAGAATAGGAAGTACATGGCCCTTCCTCTTCTTCAAACCCTCTAGAAGTTTCACTTCTTTTATTTTCTTCTTTCTGTTTAACCTCCTTGGAGAGGTTCTTCATAGATCTGAAAAATGATGAGACAAAGCTCATTATCTCCATTATTCTAATATTTCCTTCTTCTTATTGCATCTTGGCTGGAAGTCCACAGGATGATCCAAAGATCATGCTCTGATACCACAATAATATCCCAAAAGGGGACTACTCAGCAATGCATGCATAAAAAACCCATTTTCATAAATATATGCTACAAAAAATTAAATAAAAACTTGGATCCATTATATTTTACAATATATCACCTAAATCCAAGAATGGATCAGAAACAAATCGAACTAGATGAGGTAAACAGACCTCCCACACCTAGTATAGCTCAAAAACGCTAAAACCCCAAAACTATTGCAACATGAAATTACTGCATAAAGAGACAACGTTGTATAATGAGGGTTTATACATAGGAATAGTAGAGAAAAATAGATCTGATATTATATTAAACAATATGTCCTATGAACTGAGATCTAGTCTCCTTTATACAAAATCTAAAGAACCTGGAAAGGGTTTCTAGGAATCCACCCAAATACAAATGGTGATATTCAGAAACAAGACTGAATAATCAATGAAAACTAAATCACAAGAGTATAGAAGGCCAAAATTATGTATATATTATGTATATATGATCAAAGGTCTTCCCCCATGGAAGGATCAACCATCCAATCACAGGAAAACTCCCAAAAAGAACCACAAGATACACTGCTGAAACTTCCCTCTAGAAATAACACAATTCTAGACTGGAATAACATTGTAAGTGATGGAAATATATTGGTCTACTACCAAAGATCTGGAATCAGCCCAATAACCCTCCAAACTGATCTCCCAATAGAAGTGATCCTTCCTCCTATGCAAAACTAACTCAAAAAGCAGGTTTCTCAACCCTCCACTTCAACACCCTACAACTCAACACAATATCTTGTAGAAAATGCGTTGAAACTGAAGACATGAAGCTTGGAAACAATGCTGGATGTGTGGAATGATATATCAAGTCTCTCCCAAGAGCTACTCAAAGGGAAGAGATGGAATTCCTAAACATGAATACCTTAGTGCTAAACAACACTAGCAATCTTAGCTAAACAGTTGAAGAGAGAAAAAGTCTAAGAAGACATATCAAAAATATAATTCATAAGCTAACCTCATATGTCTACCATCCTCTTCCTTATAAAATAATTGAGCCTTCTCACCTTGGGTCCCACTCATCAGGGTTTCCACCATCACACAAACAATCTCCCTCCAAAGTTGCGTTGTACCTTCATCAATGCCACTCCTCTACAACAACGCTGTTTGATTTGGTCAAGGTTGACCTCTTCAACCTGCTTCAGCCCTTTTCACACTTGAGGGTCTTCAATCCAGCTCTCGTATAGTTTTCTAAGCTGATCCTCATTCATATGGAGTTGTTTTTATTGATGATCCACTCCTATTTTTATGCTCTTGACTTGGTCAAACTTGACTTTTTCCACATGAAAATGTCCCTTTTCACACATGAGGGTGTGAAATCCAGCCATAATAATGATCCATTTTCAAATCATAAGGGATTTTATTCCTATTTCTTAAATTCATGGGCCTCATTACCCATTTATTCATCTCCTAGGTGCAAAAGACAAAATTCAATATTCCAATTCGCTGCATGTTAAATTTGGAATATTATAGTGCTCCCCTCCCAAAGGTTTCTTGTCCTCGAGAAACTGCAAGGATAGAAATGAAGAGCCTCCTCTTCTTCCCCTGTAGCATCCTCATATGATAAAATCCTCCAAGGAGCAAGATGTTGTCTCATCAATACATCTCCAGGTTGCCTCTCCCAAGTATGCAAGCTAGCTTTTGGTGAGCATCCCAGATAGCTATCATCTTGTAAAAGTAAAACATCCATGGAGGCAACAATGGAATGTATAAAGGCCTTCTTGAGGCATGATATCTGGTATATATTGGGATATATCATCCCCATGTGAATCTCCCATCCCCAAGCTATCATCCACACAAAATGAGCCACCCTCCAGAATGGTAACTCATGAAGAATCTCCTCCACCTTTGGCTCCTGCAATGTAGGTGGGCTGAATAACTAATCATGGTAGAAAAAATTGCCTACCCCATGCTATCCTTCTCTCCACTCATGATATGTGTAGAGCATCTGCTGATCTTGGGCTGCAATAAGGTTGCCCTCAAGTGGCAAGAAGAAGATTGGATCTTCAAAGATCCTCTCTCTAAAGTCATGGTTCATGCTGGCCCAAACTATTCCATAAAAAATGAATGGTACATCATTACCATATGGAACAAAAATCAGAAAATTTTTGAAGGTTATGTGCAATTTGGATGATACCAATGGTTTCTCAAGTGGATACAAATCAGTTCTTCCAACTGTTGTTTTAGAACATCATGTGGAAAGTTTTCCTCCAACAAGTTACTAGCTGTACATGTTTTCTCATCTAATATGTGGTAGTAAGCAGTAATATATATTAGCTGAGAATGATAAAAATAACAACATATTGGCCCAAAGTCATGTAGAGAATGGTTATCATTAGAAATTTTGATCCTAGAATGACCATGAAACCCAAAAATAACCTTGCCCTCTTGTGGAGCAATACACTGTACATAGATGGTGAAAAGATGAAAATACTCAATGAAATAATCAATAAGTACAGAAATACATTTATTACCATGCTTAGTAGGTAGGTTGAAAGTGAGGTCCATGGATGAGTCCTCCCATGAGAATATTCTCATGAAAAATTTCAAAATAAAGGGATGTATACTCCCCTTGGAACACTCCATCAATAGAAACATGCTCCCAAGTGATAGTGTTTTTGGCCTTAGTGATAAGGCTCTTGTCACTCCATGACTTCTTCCCTTGACATTCCACATGCCAAAACCATCGACCATCATGCTACTATGTGGGGTGTTGGGCCAGAATTGTAATCTACGGATAAATTACACTTCCCTAGATAGGTGCTGGTCTAGAACAATAGGTGAAAGACTATATTACTATTTCTCCTAACTCAGAATAGATATACAGAGAGGATTGGAGGCTTACTTGTTTAGTCGCTTCCAAATGGCTCCTTCTGTCACTTCTGTTGCAACTTTAAATTCAATTGGTTTGTGAGCTGAATGATTCCTGTAGGAAAGAACACTAAAACAACAGAAGATGCAATAATATAGATATATATTCAAGCTATTTATCTAAATCAGTAAAGAATAAACTACATTCATCAACCAAGATCTTAAAATGGAAGGATAAACCATCCAATCATAGGAAAGCTCCCAAAAAGAACCACAAGATACATTGTTGAAACTGCCCTCTAGAAATAACGCAATTCCAGACTGGAATAATGTTGTAGGTGATGGAAATATATTGGCTTGCTGCCAAAGATCTAGAATCAGTCCAAGAACCCTCCAAACCGATCTCCCAATAGAATGAATCCTTCCTCCTATGCAACACCAACTCAAAAAGTGGGTTTCTCAACCCTCTACTGCAACACCCTACAACTCAACACAATATCCTATAGAAACTGCACTGAAACTGAAGATATGAAGCATGGCACCAATGTTAGATGTGTGGAATGATAGATCAGGTCTCTCCCAAGAGCTACTCAAAGGGAAGAGATGGAATTCCTAAACATGAATACCTTAGTGCTAAATAACACCAGCAATCTTAGCTAAACAACTAAAGAGAGAAAAAGTCTAAGCAGAAATGTGAAAAATATAATTCATAAGCTAACCTCATATTGTTTCCATCCTCTTCCTTATAAACTAAGTGAACCTTCTCACCTTGGGTCCCACTCATTAGGGTTTCCAACATCACACAAACAATCTCCCTCCAAAACTGCGTTGTCCCTTCATCAATGCCACTCCTCTATAATAGTGTTGTTTGATTTGGTCAAGGTTGACCTCTTCAACCTGCTTTAGCCCTTTTCACACCTAAGGGTCTTCAATCCAGCTCTCATATATTTGTCTAAAATGATCCTCATTCATATTGAGTTTTTTTTATCGATGATCCACTCCTCCTATATTTATGTTATGGACTTGGTCAAACTTGACTTTGTCCACATGCAAATGCCCTTGTCACACATGAGGGTGTGAAATCTAGCCATAATAATGATACCTTTTCACATCATAATGGATTTTATTCCTATTTCTGAAATGCATGGGCATCCTTACCCATTTATTCATCTCCTAGGTGTAAAATACAAAATTCAATATTCCAATTAGCTGCATGCTAAATTTGGAATATTACATAGATTTCTTGTTCTTTTACCTTGTTAGGACTGAACGTTTTCTTGGGGAGAAAATGAAAACACTGATGCATTGCATCCCATGGATAATTAGCATCCATCATAGCCTCTAGGATATCTTAATCCTGTTAGGGATCTGTAATTAGCAAGATTGGCAAAGTCCAATCATAGAAACAACATTATTTCAACCACTTTGGGATTCTAGGATCTAGCCCTCCTGAATCCGAAGAGGGATCTCTCCAATAAGTGAAAAGATGGATTTATCTTTGAAAGGTTTATGGTAATGATATTAGGCTAGTTATGAAGGTTGAGGGTTTTTTTTTGTTTTTGGATGGTTGAGCATGATTATTATTTGAGGTGGAAAGTCCTAAATGCAAAGAGTTTCAAAGGTGTGAAGTTGCAAGCAATCAGAGTATGCTTTGGCCAAAAAGATAGATAATTGCAGGTTTTAGTACATTGGGCTATGGAGTCATAATAGGGTTTAATTGGAACAACAAGAGGAAATAATGGTCCATGGGGCAAGTCATCTATGTCTAAGGATCTCTTTAAGGTTGATTTATGGAATGAAATGATACATAAAGAAGGAGAATTTAAACAGATGAAGAACAAAGAGTAGCCCAGAATTTGGTAAGTACTTTGAAACTAGCAGCCTTTGACAAACACTTAAGAAAGACAAAGAAGCAATCCAGGATCTAGTAAGTAATTCGAAACTAGCTAGCCTTTGATATACTTTCAATAGAAAAACATATTTAAAACAGAGGGAAACTTGAAGGCACTATTGGAGTAGAGACTAGCGGGCCTGGCTCACCACAAATCCTCTCCTAGCTCTGCTTTACCTAGTAACTTTCAATAAAAACACAAAGACAACAAAGAATGGCCTAAGATTTGGTAAGTACTTTGAAACTAGCCAACTTTTAACACATTCCAAGGGAAACTTTCAGACAGTCTTTTTGGATAAAACTAGGACCAGGGCACACCATATCTTCTTGAGTTCGTCTCTACTTAACATGAACTGAAAATAACATTCAGGAACAATATTTAGCTAAGAAAGGAGGACGAGGGAACGCTAGCATTCCTACTACTTAAACTGAATTAAATCATTCCTAAATAACACAAATGGGAAGAAAACATTTAGATAAAGATTTTCAGTCAGAGAAGGGTACTGATATACAGTAGGTCCTAACTCTATGCATGTTGTTATTTATAAGAGAAGATGAACAAAGTGAAAACAGAAGTAAAATAACAATTCACAATAAGAAATAACATCACCATTGACATAGACAAGGATCCCATAAATCAGCTTGTATTGATGCTCCAAACCAGTTACAGCTTTAAGTCCAATGCTTTAGTTTAGAAATCATCTACACTTCCCAGACTAACATATCTATCACAAGCAGAGCTCCAAGAGCCTGTGAACACTATTTACAAGTAGAAGTCTCAAGCTCAAGTATATTTCAAAGTTCAGCAACCAACAATTTCTCATCTTCTATGGAAGTATTTATAGAAGAATGAGGAGGTGGGATCTGATAAAAGATCTCCCAAGGAAATTAATACAGAGTAATGACTTCTCGGCCTTTAAGAGGCTTGATGAAAAATTTTACAGATGTTTTGTCTGTATTAATTGTTTTACATTTAAGATTAAGCTTGGTGGGAGCTTATGTTGATTTTTAAGGCTCTGTGTCATGTAATATTAATTCTGCTGATATTTTTGCATTAATTTCTTTGGCAGAATTAACTCTCTGGCTGCGTTGAGGCAAATATTTTCTTTTGATCAATAACTTTGGCCTCTGTTTGAATGCTTGTGGCTACAGGCGGCACTGTGGTAGCTGAGAGGAATCAATTCGCCTCTGTTGAGGCGGTGGAGGCCTTTCTGTCTGTTAACACTTATGATTTTCTTTAATTGTGTTTTAATTTGGAGGATTAGGCTTTTGATAATCAATATTAGCCTTAATCCCCAAACTGGCTTCAATCTTTTGTTTTGGTATGTTTTTCCTTCGACACTGATACTCTTTGATTGTGATTTTATTCACTGTATCTTGTTGATGTGCAGTGCTGCGCAGGGCTTGTGAGGTGTCAATGCCCATGAAGCATTGACGAGACGTGGAAATTGAACCCATGGATGGCTTCCCTTTAATGAATCGAAGGCGTGAGAATCGTCATTCCAAGCCTTCGACTTTTTCTTCAATATAATGGAAAAACCATTAATCACCTACAAAACACAAATTAATTAATAAATCATGTGATTATTGGGTAAAACTGCTTAGAAGGCTATGGGGAGGAACGTGGCTGTTGGATGGCATTATCTAACGGTGTAGATCCATTCGTGGAGGTTAAAAGAAGGGAAGAGGGAGAAATAAGTTAGAATCGTTGATCACGCAGAGATCAACGATGGGGATTATGTGTTAAAATCCTCTTGGTGGAAGGAAGAGGGTGATGAAACCATGAGGGAAAAGATCTGGGACTGTCCGATCGGGACACGTGGATGGTTCAGATTCAATCGGAGGATCGCATGATCAGAGGAGGAAAGAGGGAGGGTGTTACAAAAATATCCGATGTGATTAGATGCAGACCGTTAATCTGAGGGCAAGATCAACGGTGGGGAATGAATCGGGAATCGACGATCGGAGGTGGGCTAATGCGATTGTGCGATCGGGGAATGGCCGATGTGATTGTGCGATCGGGCCATCATAATCGGAGGTTTTAACGTTTACACACAAAAATACTTGCGTTTTTTCAGAAGTTCCGATGTGATAAGCGCTCGACGGGTCTAGCACCAGGGCATATAATGGGGAAGTGGTTTAGGACTTAGCCCAAGGGGGCTTAAGTATTTATACAAAAATATGTATTTTTTATGATTTTTTCAATGTTTTTCAATGGATTTTGGGGTTTCGGTATAGTTTAAAAATGAGTTTTAAACTATGTAAAAATTATTTTCATGAATGGAAGAAGGGGAATCATGAAAATAAAGGAGTTTTATGGAGAAAAAGGGGAGCAAAATGAAGGTTAGTTTTTTAGTGGAGGAGGGGGAAAAAGGGTTTTTTTGTAGCAGTCTTTTCTCATGAAATCAGCATAATTTCAGAGTGTGAAATGGAAACAACAATGAAGATTTGGATAGAGGCATGGGCCTTCAAGAGTCTTCAAGAGATAACATATTTTTATCAATAAAACTTGTTTCTTGAAGACTCCCAAAATGTTTTAGCCAGCAATAGAGGCATGGGCCTTCAAGAGTCTTCAAGAGATAACATATTTTTATCAATAAAACTTGTTTCTTGAAGACTCCCAAAATGTTTTAGCCAGCATGGGGGATGGATCTCCCTGATTGGTCGCCTTTCAGTTGACAAGAACGGGATGGATCTGCCTGTCACATCCTCTTGGGTTGTCGAATTGTTCATGGATTCTGAGTCTGTGCCATCTTCTCGGGAGAGGAAAACTATGGTTGATCGCAAGCTGGTGAGGGCTAGCCGGAATCAGGGAATACAGTGAAAATTCTCCAAAAGGTGATTGTTGGCACATAACAGACATGTGAATTGCGCTGCTTGCAATCCAACATAGTAAACCCTTTCTATAGGATACCATCGGTGGATGAGTTCCAGGGCTACGCACTCTTTGAGGAAGTGACCTCATTCATTGCATAGCGTGCAATGTATAATGGGCATGACTGGGGGTCTTTCTTGTGCCCTTCGTTGTTCCTCTTGTAGGTACAGGATGGTATGAGGTTCATTTCCAGATGCTTGGGTGGAGGGATCCTCTTGATAGTATCACTCGATGGCATGTAAGGTGTCCCTATATCACAGGATCTCTGGGAAATGATGGGTATAGTTCCTGTAGTACTACAGAGAGCACATGCATGATTGGTACGTAGCATTTTTCCTTTACCTTTGGTGGTAGGTTCCTTTTTATGGGAACGTGGCGTCGCGATGTCTGTCTCAGATCCAAGGAGTGGTTTTAATTCATCCAGATCTAGACAGATATGGGTAGGGTGACCTATTACATCGCATATGGCACATATTTGTGATTCCCTTTGAACGATGAGGTTCACCATATTCTTTCCTCTTTTCTCATTTTTCTTAGGCGTAATAACCAGTTTTTCAATAGGAATTTCCTTTGTAGGGGTGGTTTCAACTTTTTCTTGGATGAGTGGGGCCTCCTTGGGACTAAGGGGCTTCAATCCTGTGGCAGTAACATGGGTGGCTCTTATTCATGCAAGGGGAATGAGGTACCAAACTAAAATTTCCAATCATATGTTAGGTAATAATAGTGTTGCCAAAACTTTCTTGGAGACGAAACCAGTTGGGGGGTAGAGGAAAGGGGTTTGGGAAGTGGCATAGGCTAGAGAGGTTGTCGTGGCCGATGACTCGGTGAAATTACTGCTTGTTTCTATGTCCTGACTATCTTTGATTCTTGATGTGGACATCATGCACACTGGAGCCCCTGTGACATCAAGCGATGACTCAGGGATTATGGTAGGATCTCTTAGGAATGATCCTAGAACAGACGACGGTTTGAATTGGCCAGGGCCATATTCTTGGTACCGTGAGAGAGCATCCGAGGATGTATCTACATAGGATAGAATTACATTAGTTTTTGTTAGGGGTCGCTTCTCGCTATGCGTCAGTTGGTACACAGTAATGATGCGGTCCTCATGGGGGAACATCATAATGAGGAAAGCAGAGGAGGCTATGGTAGACATGACATACATATAACTCCGCCCAAGGAGTATATTGTAGTTTAGGTGAGCATCCAAGACTTCAATGTCTATGTGGACCATCTTTCTGGCTAAGTAGACTAGGAATTTTTGGTAGAGGCTGAAAGGGTTGATGGACAACCGTCATATGCTCAAAGTGTGATGAATTAGGGTTTTAGTTTGGGAGAACCTAGCTTCTGCCAAACATTTTTGGACATGATGCACGTGGATGCACCCTCGTCTATGACACATTGGTGAATTGTGATATTATGGATTGACATTGGTATCTGGAAGGCGACCATGGAAGGAAGCCTAGGGGTGGCTTTGTCTAAGTAAAAGTCCAATAGGCGCGTATTAGCAGGGTCGATAGTGCCTAACACGGAAAGTAGGGCTTTTCGTTGTTTTGGGCATGACTGCAATACTTCCAAAGATGACATAGTAGCAGTAGATTGTGCTAAATCATCCATGATGCTATAATTATGAGCCCCTTTGGAGTAGTTTCCTTCTCACCTATTAGGTCCCTTTGCCATCTTTGGAAATGGTTCTATAGGCATCTTTGAAATGGTCAAAGGTGCAGTTGGTGCACTGGTACTTGCCCCTGACGTATTGGTGTCTGGTGGGGTGTTGTAATTGCAATTTTGTGTTTGGAAAAGCATCTCTTCCAGTCATGTAGATTTTATGGCTACTTTTCCTAGAGTCATCTATATTTTTCTGTTGATTTCTTACCATCCCTTGATGGGGGAAAGGTTCTTGTGTCACAGGTGGTTGCTGGGAAGATCCTCCTTGTCCTTGGTTACTCTATAGCTTCTTTAGCTTAGGGAGATCAGGACACTGGTGAGTATATTGATCGTACTCACCACGTATTGAACAAGAATGGTTTGTTCAAAGAGGTGGCCTTTTGCGCTACCTTTAGGCATTGCTTAGTTCCTGGCTCTGATTCCAGTTTGAGTTTCCTCCAGCCTGGGATCGCAGTGGGGGCTGCTGGTTGTTGCCCCCTATCCAGGGTTCCCTTTTAGCTTATTTTTGGATTTTTTCTTCGCCACGTTGGGAGGTTAGTTCTCCTAGTTGTATTGGTGTGGTTTGTTTTGCAACATCTACAAAAATTTCACCTGTGCATTGGTTTGCATAGGTGGGTCATGTGTTGGGGACTAAGCATAACGTGGTCCCTGGTTTTCACTTGGCTGTTGGAGGGGAGCTCTTCCATCAGTGTTTCTTTCTGCGTATTGATTCCCCTGAGATGAAGGATAAGTTCCTCCCTGGTGATACGTTGGTGCCCTATTGGTAAAATTTTGCTGAGGCATATGATGATTTGTAAAACCAGGTTGAGGTACATTTTGGGTAGAATTGTATGTGTAAACGGGGCTTTGACTGTTGCCGCCTAGGTAACCTTGGGTCAATGACCCAATCAGTCTGTTTGCAGAGCTCGACGCGCCTGGAAATTCTTGGTAAGTTTGCAGGTGTGGAGCGTAATGCAAGATGGTATAAATGTATCCTGACTGCGTATAAATCAACTCAAGTTGTTGGTCTTTGTTGATAGCATCGTCTTTGAATGTGGGTTTTTGCTGCGCCACATCCTTTGAAATCTTTGTCGTAAGAGTTTTCAAGAACAAATCTAAGAGAACCCGATCGTCGAGTTTAGATTTACATAAATTGTGACGCTACCTCCACTCATAGAGATGGTCTGAGATATGGATGGTGGGGGTTTGTCTAAAATGAGTCAGTAGTTCCATTCTGGAATCATGGTGAATGGGTAACTGAAAATATGTTAGGAACATAATAGCGAGGGCACTAAAGATTCCATGTGAAGCAAAGGGTTTCTCCACATACCACTTCACAGCTACTCCTGTAAGAGAGTGTTTAAATAATCTCAATTGAATAGTGTCTTTAATGATACTATTCGATGAGCACCATAGGTGAAAGGTCATGACATGATTACCTGGGTCTTCCACTTGCTTTCCTTCGAATTTTGGAATATCTGTAGGGAGATGCATGGTCATGGGAGGCCATGTAGGATCGTGTGTGATGGGGTAATTCTCCATCTTGGTTAAATTGGGTAGATTCAACGAAGCTAAGAAAGGTGACTGGGAGGTTGATGCCATTGCACTATGCGAAAACACAAAGTTTTGGTTAGGAAGAGGGTTATTCAATGACGTACCCTATTGTGTATTCGGATGGCTTCCTGAATGGGATGCACTCTTATGCCCCTTAGGGGTTGTGGGAGGAGTGGTGTGTGGTGTGGTGTTGGGAGACGGATTGGGTTCCCAACTATGGCTGCCCCAATAAAGGATGAATGTAATGTTCCCACTTAGCGTTAGCTAAGAGGAACATTCAATTTTGTTTTAATTTATGCTTCATGAATTAATGAATAAATAAGGACATGTAAAACTCCTAAAAATTCTGAATAAATAAATTCCCATGTGAACAAAGACAAATCAGGGCTATGTAAATAATCACTTGCAAGTGTGAAAGAGGTTTGAGCTAAAGATTGGGTCAACCTTGACCAAATCAACAACACTGTTTAGGTTCATTGCATCTCCAAAAGGGATAGTGCAGTTCTATAAGGGAGCCTCTAATGTGAAAAGAGCTAACTCATCAAGATGGTTTAGGGTTTTCAAGGGCTTTCTCATATTGTAAAAGGGAAAGGAGGGCAGGAAGAGAGGGTTGTTGATAGATCATATTTCTGAGTATTTGTCTTCTTAGAAAAATACCGTTGCTGTTGAGTGGAGGATTGTATCTGGAATTCCTATGTAGGAGTTTCACCTCTTCCTTTGATGATTCAAGGAGGAAAGTTTGTTGAATTGAACCACTATTAGTCTTGAGGCCAAGCTCCTACTTACATTGGCAACGCTGATCCATTTAGGGTTTTGTTGTCTCTGGAAGCTGCAGCAAGTGGTGATCTGGATCTGTAGAGATCTACTGTATTTTGAGAGCCTCTCTCCATGGAGTGGGTCCTTTGACCTCTTGGAAGAGTGTTTCATTTCTTTATTCTTTAGATCTATACTTCTACAGTGTTTATCTAGGACATTTGAGCCACAACGCTGTCTATGTTGGAAGACTACGTTATTTTGTTGTAGATCTCTTTATGGTGTTTTGGTCATAGTTTAGATCAGAGATCCTTAGTGCTAGGGTTTTCCTTCCACTAGGTGATCCATGGATTAGATTGTTGATCTATGTTCTATTCAGATCTGATCTATTGTAATGAAATTTCATATTCAAAAATTTATTGCAGCAGTTTCCACATCTGCAACTTGTTTCTCAGATTTACTCTTATTCATGCATGCTTTTGTAAAAATTCCAAGTGGATCTTGTAGAGAAAACTATATAGTCTCAAGATATGGTATAGATCTGATATTTTTTCCATATATATTTCCTAGATCTGAGTTTTAAATTCCAGCTGCTGAACCTCCTGAAAAATAACGGTGTTGAAGCATTTCTGCAAATATACATATGTTCCTGCTCTCTTTTCTGAAGATTAATTGTTGTATTGGCTCATGATTCCTAATGTATAATGAGAGGGCTTCATCATAATGTTAATTTGCTGTTGTATTAATAAAATATGAGTCTTATTTCTAATCTCCTCTGAACATATGCTAAAACAACGCAATTCCTGACGCAGTGCTTGCATTTGATTGCAGCCTTCCTCTTTGGGTGCTTTTTAGCTAGTCTACTTTTTGGGAGATCTGTTTAAATAGTCTAAACTGATTTTTTTATGATGAAATTACATATATAAGTCTCATACAACATAAATTAGGGGAGCCAAGCCCTGATCTGTGTTATTTTTGCACAGTTTTACTTATACAACGTTTCTCTTGAGCACCTTGTTGAAATTCATGAAAAAAGGGATTATTCCAAGTTCTATAGACAGAGTCTGCAGATGGCCAAGTAGCCTTTGGATCTCATCCTTTATTTTTAAAGGTGACATATCTAGTAAATTCCCCTACAGTCAATCTCTGGAATAGTATCTTGATATTCTTGAAAAGGGGATATTACAATGAACCAATAATGATGGCAGAATTCCATATTTGACACTTGAATGGCGAAAGACCTCGAACCCCTCCTAGTAATGGGGGGAGGTCCAAAATATGCCTAGATTGACGAGGTCTTGCTGGGTCTGTCCTGGTGTCAATTAGGTCTAGTTTTTGGAAAATTTTGAGAGGATAGAGTCTATGATCAAAGCAAAATTCTTATCACATACATAAAACAAAGAGAAAAATAAAATAAATTTCCCTTTAAATTAATCTGTGTGATCAAGCAATCAAGAAAGTGGTTTTTTTTTGTTTTCATATGATACTCAAAAATCATAGAATACCTATTCGTCCTCACACAATAAAATGTAACTAGGCCTTGAGAATATTTCTTGTGAGTGCTGGCACAACATCCCCTAAGAGCTAGTGACGCCCCCAGTCATCCAAAGAAAATCCACCAAGGTAAGGGTAAAGAGTCTGGTGCTTTCTTGCACTATCACCTATAGGGAAAAGTATGCCCTAGTTTTTGGCCACTAAGAACCAACGTCCCATGTTAGCATTTGATTCTTGGGTTTCTTGGTAGTCAGCTAACAGTACCGAGTACAGCCAAGTCAGGTAACCCTGACTGATACCTGCCCACACTGCGCCTAATCCTAAACCCCTCTGAAACGGGTCTCTGTCATGCTTAGGTTTTCTTTTCCATGGGATGGTGGTTGGATTTGAATCTCCCTAAATAGAAAATTTCTATGTTTTAAGGTGAAGTATGATCAAGGTGGCTTATAGGATGCCTACCCCCTTGATCCTAACTTAAGCTATAAATTCTTTTGTGGCCCCTATGGGGAGAATTTAGTGATTTTGGTTAAGTTAGTTTTAGGTGTCTTTGCTTCATTTAGTGGGTGAGTGTGTGTGAGCACAAAGTGGACAAGCACATAGTTTGAAAATGTAGATATTTGATGATCCTTTACAAAATACTGTATTTAAACTATGTTGTATTGTTCCTGGCTCAAAAGAAAAACATGTGCGGATAATGGGTCGCTTTCTATTTTTCTTGGTTAATTTATGTGACCAACTATATGGAGATGGAAAATTGTGAATAGGGAGCATTTTAATGCTTACCTAGGATCACCATAGGGTGCAAAGGTAGCAAAGATTACTTTCTCTTCTATAAACAATTCAATCCTAGTCCTGAAATTCCTAGTGCAAAAATTGAACTAAACTAAAAATTTTACACTAGAAAAAAGAAAACTAGCTATGCATGCGTGGTCTTGGGCCACTTACTTTGGCTAGTTATCTAGGTGTGTAAGTACCAAAATTTGAGAAAAACAAAATATTTTCAGAATGAAAGTTATTTTTCCCCCCTACTTAAACTATGTGTGAACTTTGCAAAAATCAACTTGAGGTAAAATTGACACTAAGCCTACAAAAAGCAACTAAGGGTGAGATTTAACAAGTTACAGGGAACCAAAACCAATGCTGACAGGTGTATTAGGGGCTGCCAAGCACTTTACAAAAAGGAAAAGATAGAAATAATGGAGAAATTTATCATTCTGTATTTTGCGCACAAAAGGCTAAAACAGGTGCATTGTCTATGCGCGAGTCAGCTCTGAACACGCGCCCTACACGTCTGTGAGAAGAAAACACACAAAAATTCCTGCAATAAAATTTTGGAGTTGTTATTATTTAGTCTGACTTGGGATGAACTAGGGACTACAAGAGAAATCAGGGGAAATTTAGCTCCACTCCACAACACAGACATAGGTCTCTGCAAAAATGGCACAACCACATAAGCTTGGTAATAAATTTTAGTGGATTCGCCAATCCTGTTGGAGTGTGTTTGGAACATGTATGCATGAAATAACACCAACTTAAGGGGTGTGGTCTGCCCACTTAAGTTATTTGTAACAGGCAGAAAAAGAAGTGGAGTCAAGCAGGTTAGTGGAACAAGCTAGAATGATAAGCATACTAGATAGAGAACTAGGATGCATATATAAACTATTGATTAGAGTCAAACAACAACAATAATACAAACGGTGGCTCTAGACCCCTCTTATTGAGCACTAGTAGTAATAATAGTGAAATTTTACCCTCTTGCCGAAGGGCCCCTAGACCCTGGATTATAGGTCTCGATGCAAGGATGTTTTTATCCCAAGCTTACCTTGATGTAGTCTCCCTCTCTGTCTATTGTGTTGGAATGAACTTGTTGGATGGCCAACAATTGAGTCCCCTCTATCTTCAGCTCCGGCTCACACACTACTGGTATTGCTTGGGAAATTCTTGCAAGCATAACAATGTGTTCACAAATTCTTCATCTCATGGTGGCCTTATATAGGAGATTTCAAATCCTCCCTTCCCTCTCTTGGTGCATTGTATATGGTGACCCAAGAGAGGGGTATGATTCCTTTGTGTGCTCCAAATATTCCATTGTATGCTCACTTAGTGTCTAAGGAGGCGTTGGTGGCTGTCCTTAGGCGGCTTCAAGTAAGGGGTCACTTTTCCTTTGCTTTATGTGGCCTCGGATAGTGACATTTGGCCACTCCCAGGATTGCATGCATATCGGGAAAAAATCGAGTAAAAATCACTCTTCAAGAAGGATTATGTGTGCAAATAGCATTTAGTACTTGTTAAAATTTGATTTTCCTGAGACCTTAGAGATTTTTAAATACTTTCCAGATTTTGTAATGTCTTCCAGCCCTGTAAATCCTTTTTCCTGACATTAATTAATGTTGTCTTCTGTTGTATGATTTTCTAGTGTTAACACGCATGCTCGGTCATAATAAAATACTGAAAATGGCCACCAAATATACACTATGGATCCATGATATAAATGTCTAATACATGGCCATGCCAAACATACATAGTGGATCCATGTGACTCAATGGAAAGATAATAGCCACTAAAAAATAATTGTGGATATATGTCACAGTATACACAGTAGGACTATGGACACATAATAGATAGAGAAGTGTCCTAGATATCCCTCAAGGTAGATAAATAATACATAACTCCAACACAACCTAGGAAGGGTGGCATATAAGAGTGGTATGGCCCTAACCCAAGGGCTTCGACATACCCCAATGGTAAGAATATACTCATGTGAATAAATGAGTTGAAGTCGAACAAAGGTAGAAACCATATGATTACCAGGTAATGAGGTAAACTTGTAATAAATGCGATGGAATCCACCAATGAGGGAAATGGACCCCACAGTACCAAGTACAATCAAGTAAGTTTGAATGAATGAGATGATGTCAAACACTAGTGAAATTGACCGATCAGGATCCAATGGTGTGAACCCACTGTCAATCGCGAGGTAGCTTGCCACTAAGCACTGCAAGCCTCAAGGTACTACTAGTTTCTAGATCAATCTCCTAAATAATGAACTGAATTCGATAGGAAAATATCCATCGAAGGAGGGCTTTGATGTATCCCCCATCAGTCGATACAGAACATACCATGATGATGTGATGTATGGATGAAGTCATGAAGCGATGAAGTACAACTAAAATAGATATGGGCGACTCAAAAAGGTCAACATGATACTGCAGATGTCCGACATATGTTGAGATTTCCCTTTAACGCATGGAAACATGACACAAGAGTGACCTAGAAGCATAACTAATGAGCACCATGTGATATCATGAAATGATGCAAGAGGCATCGAGGCACGCTCCATATGACTGGAAGAGTAACTAGCTGAAGGATTAAAGAGACTTATGTTGATGGTATGATTCTTAGGTAAGATAAAGCCAAAATCTAAGATAATGAAGCAAAATGGTATCATGTTCAAGGGTGATGCAAATGACGCTGCCAATAGATGAAAAATGAAGATAGACGTTCCCTCCCTTCTCTTTTTATAAGTTCCTTTTTCGTAAAGTTGTCCCCCAATCCTGAAAAATGGATAAAAGTATAAAAGGGGGAACCTCCTAGCTATAGTAGACTAGGGTATTCATTTTTCATCACTAGTCTATCCCAGTCTGGAAAAGGGTTAGACTTATGTTGGATAGAAAACACTTCAGGTACTCTTACAAGCGTGAAGTAGACAAGTTCACTTGACAATATTTTCTAATTTATGGAGTCTTAAAAGAGCTTAAAGAAAACTCCTCCTTGAGGAATGAGTGGTATAAAGGGTATAAACAGGTTCCAATAATGGTGTAACTTCTCATGACATAAGGTGGAAACGAGGCTAGCTAATAGGACCACTCATCGTAGTAGTTCCTCCAAGACATGGTAAAAAACCAAGTGAATGCAAATAGTAGGCGGAGCAGATGATGACGATGGATGAGAGAAACCAAGGCTCAAAGTTGCAGAAGTAGGCTAATAAAAGTGTCAATCACAAGGGATAAAGTGTGTAATCCTCCTTGGGTATGTCTAGAAAATATACGAAGAAAAGGGCATGAGGATCAAATTCGAAGTCATGGTGGGTCAAAAGGAGGAATTATGAAAATGATAAAAATAGTGACTTCATGGACACCGAGATGAAAATAAGGTGCTAAATAGGGTATCCATGATTGGGTAATATTTTTTGTCAAGATATGAGATGCATATAGGAAGTGGAAAAAGTTGTGGCTTGATGGGGTCGGACCTAAGCCATAAATAGTGTTGAAGGTCAAAATGTGAAATCGGTGAAAATAACCTACCCCTATATGCCAGTTCAAGAGAAACACATTTAAGGTCCAATTGATGTTGCAATAGAAACACCACGTTGTCCTGTAAAAACCATCTAAAAATACTAGACCCATGGTTAAATCACATTATGAAAGAAATAATTATCAAAGAGGGAAAAACAAGACCTATATTTTGGTTTTTTGAATTTTATAATGTTTTTGGATTTTTGGCATAAATAAGGCATGATAAATACTCACATCACACACTAAACCAAAACGGGGATAAAGCATCACACACTTATGTAAAGTATGTACAAGAGAAACTCATTCTGGTAGGTCACACTAAATTGTTCCCATAGTCGGGAATAGGGCAAGGGTTTCTATACGCGAACTTATGGGAAGAAGAGGCCATATGGTTCAGTAATGTAAATCCATGCCAAATGAAGTCTAATTTCCCCACTCGGAAAGGTTAACCATTCCAGGGATAGTCTAAAATAGTCATACTTTCAAAACTGCCCCATGAACATAAAGGAGGATCAAGACATAATGGAGATACAAGATGCTCATCTACAGGTGGTGAGGAGTTCGATTATTCATTGGCAAGTTCACTATTTGAAGCCCAATACTTAACTCTGTCCATGGGTGGAAGTTCCAAGTAAAACTAAGGAGATGCCCCCTGAGTCGATTCAATATTTAATATGCCAAGCTCTACATGTTTCAATTCGGGGAGATTAGAAGCATAAAGAGTCATACACTCCCTATGATAATCAGTGGATATATCCATGAACTCTGAGTTTACTAACCAAGGAAGCTCGTCATCAGGGGAGTCATGTGGAACAAGCAGAGGGGTGGCCCATGTGGGTGAAGAAATATTATCATATTCCATATAATGATGGAGTTTCTGACCATCGTCAGGATGCACTAATGGGACTGCTGGACATGAAATATCTTCCACAATAGGTGGTGGAGGGTGCTCACTAGATTGATCATCCTATATAAAGACAGGTGACACCACCCATAGATCAAGAGATATATGGGGTCCACAAGTGCAAAAATATATCATATAAATAGTAGAAGTGGTGGGAGATGAGGGAGCATTGGGTGGAGGGAGTTGAGGAAAAACCCCATAAGAGTGGAACTTTAGAAGATGATTGCACCATAGGTGGAATAGTGGTTCTAGTGGTAGTATAAAGTTGGTATGATGGCATGCAATTGTCAATCTAGTCAATAGTAATGATCTTGCTTTCATAAAGAAAGAAAAGTAATCGAAACATGGATGATACTACGAGATTCATGCCATAAAACTAGGTACGACCAAGGAGCAGGTTATAATCTAAAGGAGCATCAACAACTTCAATATCAACATGTACCATTTTACCTACTAAATTGATGGAAAAATATGGGAGGACCCCCCTAGGAATGAAATTATGACCTTCAAATTCTTGGAGAGTGGTATTAGACTTGGTGAGAGTGAGAGAGCCAATAGATTTCCAACAGAATATGCACATGACACAGGGGGAAGAGCCCTCATCTACCAAAGTGCGATGTATATTATTTTGGGAAACTCTACTATAATCTGAAAAGAAATTTGATGGGCAAGACAAGGAGAAAATTTATTGACAATAAAATAAATGACACCAGAATTAGACGGGTCAACTCCACTAATGGCAGATAATAAGGCTTTGCACTACTATGGACAAATTTGCAGAACCTCCAAAGCAGAAATGGAATAAGATGCCTGGGCTAGATCTTCAACAATATTATAGTGTTGAGCAGCCCTCACAAAATGGTTGTGTATCATCTTACGTTAAACACCCTTGGGGGAAGGTAACAGGTTCCATAGGCTTATCTACAGTGATAGGTCTAGTGGACCTACATGGAGTTGGTGAGTGTTTGGAAGGAGGAATCGATTCAGGTACATCATAAGAATTCGCTTCCGTGGTCACATGGACATCTTATTTGCACATAAAGACAGTTGATTTGTCAGGGGGATGGGAATATGACCCCTCCTTGCTCTCTTGTTAAGGTCTTACAGGTTGAGAAACCAATTGTTGCTAGGGTTGTGCAGGGAATGGATGAGTTAAAATGGAAGGATTATGAGAAGACGGTGGTGAAAGGAGCCTATGAACTTCATCCATTCAAGGACACTCATGAGTAGATCATCCTGAAAATTTTTACAAGGGAACTTGACTTTCCGGCGACGCTCATGGTGCCCCCTCCCTGGTTCTCAGGGTTGGGTTTAGACTCCTGGGTACTTTGAGTATACTGTTTATTTTTTCTATTTTTCTTGTTCCTTTTACCACCTATTTGAGATTTTTTATTCGGTTGACTGGATTTTACTATGAGAACATCGATGGAATTCTCATGAGTGGGTGATTTAGTAGAGCCAGACACACTTTCACGGGCTTGAGATGTAAAGATAAGTTTCCCAAGGTGGGAAGAAATTTGCCTCATGGGATCCAAAACAGAGCTAATCATGCCATCGACATGTGGGATAGGAACATGCTTAGGTGGGTCAATAGACGACCTAGGGGCATTGGGAAAAAATTCATATAGCCTACCTAACTATGAATATATGATATCCAACTATTGGGTAGCTAGAATGGCTTTCTCTTTAGAAATTTTAGGTCGGAGTGATATAACGAACAATTTACGGAGAAGCTCTTTGGGTAATTTGGTTGTTACTAACATCTTGCGACGACACCACTCATGAATGTGATCAGAAATGAGTGTGGCATCATCTTGTTTGAAGTTATAAAAAAGGTCATATTCAAGATCATATCGGGTGGGTAGCTAAAAATGTGTCAATAAATTTTGAGATAATGAGGCAAAATCACCGTAGGATGTTGTGTCTAAGTCATTGTACCATTTGGAATCATCCTCGGTTAAAGATTTTTGGAACAAGAGATGTTTTACAAAATCTTCTGCCAATGAATTGGATGAACACCATAGATGGTAGGTGATGATATGAGTGGATGGATTCTCCCTAGGCTTCCCTTCAAACTTGGGAATATCGGATGGTATGTTGGCAGGCATTGGTGGGAACCAAGGATCATGACGGTTTGGGTCATTAGTTAATTTGGCAAGATCCAGTAAATCAAGAGATGATAGAAACAGATTATGAATTTGACTAAATGGGTCATAGGTAGGAGAAGACCCTAAAAAATCTTGTGGTCCCCCCACAAATGGATTGGAAAAATGATATTTTTGGTTGTGAAAATGGTTCACCCCAACAAAAGGTTGTTGTGAGCCAAAGTGACTGGTAGATGGATATTGCCCTTAGGGTAAAAACCTCCAGAGAGAAATGGACCCCTAAAAGCGTGACTGTTATTGGGGTTGTACCCAGGGTGAAGACAAGGACTAGACTATGAAATAGGATCGACATAAGGGGAATGACCTTGATAATACACAGTACTGGAATTAGGGTTTCCCCCAGGTAAACTAGCCCCTCTAGTAAAAGCACTGGTAGGCGACATCCCTCCAAAGAGCGAACTATAACAAACTTGTGTCATGCTAGATGTTATGTTTCCCCCAGGTTCACTAGGGACAGCTAGTGATCCCCTCCCCATGGATTCCCAGTAGTAATCATGCCTAACTAAGGAACATGACTAGTCAGTTGGGCAGTTAACAGCGTGTAAATTCCTAGACCTACTCGCTAACTAGGTTGGGGTACTCTAGCTGACATAGAGGATGGTTTGGGAAAAGTAACATTCGAGAAACTAGTGGGAGCTATAAATGAGATAGGTTGAATGCCACAGGAAGAGGGAAGTGGAGTAAGGTTAGCCATGCTAAGAGATGGCAACGCTATAATGGCAGTTGAGACTGCTGATGCAGACATGAGTGAAGTATCAAACTCCACCATAGGGTAAACGTCGATAATGGCATGCAAGTGTAAGTCGATGTAGAATCGTCAGGATTCAACCGCAGTAAGGTATGCCCTAAGGGATCAATCAAAGGTGGATTGGCAGGAGAGTCAGAGTCGTCTGCCAATGTCTCAATAGAAACCAAATCACTATTAGTGGGGCCAAACAAAGATTCCAACACTATATGTTGGTCTAAGTCATGAGCACTGATAAACACTTTCTCTGTAGTAGAAATAAGTCCAATTCGTTTAGGAATTAAACCTTGAAGACAACATGAATATCAACGTGTAAATTTAGCCAGGGCGATGGTAAATAAAAAAAAAGTAAGTTATTGCAAATACCCTTAGGCCAAAAATATTGACTCAAACCAAACAAAATTCTCTAGAAACGTCCTAAAAGATAACACACACAAATATAATAAAAATAATTTGGTGGTGGAATAGCTATACTAGCGACCTGCTTCTCAGCCCTTTTAGCTGCAAACTCAGCACAAGTTCCCCCACAAGTGAAACACTTCACAAGAGAACTAAGAAAGTATGACTACTATATGTCCCAGGTGCAAAGAAGATGAACCTGACCCTGCAACTATGTATAAGCCCTAGAAAGAAAGGCCACTATGGTCACCCCATAAAGTAACACAACCTAGAGGAATAGTTTCAAGACAAACCAACATGCAAGGGAAGGAAACTTAACCCCAAAAGGAGACAAGACCAAAACCCCCTAGAGATTTATCTCCCAATTGTCCCCCAAGTGATAAACACCATTTTTATGTGTGCCAATTCCACTATATTGCACCAATGTAAACTAAGCTAGTAGGGTTGTGTCACCCCACCTAGCCCAAGTGTGACCTCATGCTTAACCCACAAGGAAGGAGGGATTCCCGGACCACACTATTGCAAATGTATTTTCACCCCCTACCACAAGATTATGAGTTTATTTCGTGGTCTTGGAGTGGCTAACTGACACTCCTACCTCCAAGACCCTACTCTAGAATAATGTTGGTGTACTACCAATGTAAATAAAATATGAATTGAATTGATTTTATTATCGTGTTACATGTAATGGTTGTTGTTTACTCAAGTAGGAAGCGACATGAAACTAAAATGGTGTGTAGGACTCGGTGCAGCTATATGAAATTTTTTCATTTTCAATTGGATGAATGTTAAATACAAGAGGGAAAGAGATTATCTAACACACCAATTCCTACTAAGATGCAATTTTCCGTTAAGTCTTCCTGAATGAAAATTATCCCAATAATTTTAATTAATGACCCAAAAAAAACACCAAAAACAAATCTACGAAAGAGACCAAAACAAGTCCCTGAGAAAGAACACAAATCACTCATAAAGTGAGATATCTACGGGAACAAAACCCAAACAAAACACACTCAAATGAATAAAACATGAAAGCCAAAGTGGAAAGAAAAATATGACAATGTCAATCCATCTAGGGTTGTAGCATAATGGCACCAATAGGGCCAATGCTCTACAAGGGACTAACCACACCCTAGATTCAAAGAGGCCTAAGAAATATCTCAAAGAAATTAATACAATGTAACAAAGAACTTCCAAAAGAACTTGATAAAATGACAACTGCACAATCGGTCACAACACCACTATTTGTGACACTAATGATAAAAAAATCAAAGCGATCACTCAACAAGAAAGAATAAAAAAGTGAAACATTCTCCAAATATGAATTTGAAGTGTAGATTTGATTCAAACAATCACCAAATAAAGCTAATCAAAATTGATAACGAAGTTAAGAGACAAAATTCAAAACTCAATACAAGTTACCAAATTAAAACTCAAGAAGTAAATCACACACCAATGAGTAAGGGAAGACCTTGAACAAACTGACCAATATAGATCAGATTAGAAACATATGATAGATGATCAACTACAAAAAATAATAGATCCAATATATCTCCAATATATCAACAAGAAAAAATCTGAAAAATTAAGCAAACAAGCTAAAAAATACCCGAAAATTGGTAAAAACAGATAGAAAATAGGCTGAATTTTCAATCATCCATATTTTCATTGTGTGGATTACGTCTGAGATGATATTTTTTTTTTTTTGAGATAAAATATAAATCAGAATATAAATCTGTAATTATTTTTACCCATACCTATACAGAAAATAGTAGAAACGAAATGAAAAATTAGCCATGCACGAGAGCGAAAGAAAAAAACTGGCCAATTTTAATTGGCCACAACTCCTTCATACAAAGCCATTTTCAATAATTTTTTATAGGTAAAATTTAAAGAGGAATTAAGATATTTGATTATTTTTACCCATATATCTACTGAAAATAGTAGAACCAAAACGAAAAATCAGTCGTGTGGGAGGGCGGAAGAAAAAAACTAGCCAATTTTAATTGGTTATAACTCCTTCATACATAATCTATTTTCAGGAATGTTTTTTTTTTGTTTTTAGGTAAAATTCCGAGAGGAATCCAGATCTGTGATCATTTCAATCAAATTTTGTACATAATATTTCCAAATTTGATTTGTGATACGCAATCTATGATTCTCTCGTAATAAAATAAAAAATAAAAAAATCATATCTATGATCAAATTAGATCTAAAGAATAGAGATAATAACCATGAAATATAGCTGAAAACAATTGGAAAAATTCAAGGAAACCCAAAAAATAAACAAACAAGAGGATCTGATCAAGATCAAAGGCAAAGTGGACACATAAGAAAGTGTTCTCTCATTGAAAGCACCACTTTTGTTGCATACAAAACTGCAAGGAGTTGTTGCCCTGTGACCTAGTGTCTGTTATATCACTAGAAAATACAAGCATAGTCAAGAATACATCCTAGACTCCCAATCCATTATGATCCACAAGTAGTCATGCAATCGTTTAATGGTATGAGGAATAAGAATCTACCTTGCCTACTCACAAGTCAGGGATGGACCTTGAGTTTGATGTTGATCTGTTGCACTCCACACGAGTGATCTATCTGATCTTCCTACGATCTAAAAACCTACACACAGTCACAACCATACAAAGATAACAAGTGATATTCCTCAGAAGATCATTAAATGAATGATATCATAAAGAAATTGCAATATATGAACATACAATCATATACAAGAAGGAAACATAGATCTTCATTAATATAAAATGACACTTCGATACCTTACTTCAAGCTTCTCCTCTCCACGATTTGACAGAGTTTCCCCACTAGATGAGAGCATGAAGAGAACTCTCCTATAGCATAAGACCTCACAAGCTCTCAAGATAATGGAAAGATAGCAATATCGTGTCAAGATCTCAAAAATAGCATGGCCTTCTTAGACTCTCAAATAATGACAAGCCTGACCCTCTCAAATGATCCCGTATAAATAGTTTAATGATATTTTCATTGAGGATGAATGTAGATTCTCAGGACGACAAGAAGTTAGAAAAACTTCTAATGGATGAGTCCTAGGCAACCCAAATTAGTGAGTAATCGAAATGTGTTGGTCAATAATTGGCATTTACGGAAATATCATTAATGATTCTTGAATGAATATATCCATATTAATTAAGGAGCTCTGTTCAAGCTACTATCCTCCCCCTATGCACAAGAAATACTAGGGAAAAATATTTAAGAAAATGAAGGCTCACTGTCATAATTTTATGTATAGGAATGCAAGGATAGTCAGCAAGAAAATTGGTTTTTGGGGACTATGAAGGAAGGTTACCGAAGTGATCCTTTTTCCATATTGAAGAGGACTCCTTCCTTTTTCCAATGAGCCCTCATATGCCCCAAAAATCCATGTGGTTTGAAAGATATGAATTTTTGAAATTGAACAAATATTATTTTATTTTTAAGCCTACCTGTCCTTGCTCCTAAGGTCGGCCTACCTTAGGTACATGATTTTTCACATTTGATTCAAAAATACGCTATAAATAGGAGTTGGATGACTTTGGTTTAAAGACAGAAATTCAGTGAAGATTCAGAAAAAAGGTGAAAATAGTTCATAGCTCGTGAACTGTAGCAAGACGAGGTAGAAGAGCTTAAGGAAAAATTTAAGGATATGTTTGGGTTAAAGTATATGAATAAAATATTCTCTCGGACCTATAGCTATCAAAGGGTTGTAATAAGAAGTGTGCCCAAATCACTTGTAGGGATCAGAACCCTACCACTGAATGCACAAGAGCTTGAACCTATTAACTCGGTCAAAGTAGACCTTGCTCTTCACACAGAGAATACCTAAAGTGTAAAGCTACAACAATTCAGACCTTTTCGGCCTCAAAATTTAGATATTTATATATTGCAGCTTTAAGTAGGTGATAAGGAGTCAGATTTGAGGATGTCTTAGGAATAGTGAGCTCAGTTATGTGGAGTAGTGGTTCACATGTGTTTTTAGGGCTCATATTTGACAGCTAGTTGTTTTTGGGTTTGTAATCACCTACAGCAAGTAGGAAACCTACAGAACTACACCAAATCGAGAGTGTGCTAAGAAAATTGCTAAGATCAGTGGCTTTGTACCCATAACAACAACTCAGTTTTGTCTTGGCTGTGGTTCAACTTCTTTGAATTTGTTGTAGCATGCAATCAACTTGGAATGTGAACTTTCTTAGTGGCTTAGGTTTCTCTTGTTTTCCTGTACCGTGTGATAAATTTCTTGTACAGTGAGGTGTTTAAAAAATTTCATGCAATATGGTGCAAAGGTATTGATACAACATGGTACAAATTTTGTGATCCAGAACAATGAAAATTAATGGTGCAGGATGCTAGATTAATGGTGTAGAATTTGAAAAAAGTACACTGAATACTTTGGGCAATGGAACATATTTGAAATTGAATATCAAAAGAAGATAAGGAGGATTGGTGTCCTTGTGCTAGGAACCCCTAAACGCAAGGTTGGAGCCTTGGAAAGGATAGGGTCGAAGCCTTAAAGGTCGGAGCCTCATTAAGTCCAAGTTGGTGCTCGGAAATTATTGTACTCATTCATTTGTAAAAGGATCATTATCCTTGTTTCTATAATAAATTATTCATCTCTTTATTCTTTTCTAGAATATAACTAGTTATAATAACAATTGAAAAGAAATACTAATTCCCCCCCCTCTCAGTATTTCCAACGAGGTGATCTCCTAGGTAAAAGGAAACTCTAGAGACCTTTTTCACAATTATATCAATTATGAAATAATTATTATCTCATAAATATAATATTTTGGAAAAATAATTATGAGAAATTTCTCAATTATGTAATTTCACACTTTTATAATGGGATAAATATCACGTAGGTAAAAGAAAAGGTGAAAAGGGAATTAAGTGAAAATACGGTTATTAAATGGGGAAAAGGTGCAAATTGGAGTAGCATATAGTTTTTATCTATGGTAATGCCATATACATGGACCGATATCAACCATGCCCCCCCCCCACAGCGTAGTTTCTATATTTATATGGGGGAGGGGAATTGAGATTTGTGAAAATTTCCATGCCAAATAAATAATGGGAATTGATCATGGGCTCCCCTA
Organism: Pinus albicaulis; assembly: GCA_034641835.2. Taxonomy (NCBI): domain Eukaryota; kingdom Viridiplantae; phylum Streptophyta; class Pinopsida; order Pinales; family Pinaceae; genus Pinus; species Pinus albicaulis. Next base: position 1,054,408,358 of record CM076584.1, on the reverse strand, counting down.
CCTTTAATTTGAAACCACCAGCCAAGGAGGATAATGATACCAATGGTTATAGTCAAGGTGGTTTCCTGTGATTGTGTGGCATGCAACATGATAGGTAGGTAGCCACAACAGAGCCACGTAGCAACAAGGGATGTGTGGAATTAACATGGAAACTAAAATGGTAAGTTGATGTGATACTACAAGTCATGATGCCATCATCATAATATGACATATATTAGGTTCCAAACCTTGACACTCGTAGTTATGTTGACTCATAACCTGAAGGGCAAGGATTCAAGATGACGTGGCTCAGTGGTTGCAGTGAATCCATGTAGGTGTAGGTGGATTCCATGGAGGTTTGAGATCATGGAACGTGAGAAGGATGACTTGTGGAAAACCCTTACTAATAGCAGTGATTGACGTGTTAGGAATGATGGAAAATGAGGTGACTCATGGGTCCCTCATGAGACCACTCGGCTTTAAGGTGTTGTAAACAATAACAAATATGGCCAATGAGTAGTAGGAAACAAATAAGGAATAATTTGTGATATTTAACCGAATTATTAATATTAAGCGATGTTTCTATTTACCAAACCACTTGATCTGAAAGAATTGTAAAAAGAAACAAATATGACCAATGAACGGTGGAAAAAATACAAGAAACAATCTATGGAAGTTAATGAAAATATCACCATTAAGTGACGTATCTATTTATTGGACCACTCAGCTAAAGGTTTTTCATACAATAACGAGTGTGGTTGACGAGCAACGAGTGGAATATCAAGAATTTTCCATCAGGTGCAACATGTAGAAAGAGAAATGTTAAGTGACATATCCATTCTTTTGTTGGAATGCCCATTTGTTAAGTGAATAAGTTGCAACATGGAGGTCTAGATGGTGGATGGTATTTTGGCCATAAGGTTCAAGGGGTTGTAACCATGGCTAGATTGACCATTCCTTCATTATATCGACCACTCCCCTCCTTCCAAACATCAGTAATGAAATGAGTCTTGAACTTGTTAGAAATTAGATAATGGGGCAATGGAACACATAAAATATTGTTGAAATACAAACATAGAAAATCATAAAACAAGAGAGACACAAATATATTTGGTTCCCCAAATTTGGGATACATCTACGAAGAAACAACTAATCCTTCCCTTTATATTATCCAAAAAATTGAGGGGACACAACCTATAACACATCAAATGTAAATTCCTCTTTTCTCTCTCGTAGTCTCTTCTCTATTTATTGCACAAAATAATAATACACAACCACAATAAAAATCTCACACATAAAAATAGGGTTTCTTTCTAGGGAAAAAAACCCTAAATTATCATAACTTCTACTATTAGATCTTCTTCCTAATGGATGACCTAGATTAACTACGAAATTACAATATTTCATAAGGAAAATTTTTATCTAATTTTGTCTTTGGGGCTGCTTCCCCTAAACCCTCGCTAGGTGGGGCTCTAAAAGATCGCTACCACGCCACCCCCTAAAACCCCCTATCAGTGCTCCTAGGGGAGGTCGGGATCCCTCGCATGCTCCACTATCAAGGATTGGGATATAAAAATGGCTAAAAATTAGATCTCTAAATCAATAAGATAATCAGGCTCCACACCCCAAAATCTCCCACTTGGAGACTGATTATAGAAACTCTGCCACTGCTTCACTTTCTAGACAATGCTTCCACTTGGACCTGGTTGTTTCTCATATTTATTTTCGTATTTGAATACTCATTGAAACTGATAATAATATTAGTTTCTCCCTATTTACAAACTTTGTTAACATATCTACAGGATTTTGGCTAGTGTGTATCTTTTCGAGCTTCAACTGTCCGTATTACAAAACTGATTGTATGAAATGGTACATAAGATTTATATCTTTAGTATTATAATGAAAAGTTTAGTTGTTTTCAAGATCAATGGAAATTTGGTTGTCATTTTATACCTTTCTAATATCCTACTTCTTTCCCAATTCATCCATAAACCTTTGTAACCAAATAATTTCTTTACTAGAATTTATAGCAACAACATATTTTGCTTCCATTTTTGAAAGTGAAACAATTTTTTGCATTTTTTAAACCCAACTAACAAATTTTCTACCTATAGTATACACATACCCTATGGTGCTCCTCCTGTTACCTCTATCACTTACCATATATGCATTGACATACCCCTATAGAATAGTCTTTGAACCTCCAAAACATAATGTTTGATTAGTGGTACCTCTTAGATACCTGAGAATCAACTTCACTTCCATCCAATGCTCTTTTCCTAAATTTTTTATATACGTACTCAGAAATCCCACTCCATATGAAATATCATGCATTTTTCACAACATTGCATACATTAAGACTCCAACAGTTGATGTGTATGGAACTTTAGACATAATCCATGTCTTCCTGGGTCTTGGGATACATCTCCTTACTTACTTTTAAATGCATAGACAAAGGTGTACTAACTAGTTTTTCATTCTACATATTAAATATTTCCAATACATTTTATATGAAATCACTCTGAGACCATGTTAGTTTGCAATTTTTCCTGTCTCTAGTTAGACTCACACCAAGGATTTGCTTTGCAACACCAAAATCCTTCATTGCAAATGAATTAGAAAATTTTCCTTTGAGCACATTTATCTCCTGCATGTTATACATTGCAACAAGAATTTCATCTACATATAATAGGAATATAATATATTTTACATCATTTTGTTTCTTAAGATGAACACAATGGTCAGGGTGGCATCCAGTATAACCATGTTTAGACATAAACCTGTCAAATTTTAGATACCACTACCTTGTAGTATGTTTTAAGCCATACAATTTCTTCTTCAACTTGCACATTAATTTATCCTTCCCTTTGACCTCATACCCTTATAGTTGTTTCATATAAATATCTTTCTGAAAAGCTTCGTGGAGAAAGGTTGTCTTTACATCTAATTGTTCAAGATGTAAACCTTCTGCTGCCACTAAACTTAAAATAGTTCTAATTGAAGTCATTTTAACATAAGGAGAAAATATTTCATCAAATTATATACCTTTATGTAAATTCCTTCACAAAAAATCTAGCCTTACACCTCTGTTTTCCTCCATTTCGTCTTTGAACCTGTAAACCCATTTACTCTACAATGTTGTTTTTCCTGCAGGAAACCTGACTAAGTCTCAAGTCTGGTTTTGTAATAAGGAATCCATATCTTCTTTCATGGCTTTCTCCCACATATTTCTATTTTCCACCTACATATCTTCTTCATATCCTTCTAGTTCACCAGAATAAGTAAAAAATACATAATATAATGAAGAAAAATATTGTTCAGTGGGTCTATTTAACCTGGTATATATCCTAATATCACTAACAATAGTTTTAGGTTCTTGTTGTTGTTGTTGCTATAGTTGTTATTGTTGTTTTTTGTAATATTCCAAATAGGAAAATGACATCAATACAAAGCATACAAATAATAAATCTACAACAGTATGGAAAACACATTAAAAACACCATGAAAAGAGCCAAAACTGTTGAGCCAATTTATTAAAATATTGGAGATGAAAGATAATTACAATAGTGCTCAAAGGATAGCACTCAAGTTGGCTAAGCTAGTTGGAATGGCCCTCAGGTTCTCCCACCCAAAACACTTCTCTATTGTTGCTCTACTAGACTCTTCCTCTGCATGGCCCTGTTGGAAATGTTGTTGTTGGCTGAATAGGGCTGTGTAGATGAGACTGATATAGTGATCAGAAAATTCTAGGATTTGGACACCAGACTGTACTCCAAAAACCCAAAATAACCTAGAAATGATTTCCGGAAAGGCTGACCGCGGAAAATCACCATCCTAGGGTTTAAAAATGCACTACTGTTGGGTATGCAAAGCTATGGGTTGAACTGGTAGATAAACTAGTTGCAACTTCTCCCCAAAGCTCTAATATTGAAGAGCTGATCCCCTCACTAGATTCCAAGAGAAAATGCCTTCGAATATCTCCCTCTCTAGAACACATCTGTTGTTCGAATGTGTAAATTATTGGGTGATTGCGCTACTATAGGAGGGAATGCATGTGGCATGATGCCAAAATACTGAATCTTCCCCCATCGAACAATTAAACTCCTCTCTTGAGTGGGCACTCGAAGTCCCCCAAGGATTAGGTGGGGATCTCTACTCGAAGACACCTCTATGCTAAGCAGCACTGCAGACTCGGCTAAACATCTCAAGTGTGCTGAAGTCATAAAGACCAGAAAATCAGAATATGCAAGAATTATTTCCATGGTTGTGCTCACCCCCTTCTTATTCTTGTGAAGCCCTAACAAAATTGGGTCCACTCATTAACTACGCTACCACTTCGCCCCTTGTCATCCACACAGGTTGTGTTCCCTCTTGGCCTCTTGGCCCCACAAGAGTGTAGAAATTATACAAAAAATATGTATAGCATGGATTCAATATGATATAAAAATGTACTAAATCTAGATACTGAATCACTTATACAAACCAATCACGGAAATTAAACACAATCGCCAATCACATGAAGCAAAGAAAGAATCAAATCAGACCACAATACATATAATTTCTTGGGGAAAGCTTGCTGCTCAAAATCCCTCTATCTTCTATTTTATATTGACCATGGAATCATGAAACAATTACAATGCACTCTTCTCACAAGAGTCTCCTACACTTCGCTAACTATCTCACACTGTCTTGAACAAAACTGGCCAACACTTAGCCAATTCTCAGCCTCTAAACAAACTACCTTGCTTGCACAAATTCTAATGAATGAAATCCCTATTCTTTATGAATTTTGGCCTTCATAAAATGTGCAAGGATCATGGGAAATCCAATGGATGTCTGGTTGCATGCAAGCAACCTACTAATCACACAACTGATAGTTAACCTCCCTTTCACCTTTGTCTCAATTGGGTGTCCAATCGAATTGACATGCATGCAGATAATAATAGTAAATCATTAGTTGCATGGTAGATCGCTAATTGTGAATAAAATAATATTTAATTTTCTTGATCTCTCACTAGTGCAACAAGCAGTTACAAAAATTTCAACTGATTCTAACTCACCTAACTGAGTTAACTGATTACACATGCATTAAACTAATGCACCAACTGCAATTCAAACTCCATAACTAATAGAATTACTCTGCATGCCTCACCGACCACCCTCAACTCCAAATTCATGAGCTAACTGAGTTTATCACACTCAGTTAACTATTACAAGTGATTATGAGATAATATTACATCTTATTTTCCATTTTAATTAAGGGAAAATTAAAATAGACACTGCACCAAATTTAGCACACACTAGTGTACGTGCTGCTTGGACCTATTGGTCCCACACTAGTGTAGGTGCTGCAATTTCTTGTTGGACTTAAACACTCCCTCTCAACAAGAAAGGGATTATCTTCCACCCCGATCCTGCCTCTATGGTATTCGACTTTTCTCTTGTTGAGCGCCTTCATCAGAATATTTGCATCCTGATCTTCCGTGGGAATGTAATGAAGTAACATAATGCACCTCTAAACACAATTTCTGAGATGGTGGTACCAGATGTCTATGTTCTTGGACATATCCTGAAACACATGATTAACCGAGAGTTTAATGTAACGCTGGTTATCACAATGTATCACTGTCAGATCCATCTGAGAACCAAATAAACCAACCACAATCTTTCTCATCCGGATGGCCTCACATGTAGCTTGACTTGATTCCATGTACTCTTCCCCCACTGAAATAAGTGCCACACATCACTGCTTCCTGCTATACCAAGAAACTATTGTTGATCCTATGTTGAAAATCCATCTTGATGTGCTCTTTCTGTCTGATGGACTGCCTACCCAATATTCATCCATGAAGCCTTGAAGCTTCACTCCCTTTGTCTGTTTGTACCATAATCCATACTCTGTAGTGCCCCTGAGATATCTCAAGACATGCTTCCCCGCCTTCCAAAAGAGCTTGGTCAGCTTAACCATAGCTTGACTCAACTAGTCAACTGCATAACAAATGTCTGGTCTGGTGTTCACTAAGTACATCAATGAACCTACTAGCTGGCTGTAGACAGTAGCATCCACTACTTCTCCAGAAGTAGCATCCTATTTTCTCAAATTTCCTAGAAGAGGAGTGTCCATGGGTCTACAGGTCTCCATCTGAAATTTACCTAGTATCTCTTTGGCATACTTGCCTTGAGAAACAAAATGTTCACCATCCCACTACCATATTTCCAAGCCAAGGAAATAGTGAAGGAGTCCCATGTCCTTCATTTCGATCTCCCTTGCAAGATCCTCCTCACATGAGTGTATTGGCTGCTCATCACCTGTCAAAATTAGATCATCAACATAGATTATGATAATCAAGAACTTACCATAAACCACAATTTGTTACAGGTTTGCATGATATTCAATTTTGGTGAAGCCCAACCCGGTGAAATAGCTGTCAATCAGAGTGTACCAAGCATGAGGTGCTTGCTATAGCCCATACAATGCTCTCTTGAGTATACACACATGAGACTCACTGTAAAATATCTCGAAACCTTTTGGCTACTCTATGTAGACTTCTTCCTCAATAACTCCATTGATAAACACAATTTTCACATCCATCTGATGAATGCACCACCCCATTTGCACTGAGAGTGCAAGGATAGATCTAATGGAAGAGTAGCTCACGACTGGTTCGAAAGTCTCATCATAGTTGATCCCCTCAACTTGTGATAATCCCCGGGCAACAAATATGGCCTTGTACTTCTCCACACTCCCATCAGAAGCTTTTTTTACCTTGTAGATCTATCTAGATCCAACCACTGATTTTTCGACCGGTCTTGGGACAATCTTGTTGAAAATGCGGCAAGATGATGGAGCTTAGTGAAATGAAGTCGCCTTCACTAAGTGGGCCCGCAGGCAAATTCTGGCGCAAAATCTATTTTTAGACTATGTCTATTTTTAGACATATGGAGCATGGTCCAGGGATTGCAGTATGTTATTCTTGGAGTATTGGTCATGTTGGTAAAAATAGATGGGACTCTATTTTTTTGGACCTATAGGTCGAAGTCTATTTTTAGATTGCCTCTCCTTAAAATAGGGAAGTCAAATATTATTTACCCTTAATAATATTTGGACTATAAACTTTAGTTTACTCTCTTGGAGCACTTCAGTTCGAGCCTTGGAAGTGGCTCATGCATCTGACAGAGGAATTACGCTATTCCCAAGGGTTTTATGGCATCATGCATGGTTGACTTCAGTTAGGACTTCAGTGGCAGAAGTTTGGTGGAGTTAATGAGACAACTAGTGGAGTTGTGTTCTGTTTATTTTAGTTGAACTAGTTGAGATTAGTTTAACTAGCTAATCAATTAGTTATGAGTGGAGTGAATTAAATATTATTTAATTCATTAATTAGTAACTCATTATTCAGCTCAAGAACACATCAGTTCACTACAGTGCATGATCAGTTCAGTGGAGACTAGTGAAAGAGGTAGATGAAAGGGTGGAGTTAGCTATCAGTGGCGACATCAGTTGTGCATGAGATTTGCACCACACTTGGAGGAATTTCCCATGATGATTGCGCTGTCAAGCCAAGGAGATTCGAACCTTGGATCTCTATTTAGACAGGCCATGATTTTGCAATAGAGGCAAGGCAATTAGTGGTGAGTTTTGAACCAGTAACCTGTTCAAAACCAAGCTAGTTTGTGTGTAACTTTATGAGAAAGTACTGAGTACTTGTGAGGAGTATTATACTGAGTTTGTTACTGTTTTCTCCATTATAATATACACAATAGCTGTGGGGTTTTCAGCTATAATATTTCCCCATACATACTGTGTTAATGTGTATGATGAATTGATGTGCTATCGCTTGTTTTATTTCCGCATGTGTGATGATCTGAGTGGAAGAGATTATGTGTTGCATATGAATTCGAATTGATATGTGATCAGGATAGTCTCGATGGATAATTAATCATTATTCAGCAAATTTATACATGGTATCAGAGCTATTGAAGCAGAGATTGATCATCACAGTGATTACAAACTTATTTCAGTAGACAGAGTCTGCATGCGGGCCAGGTAGCCTCCGGATTCATCTTTCTTCGAAAAGTGAAAGGTCTGGTAAATGCCCCTTGCAGTCAATCTCTGTGCTAGAAATAATTTGTTCTCACAGATCTAGAGTGGTTGAGCTTTGAGGTGGAATTCGAAATTTTGCAGCAGTTTTGTTTTCTTGGTGCCGGTGTTGAAAATGTCTTTCAACGGTTTGCGACTTGAATATGCTCTTGAAGGCAGTTCGAATTATGTTGCATGGAAGGATCGCATGGAAGCAGTATTAGAAGATAATGGTCTGAAGGAGTTCGTAGATACGGATGTCCAAAAGCCCACTGATGCAGCTGAAGTCGATGCATGGCAAAAGAAGATGGCGAAATGTCGAAGGATCCTGTTGGAGGGCGTCAAGGATCATATTGTATCCAACCTGCATTAAAAGGCTTCTCCATATTTAATGTGGAAAGCTTTGACGGATCTATTCCAGAGTAAGAGTGACTAAAGGAAGCTGGCGCTCAAAGATAAGCTCAGGAACATCAAGATGGAGAAGGGCGACAGCATCGCCAAATACCTCACGAAGTTCACTCAATGCAGAGATGAGCTGGGAAGTGTGGGGGTGACTGTCGAAGACGAGGACATGGTCGACCTGGCTCTCCTTGGTCTTCAGAAGGCTTGGCACTCATATCAAGATAGTGTCAATGGTCGGGAGAAGCTGCCGGGATGGGAGCGCCTTTGGGCGGATCTCATGCAGGAGGAGATAAGGAGGACTACTCGGGATGGATCTTCATCAAAGGGAGCTGATGAAGAAAACTGCGCTTTGGTGGCCAAAGCAAAGAAAGGGAAGGGTAAGAAACCTTCTCATTCCGGTGCAAAGGGCAAGAAGCAGGATATGGCGAAAGTGAAGTGTTTTCACTGCCATGATCACGGACATTATGCTACCAATTGTCCAAAGAAGAAGAAGAACAAGCGAGCGGGAAGATCTGCAGATGGAGAAGCTTTGGCTTCACAGTTCGAGCTTGACTTTTCACTGATTGCATGCTTGGTTTCAAGTGTGATGGGATCGGTGTGGTTCTTGGACAGCGGTGCGTCATTTCATATGATGGGAGATCGGGATTTGTTCTCAGATCTGGAGGACAAAGATTTGGGTGTGCACATCGAGATGGGCGATGATGGTAGATACAGTGCGACTGGTATTGGTACCATATCCTTTCAAAGAAGGATGTCATGCATGTACTTGGATTGAAGAAGAACTTGATCTCTGTGGCGATGTTGGAGGATAAGGGGTATGATGTGGTCTTCAGCGAAGGAAAAGCCTTCCTGCGCAGTAAGACTACTGGAGAGACCTGGAAGATAGGGGTTCGAACCAAGAACCTTTATCAGTTGCAGGTAGATGGCTGCGCAGCTATGGCATGAAAAGCGGGAGAAGTGGTGAGCCGGGATGATGAGGGCGAACTGTGGCACAAGAGATTGGGCCACCTTCACCATGGAGCTTTGAAGATTCTGCAGCAGATTTCTACTGGGCTTCCTAAGGGCACCCTTGCGCAGTCAGATCACTACAAGGAGTGTACTTTGGGGAAGTATGTGAAAGCCACCTTTCACGAGAAGGATAGTCGCGCCACGACGATCCTTGAGAGAGTTCACACAGACGTGTGTGGTCCTTTCTCAGTTGCTTCGACAGCAAAGCACAAGTATTATGTGATCTTTGTTGATGATTTCTCTCGAAAGTGCTAGATCTTCTTCATGCATAAGAAGAGCGATACATTCGCGAAGTTCTGTGAGTTTAAAGCACTGGTCGAGAAGGAGTCGGGGAAGAAGGTGATTGCTCTAAGGAGTGATAACGGTGGTGAATTCATCTCGGCTGAATTCAAGGAGTTCGGCAGCGCAGAAGGGATTCGGAGAGAGCTCATCGCACCCCATAACCCACAGCAGAACGGGGTGGCTGAGCGGAAGAACAGAACGATCGTGGGTGCTGCACGGGCGATGTTGCATGATCAGGGCCTACCCCTTCACTTGTGGGCTGAGGCATGCAATACAGCAGTGTATGTGCATAACCGTTTTCCTCACAAGGTTCTTGGCATGAGTACACCAGAGGAGGCTTATTCTGGCAAGAGGCCTGATATTTCCCATTTGCGGATTTTCGGATCTCCTGTCTACATGCATGTGACGAAGGATGCAAGAAGGAAGCTGGATCCAACTGCTGAAGTTGGAATATTTGTGGGGTACACCGATACACCTCACAACTATCGGGTGTATGTGCCAGACAGTCGCAAGACTGTTGTGCGACGGGATATAAAATTTCAGGAGGAGAAAGCCATGCAGTGTTCGCTTGAGAGGGAGCTACACTTGCATGCAGATGAGGAGCTGTTAGTTCCTAAGGAGGAGCTTCCGGATGTGGATCAGCCACAAGAGGAGGTTCAGGAGGTGGAAGAAACCACCCATGCAGCACCAACCATCAGAGGGCGCATGCGCACTATAGAAGCTGAGCGACTGGCTCGAGATGCAGAGAAGGTTTTAGGACCACCTAAAGCACAGCGCAGACAGAGACAGTCACCGGATCGGTACATTGGATACATGGCTATTGTGATTCAATGTGTTGTGACGAAGCTATCCTCTTTTGAGGAAGCTGTGGAGGAACCCGCATGGGTTGATGCCATGATCGAAGAATATGATTCGATCGTCAGGAACAGTGCATGGGAGATTGTCCCAAGACCGGTGGGGAAATCAGTGGTGGGTTCGCGATGGATCTACAAGGTGAAGCAGGCGGCTGACGGGAGTGTGGAGAAGTACAAGGCGAGATTTGTCGCCTGTGGCTTCTCACAGATCGAGGGGATTGACTATGAGGAGACTTTTGCACCTGTCGCAAGGTACTCTTCCATACGGACGATCCTTGCTCTCTCAGCGCAGATGGGGTGGCACATTCATCAGATGGATGTGAAGACTGCGTTCCTCAATGGAGTTATTGAGGAGGAGGTGTAAATAGAGCAGCCTGAAGGTTTTGAGATCTTCAGCAGTGAGTCGCATGTGTGCCGACTCAAGAGAGCACTGTACGGGCTGAAGCAAGCACCTCGTGCTTGGTACACTCGGAGAGATAGCTACTTCACCGGGCTTGGATTCTCCAAGAGTGAGGCGGATCCAAACCTGTACCAGATTGTGGTGGAGGGGAAGCTGTTGATCATCGTACTGTATGTAGATGATCTGATTTTGACTGGCGATGAGCAGTTGATACTTTCATGCAAGGAGGATCTTGCACGAGAGTTTGAGATGAAGGACTTGGGCATCCTTCATTATTTCCGGGGATTGGAGATTTGGCAGCGCAGTGGAGGACTGTTTGTTTCTCAGGGCAAGTATGCCCGGGAGATTCTGGAGAGGTTCAACATGCAAGGTTGCAAGCCTGTTGACACTCCCCTTCCCGGTGGTTGGAGGAAGGGAGATGCTACTTCAGAGGAGGTAGTGGATGCCACTGTCTATCGACAGTTGGTGGGGTCGTTGATGTATCTGGTCAATACTCGACCCGATATATGCTATGCAGTTAACCAGCTTTCGCAAGCTATGGTTAAGCCTACCAAGCTCTTTTGGAAGGCAGGCAAGCATGTATTGTGCTATATCAGAGGCACATCGGGATATGGTTCATGGTACAGACAAGAGGATCAGTTGAGGCAGCATGGCTTCACAGATTGGTATCATCATATCAGAGATTGTGTTCAGCGGAGAATCATGATGCTTTCATATGTTCCCACGGAGGATCAGGATGCCAACATCCTGACGAAGGCGCTCACCAGGAGCAAGTTCGAATTCCACAGAGGCAAGATAGGGGTTGCAGATAATCCATATCTTGCTGAGAGGGAGTGTTGAAAATGCAGCAAGATGATGGAGCTTAGTGAAATGAAGTCGCCTTCACTAAGTGGGCCCGCAGGCAAATTCTGGCGCAAAGTCTTTTTTTAGACTATGTCTATTTTTAGACATATGGAGCATGGTCCAGGGGTTGCAGTATGTTATTCTTGGAGTATTGGTCATGTTGGTAAAAATAGATGGACCTCTATTTTTTGACCTATAGGTCGAAGTCTATATTTAGACTGCCTATCCTAAAATAGGGAAGTCAAATATTATTTACCCTTAATAATATTTGGACTATAAACTTCAGTTTACTCTCTTGGAGCACTTCAGTTCGAGCCTTGGAAGTGGCTCATGCATCTGACAGAGGAATTACGCTATTCCCAAGGGTTTGGTGAGCACATGCATGGTTGACTTCAGTTAGAACTTCAGTGGCAGAAGTTTGGTGGAGTTAATGAGACAGCTAGTGGAGTTGTGTTCGGTTTAATTTAGTTGAACCGGTTGAGATTAGTTTAACTAGCTAATCAACTAGTTATGAGTGGAGTGAATTAAATATTATTTAATTCATTAATTAGTAACTCATTATTCAACTCAAGAACACATCACTTCACTACAGTGCATGATCAGTTCAGTGGAGACCAGTGAAAGAGGTAGATGAAAGGGTGGAGTTAGCTATCAGTGGCGACATCAGTTGTGCATGAGATTTGCACCACACTTGGAGGAATTTCCCATGATGATTGCGCTGTCAAGCCAAGGGGATTCAAACCTTGGATCTCTATATAGACAGGCCTGGATTGCGCAATAGAGGCAAGGCAATTGGCGGTGAGTTTTGAACCAGTAACCTGTTCAAAACTGAGCTAGATTGTGGGTAACTGTATGAGAAAGTACTGAGTACTTGTGAGGAGTATTGTACTGATTTTGTTACTTGATTTCTCCATTATAATATACACAATAGCTGTGGGGATTTTAGCTATAAGCTTTCCCCATACATACTGTGTTAATGTGTATGATGATTTGATGTGTTATCGCTCGATTTTACTTCCGCATGTTTGATGATCTGAGTTGATCTGAGTGGAAGAGATTATGTGTTGCATATAAATTCGAATTGTATGTGATCAGGATAGTCTCAGTGGATAATTAATCATTATTCAGCAAATTTATACAAAGCCTATATTATGTCTTGGGTATCACAAGTTACATAAAATTTTTCCACTATTTCAACTATATCATATGTAGCAATAAAATTTAGAGTAAGGTCATATGTTTCACATGTTGTATCACTTTACTTTATTAGCTCTTCTATGTCACAACTTACATCAGTTGTTTTTATGAATTCATGTGTATCACAAGATGAACTAACCTTTTCTATTAGATATTATGTATCACAAATTGCATCTACTTTGGGTGAGTGATATCATCAATATGATCCAACTTTTCTATTAATTTACTTTGAACAACATAAACTATTGATCCTTCATTTTTATTTATTTTTAAAGATCCTTTACATATTCTAGTGTGTCAATCATTTTATCCATTATTGTTTGATTTTGTTGTAATTTCCACTCAAATACTTTAATTTTATTCTTCAATTCATTATTTCACTCATCCAAGTCTTTAATTTCCTTAGATGGGTTTAGTAGGTTATTTCCTCCTTTACCCATTTATACTAGACAAGTTAGTTTTCTCAATTATACTCATTCGTTTGATCATGTTTGCTTGATTTTATATCTATTTGTCACACTCCCTTGATTTCATGCCACCTTAACGTGTCATGTATTTTTTATCACGCACCCAAAAGTGCTATTACATTGATTAAATCACTTGACATCCTTATTCAATTTCAGAAGACTCTTTTTACAATTCACTTTTGTCTTGAAAGGATTAGATACTTTACCCCTTGAAATTCTCTACTCAGTTTGATTTTAGAGTGGTCTAAGGCATAACATAAATATGATTTTATTACAAAATTTATTGCAACCACATGAATATATAACTAGAACACTACCACTACCAGGATATTGAATCCAAAATTTATTTCAGCATTCACCTTCAACCTTTTTTTTATTTACACCTTCAATTGAATTTAGAAAAGCCACTAACTCCATTTCTTTCTAACGCCTTCAATTCACTTTAACCAGGCTTTGAAAAAAAAATGTTTTAAATTCCTTCTTCTTTTTTTAATCACTTAACTAGTGAAGGAAGAGCCTTTTGATTTGATATTCTAACTTGATTTTCATAGCAAACTTTACAACATATTTACACAGCTCAATCCAAAACAACCCATTATAGTGCGCAGGGATTGCTTGGCATGTGAGGTAAGCCTTTACTAATTTCGTTATTTGCACAACTCAATCCAAAAAAATCCGTTATAGTGGACAGGCATTGCTTGGCATGTGAGGTAAGCCTTTACGAATTTCCTTAATTGAACCTGTAAATAATTTTCTTCCCTTTAGTGGAATAACAAATTCATAGATCCATGGACTCAAATTTCAATGCATATGAATGATCCATATCATTTTGAGCTTTGAAGTAAACGACTTACATAATTTTAAGCTTCATTTGCACTTTTGAGACTCCATTTGAAGGTACTTTAACTTGAAGTAGCTATGTAAAACCCCCCAAATATGTTGACAGCTATCAGACAAAAAAACTTGAGTTGTTATTGAAAGTCCGAGAAAATGAACTATAAAATTGTCCATTATTGCAATCAAAAGCTAAAAATAGATCTGGCCAGTGTCAAAGTTCTACACTCTAGTTATAGTATTGACTACAGTATGATGATCTTAACCCAAACAATTACAATGGAATGGAATTTTCAGATCTATTTTCAAAAACATAAAACAAAGATGGGGGATAGGGCTATATTGAAAAATTATTTTTTAATATTCATCATGTGCTTTGTTGGGGTTAGTGCCAGTGAATAGAAACAATTCTGAATATGTTGCTTCCTCTATAACATGTCAGCTTTCACATGCACTAAATCCTTCAATATTCAATTCTCATCTTGGTTGTACAACAACCACTCAGTCCTTGGATTGTGGTTGTCTGATTTTCTTTAAACTGAATTAGACAATTTCCCTTTCGTAGATTTTTCCAGTGTTTCTCTTTCAAACATAGTTACAAAATTCACCTGAATTAGGGCAAATAAAATTCGAAAATTCTTTAAGAATAGCCAATATTTGGATAAAATTTTGTTTAGTTTGTGTATAGACTTGTTCACTCAGGGACCCTGTTGAAGAAAAAAATATTTGGTAACTTACAATGTTTTCTATAGAGTTATGAGGGGACGCACCATGGTCAATATTGTTGGCTTGGTCATTAGTGTTGGCTTGGACTTGTGTGAGATGAAATGTTATATATGCTTGGGCTTGGTTTAGTTTTATATTTAGTCCCATCCTCTTTGAAAAATATAGCTTTGCTTAGGATTTGTCTACATAGAATACTAAGGCCATTATTTTTCAAACATATATAGATAATTGTGACCAATTCAAAATAAAATGAGATAGAAATAATTATGAAATAGGAACAAAATTATTTTTCAATTTTATCATTGTTTTAGAAGGTTGGAAAGCCAAGAAAGTAGAGAAAGAAAGAATTTGTAAAGTGGACTAACCTTCAATTTATAAATATGTTTATAATGTTTATTTATTTATTAGGTAAAAATTTTGGACAAATATGTTTTAAAACTAAGTAATGAGGTTAGGTTTAAGTTTTTAAAAGAAGGTTTGGGAGGAAAGAGAAAGCCGTTTTATTTTATTTTATAGTTATATATAAGTTGTTAAAGTTGTTATATCATTTAGAATTATTATAAATTATTCAAAAATTTAAAATGAATAAGGAAAAAAATTAACAAAAAATGTTAGTGCCATAGGAAAAAGGATATATATATCCCACTCTTTAAGATATGTAATGTCGAATATTTTCTGAATTGAAAAATTTTCATTCAAATTTTTATCATATCGTATCGAATTTGAATCAAAATTCAAATTACAACTTGGTAGCTATGCTTTCAATTGATCTAGGGGTTTCTCTTTAAATTGACAGCTTGGGATTGAGGTCTATCCCATATTTGTGACCAATGGAAATCATTAACAAGAAGGAAGAGCCTTTTGATTTTATATTCTAACTAGATTTTCATAGCAAACTTTATAGAATAATTACACAACTCAATCCAAACCAACCCATTATAGTGGGAAGGCATTGCTTTGCATGTGAGGTTAACCTATACTAATTTCGCTAATTTAACCTGTAAATAATTTTCTTCCCTTCAACAGCATAACGAATTCATAGATCCATGGATCAATTGACGTTTTGCTCAAATTTGGATGCATATGAAGGACCCATAACATTTTGAGCTTTGAAATATGTTGGGTGTGTGTTATTTTCTTTCCACGAATAGTCACACGTGTAGTTGTGATAAGATCAGTTCAAGAACGAAGGTAGACAAAAAGGTATATTCCATCTGCTTTCTATTCAAAGTTATCTTTAACTATCACTGATGGTGATCCCAGAACTGTGAGGGAGGTAGTGGATTCAGATGATGGAAAACTCTGGAAGGAGGCCATGGTTGATGAAATGACATCCTTGCACAAAAATGAGGCATGGAATATAGTGGAGTTTTTGAATCGAAGGAAGCCCATCGAGAGAAAATGAGTGTTTAATAAGAAGATGAATGTAGAAGGAAAGGTGGAGAAATACCGATTAAGTCATAACGTCGAAAATACCCACATAACCTTTATGGAGTATATAATTTTCCAATAACCCCTTCATAAATAAACAGAACCCACTGTGAAGTCATAAACCATTATCATTTCTATACACAAGTGAAAAATTTAATAAAAGTGATTCTCAGGTTCAAAACTCAGATATGCTAATAATACACTTTACCTTTATATCATGACCGCCTTCTTTAAATTACCCATGGCATCGCATATGGTATTACCAAACCATATCTCATTCAACATTAAACCATATCGCATACACTATGCGCATTAACCCGAAAATATTGCAATTTTGCAAACTTACCAATTTTGTAGATCAGAACATACTTTGGTCGCACATTTTACTCCAGCCGCACTTCATCTCTATGCAAACTTAAATTTCCGCCATTCACCACAACACTTATCGCTTGTTGTACGCAATATTTATCACATATCGGCACTTCAAAAATATTACACCCATCGCAATTCAGCTTATTTAGACTATCACACTTCATCTTTTCATGGATCATCTTGCACACTGTTTCAATTCAATCTCTCTCAATCTCATTTCAAATCACTGTCTGCGGTTTCAAAAATTTCGTTGTTTCATTTCTGACCTGCATAAAAGTTTATTTGTACTCATTCTCTCATGTTAGCTTCATTCATAGCTAATTAATTCCCAGACTGGAATCATACAGATTCTTCCCAGCCACTAAGTCTTTTATCACTCAGAAAGACTTACTCCTTAATCAAAATTCATGTAATCAATTAAGTATTTCATAGATATTGAATTTGTTCAATTACATATCACTCAGCATGCAAAAGAAACAAAAACCAGTCGCCATGAATTCAATTTCTCTTTAATGAATAACTTTATAGATACAATAAAAACCTGCTTACAATATGGATTTGGCCTGATGTGCATTTAAATGGCCCTTTTCTCTTCCTCTCTCTCTCTACGCCCGTAGGCTTACAAATCAACTTTCCTATCTAAGAATTATTATTTCTATGCCTTTGAGGCTTTAAAATTATAAACAATAGGTTATGTAACCAATTCTGGTTCAAATCCATAGGTTACTCAACGAAATCCTAAAAATAATCTAGGTCCTCAATTAATTCCTAAAACCTCTTCTTTATCCCTTGAGGATCTCAACATTCAACTAAATCCTAAGGATCCTCTCAAATCCAAAAAATCATGAAATACTTTCAAATCTAAGATTTAAAATATTTCAGAATATCTCAATCCACGCTAATCACTCATCAATCACTCATGTTCTCTTACCTTCGAGAACATTTACAAATATGCCTCCCAATATTTTAATTAAATCCTATTCTAAAGTTCTCACGTAAAATCACTCAAAACATTGAAAATTACATTAATTAAATACTTAGGGAACCAAATCCCTTGAAAATGCAAGACTCCCTATATTCTACTAAATGTACAAAATTTTGGAACCATGATGCTCCTGCATCAAACTCCCAATGTAGAAAACATTCATGATCTCCAGACCATGTGCCTTCAATGCTGATGGAATTCCTCTTCGATCCCAAACTTTATTTTTTAATTTGTCTTTGGTTTCTTCTCTTCCTTTCTGTTGTTTTCTTGTTGTTCTTGTTTGTTGCTTTTCTCCAAGTCTCCATACTTTATGTTGCATTTCCCCACTGGCTATGGTTTCACAATCTGCTGTTACATTTCTCTTATTGTTGATTTTCTTTATTGTTTTTTTCTTCTTCTGAGGCACCTTCATCATCAATCTTATTATTCTTTCAATCTCTATGTTCAGACTATCTTCTCACTGATACTCACATTGTCATTTGTTGCTTCTTCGTTTTCAACTCTTCTTGCTTCAATTTATTTATTTTCACTTGGAATTACTCCATTTAATGTTGCAAATACTATTCTAGACATTGCTACAAATATTACTCCATACATTGCTGCCTCCCGAACTTCCTGAATATCTCTTAAGATATCTCCCTCTACAACATCCCTCTTCTGCTCACTGCCTGCAATTTTACTTTCAAAAAATAAATTGTCATCCAATTCCTTTTGTACTTTTCTCATCTCAAACACATCATTAATATGTTGTTCATCAATTCCAACATATTTTCCTTCCTCTTCCTTCACAACCCTCAGTGATTTTCCTTCACCTCCTTGATTGATTCTGACATTCAATTTAGCTTCTTCAAGCACGGTATATTCATTCTTTACATCTTCCTCATCATTATGCCTTACCTAGCAACTTCCAGTCTTCTTCAATTCTAAAATTGGCTCTCCTTCAACTTGAAACATGTATGTCTCATCTTCATCAAAACCTATAATCATAAACCAATTATCAGAATTTAAAATATAAGGCCTCATTGCCTTTTCCTTCTCTTGCAACATCTTAGTATGTTTCTCTAATTTTTCCTCTAACTCCTTTGTCAGAGTTACATTAGTATGTTGATTTAAATTCTCCAAAGAACTCACGAGACTGTCAACTAGTTTCTCCTCCATATCATTTGTTTCAAGGATATCTCCCTGCTTTGGTTCACAATAATGAACTCCTTCCTCTGTAATGTCAATTTGGTGAACTCTTATTACCATTCTTATGTCCTTAATATCTTCTTTATGATTTTCATTCATGACAATTTCTTTGTCTTCCTTCTTCAACAATTTATCCTGAGTATATATCCTCTGTTTCTCCAACTTTCCTCTTTGAAGGTCTAACTTTCTATATAACTCAACAATTTCAATTGGAGTAGAATTTTGAAACTTTACACAGTTTTCAGTACCTTCACTTGTTATTGACCCATCATCAAATGGTCCTTCTTCATCTGCTAAATCTAAATCATCATGCTTAAAAAGTCCAAACTCATTAGGCATAGTAAATACCTTTTCTTCATCTTCATTTCTTAAACCATATCTGCTATTCCAATCTTCACTGTTACCAGCCCCAATATTATGTCGCATATTTCCATGAGACCTCTCTATCTCCTTTCGTTTTTGGGATCTTGTTATCTCTGTCTTAATATGAATAGATTTCAGATTCTGCTCCTTCTTCTTAACTCTAAAGTTTTTTCATCATCTTGTGATGTACCTACAATCATACACAAATCATTATTTTTAAAGAAACAAGACCTTTCCATCTCGTTTGATGCTTCAAACACCAAAATTTCATGATGTACTTTCTGGGTTTCAGCAGATCCTCTTTGCTATCACTTAACGCCTTTGAGTCTCTCCTTCTCCAACAAGTAAATATGTTTCTTCTCAAGTTCTATGAACTTGTTTATCAGTTTTACATTCCATCTCTCCTGCAATAGCTTCCATATAACCCGTTTCCTCATTCTCTATCCATATATTTGGTATTCATTCTCTTTCTCTTGTAGCCATCCCTGTAGTACCTCTAACTATACTCTCATCACTGCAAGATTTCTCTCTCACTCCTCATTACTCGTCTTACCTTTATGGCATTCTCTAGAACCTCTTCTATGACCCTCACGACCATCTTCCTCATGAGCTCATCCATGCTCAATTGGTGATCTGCAGCATAGCCTTCTCTTGTATTAATCTCCTCCTGCTACTCAATACCCTATAAATCTTCCTCTCTGAGCTTGATCTCTCTGTAGGTACTCTCTCTCTTGGTTCACTCTCTTGAACCTTCTAGAGCTTCTTTTCTCCTCTAGCTTCTACACTCAGTCACCTCTCTCATTTATTCCAATCTCTAGTTGAATAGATTCATTGCCATCATCATCAAAAGCTCTACTTGTTCTTGGCTACAATCAACAAACATCTTCACAACATTTATTTCAATCAATAATTCATCGTTAATTAACTGAAAACATGAAGACCATACCTTACTGTCCAATTTTCTGAACACATGTTGTTGTTGCAGTTTATCTTTTCTGTCTGCTGACTTTACCTTTACCGTTTGCAGTTGTCACTATCTCTTCATAAACAATTTTCTCAATCTGTCCTTCAATAATCTGATATAATTTCTCTCATAAGTAGATTTTTCTTCTATTTCTTTACTCAATCATATTCAGATCTAATTCTTCTCTTCACTTCTGCTTTGCCACTCTGATTTCTGAAAACTCTTCTTGTTTTGTTCTCTTCAAAGAACTCTTGTTGTCCTGATTTCATTAAAACTTGTTCTTCGTTCACAAATTTGTTATGATAATTATGAAATAAAATAATTCCACAAGTATTTAATTATCTTCAAATAACAAACCCACTATGATTTCTCTTCCGCAGAGTATACCTACTCTAACTTTCTCCCAATATAGCTTTTACTGCTCTGATACCAAAAATGATGCAACCATAAGGCTGCAAATACCCACATAACCTTTATGGAGTATATACTTGTCCACTAATCCCATCATAAATAAACAAAACCCACTCTGAAGTCATAAACCATTATCATTTCTATACACACGCAGAAACTTTAATAAAAGTGGTTCTCGAGTTCAAAAATCAAATCTGCCAACAATACACTTTACCTTTATATCATGGTTGCCTTATTTACATTACCCATATCACATATGGTATTACCAAACCATATCTCATTCAACATTAAACCATATCACATACACTATGCGCATTAACCTGTATATATCACAATTTCGCAAGCTTACCAATTTCGCAGATCGGAACATACTTCAGCACTTCGCACATTTTACTTCGGCCGCACTTCAGCTCTACACAAACTTGACTTTCCCCCATTCACTGCAACACTTATCACTTGTGATATGCGATATTTATCGCATATCAACATTTCACAAATATTACACCCATCGCAATTCAGCTTATTTAGACTACCGCACTTCAACTTTTTGCGGATTTACCATTCCGTCGTTAACTATTCTCCATATTGCATGCGCTATACAATATGCACATAGACCACTTATTGACACGTGTTCACTTCATAAATTCCTTAATTTAACTTGAAAATTAAATCTGGACCGTCGACCTTTGCCCGATCTTTGCAATGTAATCCTCGTTGTGCATGTTTTCCCTTTGGAAATTTCTTAAGGTTTGGGGAAACTTCAACATTTTAGTCGATTTCTTGTGTTATTTGACTGTTGCCTCCTGTACTTCACTTTCTCCATGCGCTACTCCCTCCTGATATTTTTTCTGATTATTCACCTGTATCTAGAATAATCATACTCATTGTATCATCTTGCACACTGTTTCAATTCAATCTTTCTCAGTCTCATTTCAAAACATTGTCTGCGGTTTCAAAAAATTCTCTATTTTATTTCTAACCTACATAAAAGTTTATTTTCACTCATTTTCTCCTGTTAGCTTCATTCACAACTAATTAATTCCTAGGCTGGAATCACACAGATTCTACCTAGCCACTAAGTCTTTTATCACTCAGAAAGACTTACTCCTTAATCAAAATTCATCCACTCAATTAATTATTTCAAAGATATCACATTTGTTCAGTTATGGATCATGCAACACGTAAAAGAAACAAAACACAATTTCCATTAATTCAATTTCTCATTAATCAATAAATGTACACATACAATAAAAACCTACTTACAATCTGGCTTTGGCCTGATGTACCTTTACATGGCCCCTTTCTCTTCCGCTCTCTCTATGCCCGTAGGCTTACAAATCAAATCTCCTATCTAAGAATGTTGATTTTTATGCCTTTGAGGATTTACAATTATATACAAAAGGTTATGTAACCAATTATGGTTTAGATCCATAGGTTACTCAACAAAATCCTCTAAGTCCTCAATTAATTCCTAAAATATCCTCTTTATCCCTTGAGTATCTCAACATTCAACTAAATCCTAAGTATCCTCTCAAATCCACAAAATCATGAACTAATTTCTAATATACCATTTAAAATATTTCAGAATATCTCAATCCGCACTAATCACTCATCAATCACTCATGTTCTCCTACCTTCAAGAACATTTACAAATATGCCTCCCAATATTTTAATTAAATCCTATTCTTAAGTTCTCACATAAAATCACTCAAAACTTTGAAAACTACATTTATTAAATACTTATGGAACCAACTCCCTTAAGAACACAAGACCCCCTATATTCTACTAAATGTACAAAATTTTGGAACCATGATGCTCCTGCATCAAATACAAAACTCGATTGGTAGCAAAAGGTTATTCGCAGGTGTCGGGAATTGATTTTGGTGATATTTTTTCTCTTGTTTCGTAGATTACTTCTATTAGGTTACTTTTATCTGTTGCTACTGCATTTTATTTTTAGGTAGAACACATGGATGTGAAGACAACATTTCTTCGCGAGGATCTAGAAGAGGAGATATACATGAAGTAACCCGAAGGATTTGCGGTGAAGGGTAAGAAAGAACTAGCATGAAGGTTAGAAAAGACTCTGTATGGGTTAAAACAGTCACCAAGGATGTGGAATCAGAAATTTGATACAGATATATAGGTACTTGGCTTCATTAGAAGCAAAGAGGATCATTGTGTGTATTTTAAATTAATTGGTGACCATGTTATTTATTTGGTCTTGTATGTGGACGATATGTTGCTAGTTGTAAATGACAAAGAAATTATCCAAGATTTGAAGACCCAAATGTTCTCCAAATTAGACATGAAGGATATTGGTGCTGCAAAATATATTTTGGGCATGGAAATTAAGAGAGATTGTGCAAAGAGGAAGCTCTGGTTAAACCAGAGGAAGTATGTTAGTACAATATTGCAGAGGTTCAATATGAAAGATAGTAAACTGGTGAAGGTTTCTATTCTTGTAGGTGTGAAGCTATCTACTGAATAGTGTCCCAAGAAATAAGAAGAAGAGGAGGATATGTCTCGTGTTCCATATGAAAGTGAAGTGGGTAGCCTGATGTATGAAATGGTCTATACTAGACCAAAAATTTCACATGCAGTTGGATTATTTATCAGGTTTATGTCAAAACCAGGGAAGGAGCATTGTACAACAGTGAAGCGAGTTTCCACATATTTGCATGGCACTAGTGATTATGGTTTGTGCTACCAGGGAAGACCAATATTGGACAGATTTTTGGACATCCGTTATTTTTTTGATGTAGACTGAGCTGGAGATCTAGACCAAAGAATATCTACAAGTGGGTACGTGTTTAGCCTATTTGGAGGTGTAGTCAGTTGGATGAGTAAAATACATTATGTAGTGGCTATTTCAACTACAGAGGAAGAATATATGGCAGACACTCATGCAAGCAAGGAAGCAGTTTGGTTGCAAAGATTGTGTTCAAGTATGGGGTTTGTGCAATGAGCTATAAGGATAGACTGTGATAGCCAAAGTAAAATTTTCTTGGCTAAGAATCCTGCTTATCATTCAAAGACAAAGCACATTGATGTTCAATATCACTTTGTGAGAGATATGGTTTAGGATAAAAAGGAGTTTTTGGTAAAGGTGGACACTTTGAACAATGTTGCATATGCATTGATGAAGTTTGTGAACACTCATAAGTTCTCTTGGTGTAGAGAAACAGTGTGTGTTGTGGGGCTAGACTAATTATTAATCTCTCTTATGGCCCCCCGCGGAAAGAAAAAAACAAGTGGGAGAATGGTGGGTGTGTGTTATATTCTTTCCGCGAATAGTCGCATATGGGAAAAACAAATTGGACCCTATTTTAGGTGGGAGGACCCACCTATGGTTTTGTGCATGGGTTTGCACATGGTTTTGGGGCATGATGGTTTTCTACCCCTGGTATTTTGTAGATCCGATCAAGATAACTATGGCTATGTTCTAATCCACAGTTAATGGATTGGGCTTTATGAATGCTTTGGCATATATATATATATATGTGTGTGTGTGTGTGTGTGTGTGTGTGTTGTAGCACTAAAAGGAATATAATGAAAAATTAGGATGGTAGTCTCAATTTGGGATCCAAGGGAAATTCTATATGTATATATTTTTATGTTTTATGCTCTCACTATTGTTTATTTTTGTTTTTTAAGAATTCGTTTGCAGATAATTTATGTACAGGGTTCAAACCCACAAATATTTTTGTCAACCCACATGAACAAACTCCCATCACATGCGATTAGATTCAATTTTTTTATTAGGCATATCAAAATGTCGACTCATTAGGATATTGGGGTTCCATGTACCTCATAAGTTCCTTGGTACTTTTTTTTCATAGCATAGATAGAATCTCAAGTGATGGAAACTCCTCTATGTCAAATATTGTCATTGGCTATCAGGTTTTGATGCATTTAAATTTCTAAACTTATACACATTGGAAAAACAAGTTACAAATCATTTTATACAAGTCTTCCTAGTAGATGAAAAATTTCAAGTCCTAATAGACATAAAATATTCTCTTCAAGTAAAATCTATTCCTTGAGATATTGGGCTATCAAGAATTGGATATTTCTCGATTCACTACTCTTAAAATGGTTTTTTCCTAATCTTGTATGTGGAACGTTATTGATGGAACCTTGAAATGTTATGATTTAACGAGTTTAGGATATTTGGTGATGAAGATTTTAGGCATTGGTTGACCATGGTTTTAGAGTTTCGAGAGACTAGGAATAAAACCTTTTAATATAAAATACCAAACATTTTTCTATCACCTTCATAATAGAAATTTTATGTAGGAGACCCATTTCATTTCACGTGTTGTGTGTCAGGAAATCGGAGTTTTAGAATTCAAAGCTAAAATAGGATTATAGATGACCCAGCTTGAGATGGGAACTTTGCCACAATGGGAAACCTTTATCTAATCAATGACCTTCGAAAAAGTGCTTCTCCTACTCAATTTTTTAATTCAACCTCGATATTTGTACATTTTGACCCTTTCCTTCCCTTCAATATTTCCATTCCATTAATGCCTTTTGTCGATAACCCAAAGAATAAAATTGATCTTTTAATGCAGAAACAAAATTCGACCAAGATGAAAGGATATTTCCCAAGTTTTTGTTGCCTTTTGGCGACTTTATGTCCCACCAAACGAGAGTGATGCCACTCAGCCAAAGGGATGATAATTGGATCTTTGCATCATCCTCCTCAATTTTTTGAATCTGGAAATACACCTTGATCTATTTAATCCAAAATTTAAGTTTATTTGCATTACATTCTCCATTATATGTGGGAAAATCAAAATTTACTTCTAGCTCTAAAAATGGTTTCTTAAATGTATGTCTATGATGCATGTTAGACTTATGAAAAGAGGAAGAAGAAGAAGAACCTTCACTATTGGATGGAGAGGGAGGTGGTTCTCATCCTCTGCCTTCATGGTGTACCGATTTATGATCCTTGGGCTCTTTCTTGTCATGCTTGATTTTCTTCTCATATTCTGCAAATAGCTTGTCAACTTTGTATGCCATGTTGAATAATATATTGCGATAATTTTTTTCTTCTTCTGCTTGTGCATCCTCATCTTCCATGCTCCTTCTTTATGGTGCACACCCCACTTTAGGATGAAAGGAATTTAGTTTTCCTTCACCTTTTTTTAGCTTGTTCCTGGTTAGCATATACTGATGCAACTCACATCAAGAAGACCTGCCCCGATACCGAACTTGATCCAATATCTTTAACTTCAAGGATGCATTTATAATTTCATATGAAAAAGAATCCTAACCAAGTAACTTAAACCACATGAAAAGAAGTGGAAAAACATAAGAGAACTTGAGATAAAAAAAAATGATTTGATTGTGTATTTCACCCAATGTGGGCTACATCTCCGGGCCCTGCTCAATAGTGGGGAGGCCTTATTTTATTAAGTGACATCAAAAAAATCAGATACAATAATCTTTACAAAAATGACCCTTATACCTCCAATCTGGATGATGTCCTGAAAATGGAGAGATGGGCTAGAGAAATGGCTGTCACCATTGGATTCAAGTCGCAAAACTGTGCAAAATCAACTATAAATTTGTCGAATTATGACTCAGACACCTTTTGACCTCTAAGTGAATATTTTTAGAATCTATTGATACCATTGCTCAGGGTTCCACACCCATGCTGCTTAGGGTTCTACCCATCCTCTGTTGTTCCTCTCTCCACTCAGAAGATGAGCAAGTTTAAATATTATAATTCGGTGGAGACTCCAATGTATGGGCTGTTGGCCCAACGGTGGAGTCAGTAAATAGTAGGGAGTCTGCATAGGTTAAAAACCCACCCACTCCAACTTGGCACGATGTTTTATTTAAATTTGGCAGGAGGTAACCGTTGTGTCCTATGGCAATTAAATATATGGCATGATTATGTTATTATATGGTATGGTTTCGTTTGAGCGTTGGGTGGGTCCATTGGGGGTGGCCTGCCCACCCCACACACACACACACACACACACACACACACACACACATATATATATATAATATAATTTTGGGTTAAGCGGTTCCATCAGGGGTGGCTCGTCCACTCCAAACACTATATATATAACAAAACCATTGAGGGGTTACGGGGGTGGCGGCCTGCCATGTCTATTTTGTTCCTTTTTTTTCATTTTTTTATTATTTGTTCACAAAAATATTCCGGGAGATAAGGGATATTAGGGAAATTAAGTAGGTAACAAATTCACCGGTTCTGGTGGTTATATTTCATGCTTCAGGGCGCTGCCAAATTGTTACCTCGTTATGGCTGCCACTTGGCCAAGTATGACTATAACTTTGACTAGCTATAACTTGAACATACGAACTTTGATTTGAGTAGCATTCACACCATTGGAATCAGAACGTGAAGCACCACGATCTGGTCTTGGTTTCACTTCCATCTGATGAATTCTATTTTTGAGCTAGTTTCAAGGCCACTTGTATTTATGGATCCTCCTGGATCACCCACGTTGTTGGGTGCACCATTATTCTTTATCTAGAAAGGTATGGGAATTACTCCCACGTGTCAATGAGATCATACACACACCATAAAGGATACTTTTTTTGACAAGTAGGTCTCGCCTCCTCTAGTTTCCATCCTTCCTTATGGTGTTGCAACTCTCTCTCTCTCTCTCTCTCTCTCTCTCTCTCTCTCTCTCTCTCTCTCTCCATCAGACTCCCCTTTGGTGTCTCGTTAAAGTAAACCTATAATGTATTTCGTTCATACATTATGCTCCTAACACTCATACATTTGGGGGCAATCTGTTATCACCCAAAGAGTGATCACCTAGCTATTTTTAACTAGGATAATCAAAATGTGCCATGTGGTATGGGTTTTACACATTAAAACCCACTTTCACATTAGGAAATAATTTAGAGTTCCTAAATTATTTGTAAAAATAACCCAAAAATCCATAGGAATAATTAAATAAATTATTATTTATTTATTATTCCATTGAAAAAATTATTAAATGAGTATTTATTCAGTATTTCTAACCACATTACCCACGAATAATTAAATAAATCGTTATTTATTTATTACTCCTTAATCATCACACATTCCTCCTATGAAATAATTATTAAATCATTATTTAGTAATCATTACGCAATAATATGACTCCAAGGCCAAGTGATATGGGAGAATCCCAACACGAGCTTCCGATAAGAAATTTGCAAGGCCCAAAAATCTGTGAAGCTTTGTTAGAGTGGTCGGGGTTGGGCAATCTCGAATGACTTGGATAATAGTCAGATACACATGCAAACCACGCTCATTTATGATGTAACCCAGATATTGGACTTCGCTCATGCCAAATGTGCATTTCTCCAGGTTGGCACTCAATTTGTGTTGAGGAAGGGTTTGAAGGACCTGTTGAATGTGTTGAAGTGTTCTTCCCAACTCTTGTTGAAGATGAGGATGGCATCCAGATAAACAACCACGAACGAGTTGGTGAAGGGCCACAAGGTGTCATCCATCATCTTTTTTTCTCAATTTAATAGTCTTGAATTGTTACATGAACTATCAACCATGATTAGTAGACTGATGAAGTGTAAGTGAACTATATGTGCTAGAGGCCTTTAATTATTTAAATTGAAATTTATATGATTGAATTCATTATTGATATTAATTCTATGAAATATGAACACACTCTTATGAAAATGATATCTAAATAAAACTCAAAGAGAAAACAATTAAACTATTTGTCTAGAAAATCAACCTCACACTTCCAAAAATAAACTTAATTCTTGAAACTCTTCAAACTCTATTGCATGTCTATCATTCTATTTTATAAGGAAACTTGAATCTACGGAACACACTCTTGCATGAATAAATGGAAGCCTTGCTTGAAAAGAATCACACTCTCTTAAATTTATAAATCAACCATGAATGCAAATTATAAATAAAACTATGCTTTATAAAACTGAATCCTAAATTAAGTATATAATTCTATCAATTATCACTACTGCTAAATTCAATCCTATATATTTTTGAAATGACTGATGAATCATCAATCAAGTTCTACTATGTAATCTAAGATCAGTGAAAGGAAAAAATGCTCTAACAGATGCATCTACTTATCAATAGCAATGAAATGAATTGAGTTATATGAAAATCGAATGAAGAACACAATTGATAAACTGAAATAATTAAATAATTAAATAAAATAAAAATAAATAAATAAAATAAAATAAATAAATAAAATAATAATAATAATAATAATAACCTTACTACTTGCAAGGGCCCTCCACAAGAAAATGGTTTTGAATCAATATCAACACTTAGCCACGCATTTGAATTGAAATGTATTCCTTTATAATTAAAAACAGAGTTTTAGCAATTCATTGTATGCTTCAGAAAATTAACCTCCTCTCTTTGTTTCAATGGAATGTGTATATAGGGGTTACAATGTAAATTTGTGGAGATTCATATGGCTAAATATTATAACTGGTTGGACACCTATTTTCCATGAATTTGATGAAGCAAGGTCCATTCCAACCTTTTCTTCCTTGACTGGGCTTTAATTGACACATGGGTGCATTGTTTGCTCATGCAACCTACAAAATAGGCTCCAAAGAACCTGAAATATCTCCCAAATCGTACTGAATTCAGGAAAATTTCTCATGGAGAACTTAATTGGGCCCGTTTGGAACAAAACCCATGTTTTTTTTTTCTGAGATTCACTTTCATTTGCTCAAAAAACGCGTTTGAAGTTGACTGGTCAAAACTGCTACGTTTTTCCCTTGATCTTTGCCTGCATGTCAACATGTGCGAGCTCGGTGGATTTTGATCAATCAAAATCCATATTGGAGCCTCTAGAAACAATTTCCATGTGTCGGATTCCATTCTAGAGTGGGGCTACTACCTCAACCATGGAGGTAGCTATGAAAACTTGATAAATTTGCAAAAACTTGAACTTGCTAAACTTTCATTAGTTAAAAACATGAAAAATTCTTCTTAATCTCCTAAAAAAAAAGGAAAATGATGTTAGTTAACCACTTAGACATATAAATACACGTCATGAAGAATTATTGTAAAAATGGTGGCAAGTGAGTGAAATGGTGCAATGGATGGTTGGAAGTAATGGCTTAATCAATGACAAAGACAAGTGTAAATGATAACAACTCAGCAACTCAACAAGCCTCATAAAAGTAGCAAGGGAATTTTTTAACCCAAAGGGCATAACCAATCATTCAAAATGCCTTCCTTGGATTTGTAGGCAATCTTCCATACCTTTGTGGGCTCTATTGGACTTCAGATCGATCTTTCTAAAATACTTGGCCCCCTTGATGTTGTCTAGAAGGTCATCAATCTGTGGGATTGGATACTTGTTCTTGACAATGATTTTTTTTAGTGCCCAATAATCAATGAAGAGCCTCCAAGTCCCATATTTCTTTTGTGCAAGTACAATCGTGCTCCCACAAGACGAGGAACTTGGTCGGATGTGCCATTAGGGGAATTTTAAGGTCTAAAATGGGCCTCTTAAGAAAAATGTACAACCAAAATAAACTTTATAAGAACCAATAGGATTCAAGATGATGA
This sequence comes from Pinus albicaulis, assembly GCA_034641835.2. NCBI lineage: Eukaryota > Viridiplantae > Streptophyta > Pinopsida > Pinales > Pinaceae > Pinus > Pinus albicaulis. The sequence continues at coordinate 1,054,378,016 of CM076584.1, read as the reverse complement.
TGTCAACCATGGGTATGATTCACCATTTTTTGAGTAAAAAAGTATAAAGATTAAAAAATAATAAAACAATAAAACTACTTGTTCAACTTATATATTAAACTTATCTCCCTAATTTTTTACTCAAATTTCTAGAAGGAGTACTCTATGGATGAAAATTTTAATTCCTCATCTAAGGTGTACCCATGTTTCATACTTTAGATGGACCTTGCTACACTAAAATTTAGAAATACATGAAAAAACATGATTGCAATCATGTTTTTCATGTATTTCTAATTTTTTGTGTAGCAGGGCCAGTAGAATGTATGCAACATGGGTACTCCATGGATGAGGAATGAAATTATGTATCCAACGGGTGTTCCCACTCGAAAACCCACAGGGAGATAAGTTGAAAATACGAGTTGAAAAAATAATTATTTTTTTCCCTCTAAAATTTGATGATGTAATCTAATATTATTTTATTATTTCCACTATTATTGTATAATTTCCTTATGAGGCCCATTTTAGACCTCCAAATTCCCCTAATTCCTTTTTGTAGAAATCTTGGATTTGCAGCTTGATCACAATGTATGATGGCCATGATCATATAGACGATCACAACGTATGAAACATGCGGTAATGAGTTCATGTGGTTTTATGTTTCCCTATTGCTATCCATGAGTATATAAAAAACTTGTGCTCTAGAAGCTCACTCTCAAGTCTAGTATGGCCAAAGGCACAATTAATCATTTCTCTAAACTATTGGGTTAAGGAATATTTTTAGCTCCCACAATTTTAACAAATCTCTATAGCACTTTTGACACCCCCTTTTTTTTTAACTAGTAACTCTTTACCATGGCTTCATAGAGTTGAATCATCTTCATCTTGAATATTAATAATTCGTCGAATATGTTGGGGGGTTGTACCCCTGATTATGTGAGTGATGGCTTTACATGTCAAGTTCAGAAGACTTGTTATACACAGATAATTGGGTGCCACTACGACATTCATGTTGAATCATTGAAATTCACCATTGTTCAGAATCTTCGTATTCCAAGCCTGCCTCCCGAGCACACCTAGTGTTGAGAAGTTGAATCATCCTCATCTTGAATATTGAGAATTTGACGAATCTGTTCAAGGTTCTTGGGATGACTTAAAAATTCAATAATATTATAAGTATGACACATTTTAGGGAAATTGTCAAACCAGGAGGTAACTCCTCAAATCAGAATGTGTATTAGCTGAAGAATGTACATGCTCTTATAGATGGGAGGTGAGGCTATTGGGATTCATCTCCCAATGAATCTTGGGCTTCCTTGTTTCCTAATATTAAATAATATACAAAAATACATATGCACACCCATCCATAGGATTAGGTGTCAACATTCCCCCCTTTAATCCGAAGGGATGTTGGTGAGTCCAAGCATCGATCCGAACTTTTCAAACTTTTCTCTTCCAAGTGCTTGGGTGAAGATGTCAACAGCTTGCTCATTTGTGGAACAATGATGTAGATGGATGGTTTTGGCTCGAACATGATGTCGAATGAGATGGTACTTTGTATTGATGTGTTTTGTTCGATCATGGAACTTTGGGTTCTTGGCCAACTTTATTGCATAAGTGTTTTCGATCATGAGTGGAGTGGAATACACTTTGTTTCATCTCGCAAATCTTCCGAGATTTTTCCGAGCCACACAATTTCCTTTGTTGCTTGCACCGTCTGCCACATATTCTCCCGCCCTTGGCCGGTGGAATCTCGTTGGAACCGATCGTTTGCGTGATCTCCATGAGACGTATCTCGATCCAAGACTCATGGTGTAACCTCGTGGTAGACACCCCCGTTTCTTTGTCGCCATCAAAGTCCGAATCGTAGTATCCGATCAAGTCAAGTCACCTACTCCGTGTATATTTGAGTCCAAAGTCTTGAGTCCCCTTCAAGTACCTTAGCACTCTTTTTGCAAAGCAGAGTACCAATGTCCTTCACAAGGTTTTTTGGCATGAACCTTGAGAGGATTCCAACAAGAAATGATATGTCGTGTCCGGTGGTGGTCGATAGATAAGACTTCCTACAAGTCGTCTATACTTAGTTGCATCCTCAAATTCCTTCCCTTCAATAGATGTGAGCTTCAAGTTTTGTTCCATTGGAGTGCTTAAGGGTTTACAAAATCATCCATGCCAAATTTGTTCAAGAGATCTCCAATGTACTTCTTTTGAGAAAGAAATATGAATTTAGGATGTTGAATTACTTCAATACCCAAATAGTAATGAACATGACCCAAATCAGTCTATTTCAAAACCTTTCTTCAACTCTTTTCTTCATGGATGCAATATAGCTCTCATTGTTTCCTATTATCAAAAGATCATCTACATATACCACAATATATACAACTCGTTTTTCCAACTTTCTTAACAAAAAAAAGTTGCATCATCAAGATCAAAGTGTTTGAAATCAAGTTTCGAAACGAAGTGTCTCGGTCAATTTCTCATACCAAGCTCGTGGTGCTTGCTTGAGGCCATACAAGGATTTTACAAGTTTGCAAACTTTGTGTTCTTGACCCTTTATCAAAAAACCTTCCGGGTCGGGACATATAAACTTTCTCCTTTAGATATCCATTCAAGAAGGTTGTTTTTACATCCATCCGATGGACTTTCCATCCATTCTGAGTTGCTAAGGAAAAGAGAGTTCGGATGGTGGTCCATTTTACCGTGGGAGCAAAAAGTTTCTTCATAATCGACTCCTTCTTTCGTGTGAATCATTTTGCCACAAGCCTCGGCCTTCGTGCTTGTCAAGTGAGCCATCCCGTTTTTGTACTTGTTCTTGTAGACCCACTTACAACTAATTGGTTTCGTTCTCAAAGGCGATCAACCAACTTCCAAGTGCCATTCTTTATCAAGGCATCATACTCTTCGCATCGCTTCTTTCCATTCATCATGAGAAGCGAGCTCTCTTTGAAGGAAGTTGGTTCATGATCCGTAGACAAACTCAATTCTACGATTATAAGCAATATCCATCAACAGAGAATCGTAATTATCTACATCACCTTCGATTTCTTGAGTGGAACTTCTTGTTCCCTGTTTTTCCAACCTCATCGTAGATGAACATCCTCCAGCTGTCTTTGTCGACCCATTTGGGAGGACCTTTCGAGATGGTCTCTCGGGCTGGTCACTTGACCGAGTTGGGATTGATTCAAGATTCAATCTCCCACTCGTCAATCACATCATCCAATGTGTCATCCGTGGTTGTTTCTTCATGTGGGGGAGAGAGTGCTTCTCAGGATATGATTCCACAGCTTGATTCAATACTCCGAATCCCCCCCTTCAAGGTGTGGAATCACATTATCAAATTCTTGGAAAAGACTTTGCATGTGTGAATATGTTCACGCGATCAAGTTGCCGCTCAACAACCTTGTCACTCTTGGAAGATTCAAGAAATATGAAATCTTTCGCTATCACAAACTTCTTATTTGCTTCATCATAGAGACGATATCCTTTGGAGGTATTGGAGTACCCCAAGAAGATACATTTTCCGCTTCTAGCACCCAAAAGTTTGTTCCTTTGACCCTTGGGTATCAAGGCATAGCAAACAGGACCCAAAGACCCCGAAATGCTTTATCGAAGGAATGTGGCCATGCCACATTTCAAAAGGAGTTTTGTTTCTAATTGAACTTGAAGGACACCTATTCTTTATGTAAACATCACATAGAACCGCATCAGTCCCAAAACATCAATTTTACATTCTTGAAAAAATAAATATGGGAGCGGACCATATTTAAAATGGGCTTCTCGTTTATTCTTTCAAATTACATCGATTCTCGTTGTGGATTATATGGCACAGCTTGTTTGATGTTTGATTCCATGTTGACGAAGATAATTTTCAAATTCGCTTTGAAGTGTATTCTTTTCCATTATCAAGTACGTAGAGAGCCAATAGGTGTTTGTGCATCATTTTCAATCCATGCATGAAAATTCTTGAAAGTTTGAAAAGCATCGTACTTATTCTTCGTAAGTAAATCCCAACACATTTCCGGTGTAGTCATCAATAAATGTCATCATGTATTTGTTTCCATTTAGTAGCAATAGGCATAGGGCCACATAAATATGAATGAACAAGTTCAAGTTTCCTATGTGCTCTTGAGTGTGAATCATGAAAATGGTCTGTTTGCTATGCTTTCCTAGAATACAAGCATCACATTCCTTAGGTTTTCTAGGAATTGATAGTGTACTCCATCAACACCATTTTTCTTCAACAAACGTAAGGTCGTCATAGTTTAAGTGTCCAAATCTAGCATGCCATAAAAGACTTGATGGAAATGTACCTTCATCATGATGTGAACTCGAATGCAAAGTTTTGAGCATGGGAAAATGAACCTTTCAGCCTTCAAAAAGTCTCCTTCTTCTATTCCCTCCATGACAAGTAGAGTGATCCGATGTCGATCCGACCTCGCTTGCCATCAAACAAGTGAATCTGAGTGTCCTTGTCTGCCGGATTTCGACCGTGGGACAGCAAGTTTCTCTTCAACTCCGGGAGGTATAGAACCTCATGTAGGATATAGACTCAGAAGACCAGCAGCTTAAGCTCGATCGTGCCAAGCCCCCGATGGCTTGAGTTTGGATTTATCTGCGAAATATACCTGCCTCCATCAACTTTGTCGCTTAATTCTTCAAAAAATCCTTTTCTAAATGTCATGTACATGTTGCTCCCGAATCTAGCAACCAATCATCTCTCCATGAAGTAAATGAAACATCAAATAGGTTTTCAGCTACTCCATTGTTACAATGTGCTAGAACGAGTAATGAGCTCGATTCAAATTTAGTTTACCTTTGTCTTTGTCATCAATTTTACCTCGCCTTGATTTGTTTGTCATTGACAGCTTAGATTGTCTACCTCCCTTTTCTCTCGAAGTTTCTTCTTCATCTTCATGCCTTCTCTTCCTCTCGGATGGGACCTGAAGCGTGTCTCTTTTCTCTCTCGGTGCCAAGTAGATGCCTTTCTAGAAGATGAAGGGACTCACATCTTCTTTTGAAGGAGGAGAGAAAAAAACTCGTCGGAAAATTTCTCTGAAGGAGAGAAAACAAAAAATCTTTGCCGGAAAATGTACCGAAAAAATCTCTTTGCCGCAAATATGCTGAATTTTAAAAAGGACAAACACTTTGGAAAAAAAAACTCGATTCTAAAAACACAAGCTCTTTGCTAAAAAAATCTGAATTCTCGCACACAAAAAAATGTATTTTTTTTTGTTTTGGGAAAAAAATGTATATGAAAAAGGTGGAATGGTATTGTAAAGGGTGGAATGGTATTGAAAAGGGCGTAATAGCATATGAGGGGGTGGTATATATGGGAGGCAACATTGTATGGAATAGTGTTGAAATAATGGTGTTGGAATGAGGGAATGATACTATTGTATACAAATGGTGGTGTAATATATGAGGTGGTATTAGAAATGGTTGGGCAAGTATATGAATGGCGGATACAATATGTGAAATCTCGATACCATATGTCGACAAATAAGTATATGTAAGGGCAGCAAAAAAGGGCACAAACAAGCAGAACTAGAGTATTATAAAGTGGTATTGTACATAACCAAACGATATCTTATATAACCAAAATATGTCGGCGTGTATTAAAAACGATGTTGATATATAAATGGTGTGATTGCTATATGACACGCATCGTATATGCGTGGAGGGCTGTAATGTGATACCAACAAATAAGCAACATGGAGCACAATACAGTCAGATATGAAATCACAATACAACCAAATATAACACCATGTAATGACAAATGTGGTATATATATAAGAGGTGTGGTATATGCAAAGGGCGGTGGTATTATAACGCGAGAATCGTATTTAAGAGTCGAGGGCAGTAAGGGAGCCAAGTAGAGAGCCAACTTGTATCTTTTTTGAACGTGAATGGAGCGTATTGAATGGAGTACGCAAAGTGTGAGAAAGTGCATGCCGTTGGATATAGTATATGTGGACAAGCAGTTGTAACTTATGCAGCATTGAAATGATTGTGCTGTCACTGGTGGAGGGGCCGACAGAGCCACGTATATGGTGAGTCGATGGATATATATTAAAAAACAAAAGCAGTAATATGGATGTGCATTGCAGTGTATAAGAGCGCCTTGTTGATATATGGAGGCCGAGAGACCGGGTTGAGGAGTGTTAGAAGTGAGGGGGTAAAAAAACCGAACGCCGTATTCAAATGTGACGAGCGTTGTATTCAAGAGTCCACCGGAACGAGCAGTAAGGGAGGGTGGTAATGGAGAAATGAGGGTCGTTTGGGAAGAGCTAGGGGTGAATATGTAATGAGAGGGCGCAGTTTTGAGGGGAGAGGCGTTGGGTAGGTAGGAGGCCCAAAGGGTCGTTGCAAAAAAAAATTGAAATTGAATCGCAGTAATGACAGTAGTTGCGAGGATCGCCGGAATTGCGAATGGCAGAGCCTCGCACTTGCAGACGATCGCGAGCCTCAGCAATGTCGTGAGCCGGCAGAGCCAGAGCCGCAAATGCCGTACTATATAGGGGGGAAAAAAATGCGGAATAACAAGCCTAGCAATTAAGAGCAGAAGAAAAATATTAAAAAATATGACCGAGCAAAGGATAGGGAGTTACACCACAGTGCGAAATGCCAATAGTGGGCCGTTCGATACCATGTCAAAACTGTGGAGGTAACTCCTCAAATCGAATGTGTATTAGCCGAAGAATGTACATGCTCTTATAGATGGGAGGTGAGGCTATTGGGATTCATCTCCCAATGACTCTCTGGCCTTCCTTATTTCCTAATATTAAATAATATACAAAAATACATATGCACACCCATCCATAGGATTAGGTGTCAACAGAAATGATAAATGATATGGGTAATGGTGGGAAAATCTAAAAGGTAGTGTTTTTCATCCTACACCCTCTTAGTATCGCAAAGCTAACAAATTCTTTCATCCAAGGGACTCTCAATGTAGACAAAACTCAGCTCACTACGAACCTTATAACAATTAGTTCTAACCTTAGCCATGTTCATGTTTTTCTTAGAGGAGGTCAAGATAGAAATATAATACTCGTTGCCAATGTAACATCTCCATTTTCACAAATTTTTTTATTTTTTTCAGTACTAACACTAATTTCCTTTTAAGGTGGATTACTGTTCATCACACTTTGAGGTACTTTCACCACCAAAAGTACTTTGATGTACAATTACCTCTTTCCATTTATCTATTTATTTCTTGTACTAACATTCAACTTGATTTTATCATTACTACTTCAGTTATCAAATCTCCATTTATCAAATCTCTGTAAAATCTATATAATTATAATTCTAAGTTTGGGGAGTTTTCCATAACTTATTCTCCACGGAAAAATTGTATTTAATAGTTAAATTATTTTCCTAACTATTAATAACAATTCCCTACTTACCATTAACACCTAAATTTCTCTCTTCGCAACCACTGTATTTCCACTTCACAACTATGTTTTATAACATATACCTACATATTTCATTACCCAAAAGGATATAATTATAATATATGGATCGAGCCCTCTATACAAATTTCATTAAGGTCTCAAGGAAGTAAATGTATCTTTGCATACTATGTTATATTTAACATATAATGTTTATCCCTCCCCTTACGATGTGGAATCGATCATATAGTCGAATCTTGATCATTCATGCCTTTAAATTTGATGTCATGATAGTTAGTGAATAAAGATCTAACTAAACCATTTAATCTTGGCATATCAATAGTTAGGCAGAGAATAAAATGAGCTCATAATTTTAATATAAGCCATTGGAAGATATAAGGTTAGAAATAATTTAGTTTTCTTATCAAAAGAAAATAAAAGCGTCTACAAGCTCAAATGCACCCAATAAAGAAAATAAAAATGTTAGGATAAATAAAGGGTAGGTAGGATACTTTCAAAAGTTATGGATAGCATCATTTGGTTTATTCCTTATCACTAATATCCTTCTAACACCTTCCCCTTATGCTAAATCCCTCTTTCCTCTCTTGGAAACCATTTCCCCTCCTAAAAACCCTTTCCCCCCTCCTAAAAACCCTTTTCCCCTTTCAAAAACCTATTTTCCTCGCTAAAACCCCCTTTTTCCCCGACTAACTTTATGTTTTTTCATAAAACAAAAAAAACCCACTTTTTCAATAGTTTTAAATGCAAAATATATTTCAGTGCCCCACTTTGAAATAACCCTCCAACTTTATATATTTACTCACCCCCATGTCATTCTACAAATCTGCATATATATTCCCAACCCCTTTCATTTAACCCCTTCCACATAATATATTTCTTAACCCCCCACTTAAATAATCCCCGACCCCCTTTTCTGTGTTACCTTCCGCATAACATTTATCTCGACCCCACTTTCATTTTACCCTTTGCCTATCTATTACCCGAACCTAATTCCTTTGAAAAACCGAAAACTCGTTGGCCGTTAGATCACCACCAGCTAGATCTAACAACCAATAAAGATTTTCGCACCCCACGACATACGATATTTAAAACCAATGGGGGGGTGTGAAATGGGTGGTTTTATCCACCCCCTCCCTTGCCACGCAGCGCCACTATATTTTACCACACCCCCCATTCCCCAAACCGCCAAACTACTTTTTATCGTGCGATAATGATTCGGTTTTATTCAGGAATGCAACAGAATACACATATAACCATAAGCACATAGATACAGCGAAAATAATGTTTCATTTCATTAATAAAATAATGATTGAAATAATCTTACAAACATAATGGAAACAAACTAGGGTGAAGGTAGTGTATCTCTGAGAAGAGATGTGGCGTACGCAGGCCTCTGAACTATGTTACATTGAGGCTCAAAGTCCTATTACAGACATAATGGAAATGGATGAGCTAGGGTGCTTGTAGCGTATCCCTCAGAAGAGATGTGATGGCTACCAGCCCCTGAACTGTGTTACAATGAGGCTCGAAGGCATATTTATTGTTGAGAAACAATGTAAAACCTGAAACGTACAAAAACCTAACCTTAGGAGATGAAAAACCAAAATTGAGGGCCCCGTTTGGGTAAGTTAATGTTTGAACTTTCTGGGGATGTAAATTTGGCATCTGATCTCCGTTTGACGTGCTCAATAGCTCATTATAAATATCTTTCTAAGGACTACAACTTTTGGTGTAAGTAACATCAGTCCATGGACCCATGTTGCTCCCGTTTTTCCCCAAAAACGTCATTTAGGACCTCAAAACGGCTCGGGAAGTTCAGGACCTGAAAAACTGCTAAATACAGTAAGTTGTGCTCCAACATAAAAATAGAAAGAACTAATGGTTGGGGTTAGAATGGAATACGTGTGTGGCCACTAATATCCACCTAGATCATTAAGTCCCCAAAATGGCTCTAGGAGTGCAAGACTCTAAAACTTGCTAAAAATAGTAAATTGATGGAAGTGAAAAGCTGCAAGAATTGATTTTGCGGGTCCAAATGGAATAGGTGGGAGGTCACCGATATCCACTTGGATCAAATAATCCATCCAACCCATGCGATAAACCACTCATAATTTCAAAAATTAATAAAAAAATAGAACCCCCGCATCATGCAATAAAGTCTCGGCTTTTCAAAACTAATAAAACTTCGTCCTTTGTGCTATTTCTCTATTTTTGTTGAGTTTAGAAAATACCAAAATCCATTTTCAAATAGAATTGAAAACCGTCTCGCGCTCCCCCGAAAAACCTTTGTTTTCATTTACAATTGTTTATTTTGTAAGTGATTAGCAGTAACCAGGAAATGGATAATAAGTTTGATACAAGTTCCAACTCGTTTACTCCATACTTACAGGATATGAATTCGAAGGTTTTTTTACTCACATGAAGATTATGTACAACAATAGAGAAGAAAGAAATAATTGAAATGAAGAAAATTATTGTTACTAGGGATAAAACATCTAAAACCAGAAGAACAACAAAGTTCATACTAAGTGCTCTCCATGAGACATTTTTATTTTTCATGAAGTTAAAACATGTATTTTTAGTAAAAGACCACTTTTACTAAAGACATAGAAACAAGATGATTTTTACCACAGGATAATGAAAGTCAAATCCCGTATGAAGGAACACGAGAAGATTATTGTGATTTACTATGACAGTTAAAGAAAGACAGATGAAAGAGCATACAGAAAAAGAAAAACGCAGATGAAAGAAGACAAATGAAAAAAAGACATATGAAAACAAAGACAACATGAATGAAACAAACAGATGAAAATAATCAAAGAAAATAGGGACAGATTTCAGTTAGTTACTAGGTGTCACTATCTTCTTGCATGAAGATATTTTATTTTCCTTAAATAAATCCTAGTTAGTTAACAAGATATTTTTGTAATAATTTGTATAAATAATTCATCATTTCGAATTACTGAGGGTGGCTTTATGAATATTTCCATAGTTGATTGATCTATTCCTAGAGGGTTATTGTACCATTTCCAGTTGACAGACAAGACAAGTTATAAATAATTTCTTTACAGGATTCATGTGTTGAGCTATCTTAGTGAAGTATCTATTTCAATTGTTCATGTTCTTTTCTTAAGTATTCCATAAAATTTAATGTGTTCTAAATTTATGTGTTATAACAGGAATTTTACTATAGAATTTGTTTAAATACACTCTACTTTGAAATTTTATACATTTGTATGTTTTATTCTGATATCCGCTTTAGAGAATTCTTAATTTCCCTCTGATCCCGATTGACCTCCTTCACCTTCCTTCATTATCCGGTTTAAGGAATTCTTAATTTATCCTCTGATCCCGATTGAAAAACCACTTCACCGTTCAGCCTTGAGATCTGATTTTTTTCACCTATCCTGCCCTATAAACACTTTCTTTATAAATTGATCTTGTTATGTTTTTAAAGAATTTGACTCCATAGCCCAATGTGAAATTGAAAAACACCTATCCATCTAAATCATTAATTCCACCAACCATTAAATCAAAATCAATCCAAAACAAGCATACATAACTAGCCTAAAATTTATTAAACAAACAAATTAAATCATTAAGAGATCCCTCTCTGAGCATTAGGAAGGCTAGGTCCTAATCTCCAAAAGTGGATGACAAACTACTCGATATTTATTTTTAACGCCTAGAACAACTCTTGGAAATTTCGGAGTGATAACATATTGGCGACCATACCGGGGAGATTCAGTCCTCGCTAAAAATAAATCTTAAAGGAAACATTTTTCCTCATTTTTTCACATTAAGGTTTTAAAGATTTGTTTAAATTATCATACTAAGTTAAAATTATGGCTTCTAAAAGAATATATTATACCTGGGACCATCCCCGATCCATAGCCTACTATGATTGTTGATGATCCTGATAGAATTTAAAGAAAACCTAAAAAAGTAGAAACTCTAGGAAGTAGTGGTCAGTTAATCAAATCAAATTCACTTCCTAAAGAGTTATCAAGCATACATGATATTTAATTTGATTTATCATTTGAGCATTCTTTATTTTGAACGAAATCTTAAAATTCAATCTATAATATTGTAATAGACCCTAATTTTTATTCAATTTATTGAATCAAAGAAAGAAAATATACAACTTGATTTAGGCCAATAAAAGTTCTAGACACTTTTGACAAACTTGATGTTTTGACCTCAAATTTGATAAAATATATAGACGAAGCCTATTTTCAACAATCGCCTGAATTAGCTTTCCCCTAATCGCACGTTACCCCTAAGCATTCTATAGTACCTTCTGAAACGGTAAATACAACTTTATTTACTATGCCCTCATCTATAATATCCGCCATAGTTAATTCTACAAGATCATTCATACCTACACTTACTCTCCAACTTAACGTTTCAAGCTCATCTTCAAGCATTCCAAGATCATATTCAAGCATTCCAAGTTCATCTCCAAGAACCACTACTTTACCTCCCAGTCAAGCTAGAATCTTAGCCATCATAGCCAGATATGCCCCTTTGGCCTTACAAGCCCCTTTACATGTTATGCCACAAGATTACCAGAGTAAAATTTTTTAGTTTGATGGTACTAGTTAATATACTACTCAACAACATGTAAATACAATGACATATTATTTTGAATTACATAAAGTTGATGAAGTTGATGTACAAATGAGATTATTTTCACAAAAATTAGCAGGAGATGTTAAAAAATGGTTTAAATATTTACACGCTAACCATATAGCTGATTTAGCTTCTTTCCATCAATTGTTCATTAATATATGGTAAAGAAAGAAAATCCCTCTACAAATATTATCTGAATATGAAAACATTAGGAGATCTCCTAATGAATCTGTTCAGGATTATTGTACTAGGTTTAACAATATTTACAATGCAATTCTAGTCAATATCATACCTCCACCAGACTTGGCCCTAATCAAATTTCTAGATTGCTTTGACACTAACATGTCCTATCAATTAAGAGAAGGAAACCCTGCAAATTTAGAACAAATTCAAAGTGATGCAGTTAGTGTAGAAGCTAACTTACTAGATAAAAGAGCTAGGATGATGAATGAAAGGAGAGTGACCATTAAGGAAGAACCATCCACATCAGATGCTAAGATAGATAGTTTAGCTAAAAGTGTAGAAATATTAATGTATAGATTAGAGAACATGGAAAGAAAACCTCAGTGGGAAAATCAACAAGGTCCCCAAATTAGAAACCCCAACTTTAGAAAAAATCATAATACTGGTAAATCAAGAGAAGTTGTACCTGATCAACAGATTAGACCACCTTTTGAAGAAAACTATGCTGAAATTTCACAACAAAATGAAGAAGACCAGGACACCCAAATAAATTTGATGGGAGTAAACAAGGAAAATATTTTTTTTCTTACCTAGGAAGAACAAGAATTATACATGTTGCAACAATTACAATTAAAATCTGGAGAGTCCTTTGACTATAAACAAGGCTATGAATATGTTACCTATGAATTTCATAAACAGTATAGCTTTAGAAGCAAAAAGAACATAGAAGCTCCTATGAAGAAATTGGTCCAAACCCAAACTAAGAAAACAGTAGAAGCTCTTGTGACCAAAATCTATAAATTATCCCTAGAGAAACTGAGAATAATTCTAGCCCAAAGATTGTAGACATAACATCAACTGCTAATCAAACTTCAACCGCTACTCAAAAAGTTCCAGACAATAAAGTTGAAAACAAAACAGTTAACACACAAACTGAATTACCAACTGTTGATAAAAAAGACAAACACACACAAGCCACAATTGGTAAATATGAAATCATTCAATTAGGCAAAACTCAAATTCCTTTCAATATAAAAATTGAGATAGCGAAATTGAAAATACCAGTTCCTTTAATAGAGATGGTGAAAAATGTTTCATATAAGGCCCAAATCACTGAAACACTAAACATAGGAGAAGATGAAGATGTTGTTAACCTCAATGATGATCAACGTGAGTTATTCATTTGGTCTTGAAGTTAATGGAAAACATCAACAAGGGAGTGTCCCTCCATTTTACATTAGCTTAAACATTCATGATAAAATATTACATAATTCTATGTTGGATTCAGGAGCATCTCATAAATTAATGCCTAAAGTAGTCATGGAAAAATTAAACTTATACATTACCAGACCATACAATGACCTTTTTCTCTTTTGATTCTAGTCAAGTTAAATGCCTTGGCCTGATAAAAGACCTGTGTGTAACTCTAGTCTAGTGCCTAGTTGTTTTGTGAAATGATACCCTAAAGGTCTTAGGTTGATAACCTTCACAGATCAGGGGCATGCCATCACAAGGACTCACTTAAACCAAATTTTATGCTAATAACAAGAAACTACAAGTTATAGAACTTACCCGGATATCCCTCAGTTGAAGTAGATCCCGCGGGGTGCAAACACCATGCAAACATTTGTGCTCCAAAATCTGTAAACCAGCGAAGAATGAACAAAAAATCCTTGTTCTACATCATATATATGTTCTAGATGTTAGTGGAAATCATGTATAAAATAATAAAAACAATATTAAATGTTCAATTAATGATCATTACGCATGTATAAAAGATAATTTACACGTAAACATCAGGAACAAGATGGTTTCTTCTATTATTAATGACATGTATAGTACGTAAACATGAAGAGATCACTTGAAATCTGCCACGGCCTTCGAACATACCGTCCTCTAGATCCGCCCAGCCGTAGCCTCTCAAGATTTCTTCCAGGATGAGTGCACAATGGATTTCATATAGGGTGATGAACATCTCAAGGAAACAAGGGTTTCCTGAATATATCTAGGAAGTGAAAGAGGCATGGGAATGTAGAAATTTATTAATACTGATAGTATTACTGGATTATCCTAATCTAAAAGATTAATCTTATGTTAAATATAGAATCCTTCCACTTAATTCTTTGCAGAAATTCAATCGCCAATTGCAAACACATATGAAGCAGATCAATCGCACATAAACATAGTTGTTTAATGGGAAAGATTAAAGCTAAAAACCCCAACTATCATAAATTATGTATATCAATGGATCATGTAACAATCTCATACAAATATTAGTAGATCAAGCTCTCAAGCATACCAACAATCATTACACACCGTCATGCAAAAATTTGCATATCTATGCACCAATTTCTTGCTCCCCGACAAACCGCTTCCATTGCGCAATCCATGCCGAAGAACCCCCGAATGAATTCGAACTTGCCTTTCCTTGACTATGAAATACTCATAGGCATCTCCAATTTGTGTGTAGATGCATTGAATGCATCGCTATAGTCACAAATGCATAGTCCATCTCACCCTTTTCACCTATCGCTCCACCGGGTCTTCACTCGGATCCGACATGCAAGTAGTTAACTATTGTATTTATTTAGTTGCAAGTAAGACACTATTTGTGAATTAATTAACTAATTAATTCACTCATATTTCACTATTGTATGTTCGCTATAACTAGCACAACCGTAGTTTAACTCACCGAACTAAGTTAAACTAAATAACAACTCACATAACTACTCTTCCAACTCGTCTATAACTTGCTGCCATTTATAACAAAGTCCTCCATGCATGAGTCACCAACCAACCTTGGAATTTGAAATTCCTTCAATCAACTCATTTTCCACATTAGTTAACTCAAATAAATTTATCCAAGAGAATAAGTTACTATTTATTGTCTGATTATTATTAAGGGCTATTAATAAATGACATGCATTCTAATTTTAGACAAACGATCTATAAATAGACTTCACCCATTCATCTAAAAATAGGAAATCATCTAAAAGTAGATTTTTCTCAACCATATAGAATCAGCCTCCTGCTAATTTTAGATTTTTCTCATCATGTCTATTTTTAGACATACACCTAAAAATAACTTGTGTGGGCACCACCTAGTTTAGGTGTTGATTTTTCACTAGGATCAAGGATGATGTTTCTGGATGCCTCTTTCTACACGTTTTCTGTTGCAATATTAAACAAGGAATATATCGACTTTGATAGGGCTCCAACAACATATAATAACTATATTTCTCTCTCTTCCTCCCTTAGTCCATTTCCTTTAAGGGGGCCTTTTTATACTCCCCCTCAAATTAGTTTTTTTACGCGCTGTGGCAAATGCTTAGGCTACGGGCTAGGGTGGTTAAGCTACTGGGAACAACCATAAACCCCACCTCAAAATAGGGAAAATATATATTTTTAATGATTAAAATGGCATACGTGGCTCTCATAGATGGAATCGCGTGTATGCATGGAAAAGTCTCGAGCAGATTGTAGAAATTATATAACTTATGTGTTATATATCCAAGATTCTCCCCCCGATCACACACTATTTTAACTTAATGCACAATACAAAATCTATTCCACTATTGATCATCACATGCGGAAATTAAATCAATTGCAATGCACACATGAAACCATAAAAATTCACACACATTAACACAGCTTGTTTCACTAGAAATCCTCGAAGCTAAAAACCCCAACTATATGTATATAATATACGTCATAGATATCATGTAACAATCCTCATACAAAGCTGGTCATATCAAGCTCTCGAAAGATAATACAATCGCTACACACTAATGAGGCTCGATCTTGCAAATCCATGCACCAATCTTTGCCACCTGCTAGCCTGCCTCTACTGCACAATCAATGCTGAAGAATGGCTCTAAATGAACTTGAATTCACCAAGCTTTCACTATGCAATCCTCATTGGCATCTCCACTGAGTGTTGGATGCAATCAATGCATCACTATAGTCACAACTAATAGTCACACTTGTTCTTTCACTTACCTCTCCAACGTGTCTCACCGAAATCGCCCTCATGCTATCGTAGTTAATTGATTTATTCTTTAGTTGATTAATGAGTTATTATTTAGTGAATTAATTAACTAATTAATTCACACCACTCTCACTAGTGTATCAATCAGCTAGACTAGATACAACTAGCTCAACCGAGTCTAACTGAGTTAAACTAAATACAACTCCACCAACTACTTCTATAATTTCACTCAAACTCGTCACATGAGTTCTAACCGAAGTAATTATGCATTAGCTCCAAGTAAACCCTCAGGAATAGCGTAATTCCTTTTGTCACCTGCCGTGTCTACATCCGTGCACTTAACTCGAAGTGCTCCAAGAGAATAAGATATATGTTTAGAGTCCAAATATTATTAAGAGCTAATAATATTCACCGCATCTATTTTTTAGACCGACAATATAAAAATAGATTCCGCCCTAATATGTCTA
Source organism: Pinus albicaulis (assembly GCA_034641835.2). NCBI lineage: Eukaryota > Viridiplantae > Streptophyta > Pinopsida > Pinales > Pinaceae > Pinus > Pinus albicaulis. Next base: position 1,054,361,355 of record CM076584.1, on the reverse strand, counting down.
AAAAATAGAAGTCCATCTATTTTTCCAACTTGACCAACCATCCACAAATAGCATCCTCGTAACTCTAGAATATGATCGACATGTCTAAAAAATAGACATAGTCTAAAAATAGACTTTGTGCCAAAAAATAGCTCGATGGGCCTACTTAGTGAAGGCGACTCTTTTCACTAAGCTCATCATCTTGTTGAATCTCAACACTCCCTCTCAACAAGATAGGGATTATCTGCCACCTCGATCCTATCTCTATGGTATTCGAATTTGCTCTTGGTGAGTGCCTTCTTTAGAATATCTGCATCCTCATCCTCCGTAGGAATGTAAGATTGTAACATGATCTTCCGTTGCACACAATCTCTGATATGATGGTACCAGATGTCATAATCATAACCAAACAAACCAACCAGGATCTTCCTCATCCATATAGCCTCGCATGTAGCCAAACTTGCTGCCATGTAGTCAACCTCCACTAAATTGAGTGCCACGAATATCTGTTTCCTACTATACCAAGAAACTGTTGTAGTCCCGAAACTGAATATCCCTCCAGATGTGCTCTTTCTATCCGTTGGGATCCCTGCCCAACCGCATCCGTGAAGCCATGCAACTTCAACTCATCCGACTCGTCCGTACCACAATCCATGATCCCCGATGTGCCCCCCGAGATACCTCGTAGATATGCTTTCCTGCCTTCCAAAAGAGCTTGGTAGGCTTAACCATAGCTTGTGAAAGTTGGTCAATAGAGTAGCATATGTCCGGTTGTGTATTAACTAGATACATGATTGAACCAACCAACTGTCGATAAACAGTGGCATCCACTACCTCTGTCAATGTAGCATCCTCTTTCCTCCAACCACCAGGAAGAGGAGTGTCGATAAGCTTGCAGCCTTGCATGTTGAAATTCTCCAGTATCTCCTGGGCATACTTGCCTTTAGACACAAACATTCCACCCTTCCACTGCCAAATTTCCAATCCCAGGAAATAATGAAGGAGGCCCAAGTCCTTCATCTCAAACTTTTCGCAGAGATCTCGCCTTGCATGAGTGTGAATCAACAGCTTCATCCTCGTTAGTATCAAATCATCTACATAAATTACAATGATCAAGAACTTACCCTCCACCAAAAATCTAGTATAGGTTTGGATCTGCCTCACTCTTGTCGAAACCAAGTTCGGTGAAATAAATGTTCATTCATGTAGTACCAAGCACGAGGTGCTTGTTTCAACCCACACTGCGCTCTTTTGAGCTTGCACACATGCCTCTTGCTACCCTAATATTTCGAATCCTTCAGTGCCGCTCTATGTACACCTCCTCCTCAATGAATCCATTGAGGAATGCGCGATTCACATCCATCCGATGAACGTGCCAACCCATCTTATGCCGAGAGAGCAAGGATGGTCCGTATGGAAGAATACCTTGCGAAAGGGTGCAAAGGTTTGCTTCTTCAGTCTATCCCCCGTATCCGTGAGAAGCCCCCGGGCAACAAATATTGCATTGTACTTCTCGATGCTCCGCGCGCTAGGCTTGCTTCACTTTGTAGATCCATCTCAAACCTACCACCGATTTCCCTTCCGGCCTTGGGACAATCTCCCATGCACTCGTTTTTGACAATCGAATCATACTCGTCCACCCATGGCATCTACCCATGCAGGATCTTCCATGCTTCCTCAAGAGAAGATGGTTCGCGTCATGATACACTTTCTCATCGCGAGCCATTTATCCATTAAATCGACCCAAGTGATTGCTCTATGTCCGCATTGTGATGTAGGTTCTCCTACATTCTACACCGCATCAAGATTTAGTCGCTCAGCTTTTGTAGTGTGCTTCCACCTCTCGATGTTTGGCGCCGCATGAGTGGTTTCTTCCACTCCATGAACCTCCCTCTTGTGGCTGACCACATCCGCAGGCTCATCTTTAGGAACTAGTAGCTCCTCATCCGCATGCAAGTGTAGCTCCCTCTCAAGTGACAACTTCATGGCTTTCTCCTCATGAAATTTGATATCCCATCACACAACAGTCATTCGACTGTATAGAAAAAATAAACAATAATTGTGGGGTGTTTCTCTGTACCCCACAAATATCCCAACCTCTGTTGTCAGCTCTAGCTTCTTCCTAACATCCTTCGTCACATGAATGTAAATATATGAGCCAAAAATCTTGAAATGAGAAATATCCGACTTCTTACCAGAAAACGCCTCTTTGGGTGTAATCATGCCAAGTACTCTATGAGGACAATGGTTATGCACATAAACTGCAGTGTTGCATGCTTCAACCCACAAGTGTATTGGAAGGCCCTGATCATTCAAAGACCCCACGATCGTTCTATTCTTTCTCTCCGCGACCCCATTCTCGCCGTGGGTTATGAGGTGTTATAAGTTCTCTTCGAATTCCTTCTGCACACGCAAAATTATTTGAATTCAGCAGAGATGTATTCACCACCATTATCACTCCCTAAGATCTTTCACCCACTTCCCCGACTCTTTCTCAACCAAGCGCCTTTGAAATCACGTAACTTTGATTATGTCTCGCTCTCTCTTCGCGCATGAAGAAGATCCAACACTTACGCAGAAAAAGTCATCAACAAATATCACATAAAAACCCGTGCTTTGTCGTTGAATCTACCTGAGAAAAGTCCACATACGTCCGTGTGAATTCTCTCAAGGATCGTCATGGCGCGACTGATTCTTCTCATGAAAAATTGGTCTTCAGTAAACTTTTCCCAAAGTACATCCCTTGCAACCGATCCGATCGCGCAAGTGTACCCTTGGGAAGCCCGTAGAAATCCGCCGCAAAATTTTCAAAGCACCATGAGTGAAGATGGCCCAATCTCCCCGTGCCACAATTCGCCTCATCCCAGCCCTCACCACTACTTCTACTTTCTCACTATTGCTGCGCAATCCATCTACCTACGCTGATTAAAGGTTCTTAACTCGAACCCCTATCCTCCGAGCTTTCACTCAGCTTTGTTTTAATGCAATGTGAAATATTTTCCTTCGCTAAAAACAACATTTCATAACCCTTGTCTTCCAACATCGCCACAGAGATCGATTCTTCTTCAATCTTGGAAAATGCATGATATCCTTCAATATGAAAGGTTTATTAGATTCCCTCTCAAAGGAAATGGTCCCGATACTAGTCACACTGTATCTACCATCATTTCCCATCTCGATGTGCACTCCAAGATCCTTCTCATCCAGATCACTAAACAAATCTTTGTATCCGGTCATATTGAAAGACACACCACTCTCAAGAAACCACATAGATCCCATCACACTTGAAACCAAGCATGCGATCAGCAAAAAATCCAGCTCAAACTATGAGGCTAAGGCCTCTCCATCGCTAGATCCGGGGTACACGTTTATTTTTCTTCTTCATGGACAATTAGTGCCGTAATGTCCGTGTTTGGTGAAAGTGAAAGCATTTCACCTTGGACAAGTCCCCGCTTTCTTACCTTTCGCACCGAATTGAGAAGGATTTTTCTTTCCTTCCTTTTCCTTGCTTTTCGCAGCGTAAAGCACAATTCTTTCTTCATCTTCATTCTTTGATGAAGATCCATCCCTGGTACTCCCCGTCTTATCTCCTCTCACACAAGATCCGACCAAAGTCGCTCCCATCCCAGGGTTCTCCTAACCATCGATGCGCAGTCCTCATAGCTATGCCAACTCTTCGTAAGCCCAAGGGAGAGCCAAGCTCACCAATCTTTCCTCTTCATCTATAGTAACCCCCCACACTTCCCGACTCATCCCTCTTGGCAAGGGGACAAACTTCGTGAGGTACTTGGGTATACTCGTCACCTTTCTCCATTTTTTATTTTTCTCGAATTTGTTCTCAAGCGCCAACTTCCCTATTTGGTCACTTCTACTTTGGAACAATTCTCACAAAGCTTTCCACATCAATAATGGAGAAGCTTTACCATGAAGGCTGGACACTATGTGATCCTTCACACCTTCCAACGAATCCTTCGACATTTTTGCTATCTTTTTGCCATGCGTCAAGTGTGGCCGCATCGCTAGAAGAAAGTTTGGAATTTCTGCGTCTATGAACTCCTTCAACCGATTATATCCTAGCACCACCTCCATCCTATCCTTCCATGCAATATAATTCAAGCTTCCATGAAGGGCATACTCCAATCGCAATCCTTTGAAAGACATTTCAATGAATGCTCAACTTCGACACCAAGAAAACATTGCGGCAAATTTGAATTCCACTAGCACAAAACTCAACCGCTTCAATAATTGCAATTTACTATATCCAAGATTCTCCTAATCACACACTATTTAGCTTAATTCACAGTACATAATCTATTCCACTATTGATCATCACATGCGGAAATTAAATCAATTACAATGCACACATGAAACCATAAAAATTCACACACATTAACATAGTTGTTTAATATGAAAGCCTAAAGCTAAAAAACCCAACTATATGTATATAATATATGTCATAGAGATCATGTAACAATCCTCATACAAAGCTGATCATCATCAAGCTCTCAGCATAATACAATCACTACACACTAATTAGGCCCGATCTTGCAAATCCATGCACCAATCTTTGCCACCTACTAGCCTCGCTCTCACCGTGGCAATCCCTCGCCGAAGAATGGCTTTGAATGAAATTGAATTCACTAAGTCGGGCACTCAGCGCAATCCTCATTGGCATCTCCACTAAGTGTTGGATGAAATCAATGCATCACTATAGTCACAACTAATAGTCACACTTGCTCTTTCACCTACCTCTCCACCCGGTCTCCACTAAAAATATCCATGCAATCGTAGTTAATCGGATGTATTCTTCATTGATTAATGAGTTATTATTTAGTGAATTAATTAACTAATTAATTCACACCACTCTCACTAGTGTATCAATTAGTTAGACTAGATACAACTAGCTCAATCGAGTCTAACTGAGTTAAACTAAATACAACTCCACCAACTACTTCTATAACTCGACCAAACTCTATCACATGAGTTCTAACCGAAGTGCTCATGCATTAACTCGTTAAACCCTTAGGAATAGCATAATTCCTTCTGTCACTGCCGTGCTACATCGCAGCACTTCATCGAAGTGCTCCAAGAGAATAAGATCATGTTTAAATTCCAAATCTTATTAAGAGCTAATAATATTCGACATATCTATTTTTAGACTGACAATCTAAAAATAGATTCCACCCAATATGTCTAAAAATATAAGCCCATCTATTTTTCCAACTTGACCAACCATCCAGAAATAGCATCCTGCAACTCATAGAATATGATCGACATGTCTAAAAATAGACATAGTCTAAAAGTAGATTTTGCGCCAAAAATAGCCTGTGAGCCCACTTAGTGAAGGGGACTGTTTTCACTAAGCTCATCCTCTTTTTGAATCTCAAAAAGAGTTACGTATGGTTTTTAAGATACTTTTTTTTGAGAAAATGACCAAGTCTGAAGGGAAGGGGTGCCCAAGGCCAAAGCATATACCATCAAGTATGATCTGGTGATAAATGATGCTATAACACCAAAGAAAGAGTATTTTTATGGACATAGTAGTTGTCGATATCCCTCCCAAATATGGTATGTTACTATCTCACTTGTAGAGAAAAAAATTACAAGGATTCGTGCAATTAGATATGTCATATGCTACCATTTCTATATTTGGTCAGCAAAGGAAACTTTATGGAGAAACTTTGATGAAATACATGGTAAGCGAGCTCAGAAAGACCACAAAATTATCCTATATATTCTATTGCATTATGATCTCGACTCATTTATCCTATGTAATTTAGACAATGACAAAAATAAAATCACAAACTCTAGAAGAAAAACACAAAGAAATTGATAGTGAAAATATAACTCATGAGTCTATGTGGCATTTAGGTTTTGGATGGCTCCCTGTAAATAGATTAGGAGCAAGGAGATGGAGTGTGGATCTACAATCTAGAGAATGATCATTTAGAAGGATATGCTTTCGTGTTAAATTTCAAATGCACTAACAACATGGGCGTAACATGAAGCATTAGTGTTAGGCCCGCAAATTGTAAGAAAAACTTGGAGCCAAAAGTGTTTCCATCATGGGAGACCTGTGAAGTCATCATAAAAAAAAGTTAAGGGAGAGTATCTTTAATAACCCTAGACTTAGCCAAATAATAGTAGAAACCATTCTAGACTTGATAAATTGTTTTCTTGAAACCGACTTTGTTGTTATTCCAAGAAAGCGGAATATGCAAGCACATAGTTTGGCTATTTTTCCAAGACATGCAAAGTTACCCTTTCAGCCAAATCATCAAGATAAAGACTGAGGTAAACCATAGTGCTAACCATACATGATAATTTGAAGTATTGGAAAAATATTTTCACAAGACTCACAAATTTATAATTTTATGAATTATGATGGGAGAATTTTCAAAACCGTAATATAGAAACAGATCTGTACATTAGAATATACCATAAATAATGAGATAGATGTAATGATGTAAATAATATAGAACCAACTAGATTCACTAATGTAGAAATAGAACAATTAGAAACAATGCAAATTGAGGAATTAATCAATGATGAATCGAAGTTTTAAATCTCAAAGAAAACATTCTTCCTAAGTGATTAGTCCCTATTAGAAGACCTCTTTGACTCCAATGATGTAGCTAGAAAAACCTAAAATGGAGCCTCTAAGGTCGATATAGAGGAATGCAACATAGGAACAGAAGAAAATCCCAACCCCATTAAGATATCTAAGGCCTTACCTCCAAAATGAAAAGTTGAAGTATCATTAGCTTGTTTAAAGAGTTCCAAGATATCTTTGCCCTCGGAGTTGTGAAGACCCCAAGTCTTAAGATACCAGCATTATCCAACATAAGATACCAATTAAAGAGAAATCAAGCTCTTTAAAAAAAATCTTAGGAGAATTAACCCCTGTTCTTATTCCATTAATAGAAAAAGAAGTTAAAATAATGTATGATGCCCAAATCATAGCTACACATTAGATATTCCGATTGGGTTTCTAATTTAGTCCCCACTAGAAAGAAAACAAGAGAAATCATACTCTATGTTGATTTTAGAAACTTAAACAAAGTATCACTGAAGGATAATTATCCCCTCCCTAAAATGGACCATATTCTATAGAGGGTAGTAGGGTCATCCATAATTTCATTACTTGATGGATTTTTTGGATACAACCAAATCATAGTCTAACCTAAAGATCAAGCTAAGACTACATTTACCACTCACTAAGGAACTTTCATGTACTTGAAAATTCCCTTTGGACTGATGAATGTTGGAGCAACATTCCAAAGAGCCATGGATATAGAGTTTGCCAAGGAAATCCATGAATTTTTAGTCATTTATCTAGATGATATCATAAAGAGTTTTCAAAATCGGATAATGAACATCTATATCATTTGAGAAGAGTATTCATTAAAATGCGTAAAAGTTTGGTATATCCTTAAATCCTAAAAAGTCACCTTTTGGATTAGAACAAGGAAAACCCTCTGGGACACATTATTTCAAAAGAGGGCACTAGAATTGTATCTAGCTAGAATAGAAGCAATCCTAAATATCATCTACATCCTAGAAGCATTAGAGAATTAAAGCTTCTAGGCAAAATAATTTCTTTCTTAGAGGGATTCATCCCTAACTTAGCAGAACTAATTATAAATTTGAACAACATGTTAAAAAAAGGATTCAACACTTAAGTGGACAAAGAGAGGCTAAGCGCTCTTTTTGAAGTAGTCAAAGAAGCACTTACTAAAACACATGTCCTCATAAGTCCTAACTTTAACAAGGATTTCATAATTTTTTTCATTTGCTTCGAACACACCATTGCATCAAAAGATTATTGCAAAAGAATGATGAGGGTCTTGAAAAACCCATTGATTTCTTTAGTAAAACTTTGAGAGGTGCAACACTATAGTATAAAATCATGGAAAAACAAGCTCTTACTTCAAAGGAAAGCTTTATCAAATTATTTCAAAGTATATGTTCTCTACTCTCACATAATAGAATATGTTCCTAACTCGCAGTGGTAAAGGAACTATAACTCGTAATGGTCCCTGATGGAAAAAGAGACAAATGGATTGCCATGATATCTGGGAATATAACATTGAAATCAAGCCTAAAAAATTGATCAAAGGCTAAGGTTTGGCCAAACTCATGGTCGAATCAAAACTCGTTGACCCTCAGACATAAATTTCGTTTCTTCACTAGATGATCAAGAAGAGATGGTGACTCCAAAAAATCAATGAAGCTTTCATAAATTCACCCTAGTATGCGATCTTATATTTGTTTTATTCAACCTACAAGCTAATCATGATTTATCTAGAACTAAAAGAAGATTCTTGAAAATGAAAGCAATGAAATATTGTATCTTAAAACTAATGCTTTATTTTGGAAAGATCATGGTGGCATCCCTATTAAATTGTTTATTAAAAGATGAAGTCGATAAAATCATGCAAGAATTTTATGTAGGAGATTATGGACTGACACCAATACTAGAAAACAAATGCTAACAAAATTTTGAGGGCGCATTTTTTACCGGCCCAACCTTTTTTCTAGATGTCCAAAAGTATGTGACCTCCTCGTCACAAATGTCAAATATTTGAAGGGAAGAAGAAATCTTACCATTACCCCTCAAACCTATCTCGTAGAAATTCCATTTTAACAATAGGGGTTTAGACTTTATTGGTGAAATTCTCCCACTCTCCTATGCCAAGCATAAATGGATATTGACAACCACCGATTAATTTTTCCAAGTGGATAAAATCCATCCATTCTGTATAAGCCACAAACTCTATCATTATATCATTTCTTGAGAACAAAAATCCTTTCTAGATTCGGATGCCCACAAAAGCTCATTACTGATAATGCTGCTGCCTTCAAATCCAAGAAAATGATAAATTTTTGTAACAAATACCATATCACCCTAGGCCATTCCACTATCTACTACCCTCAAGGTAATGGGCTAGCAGAATTTTCAAATAAAATCCTAGTCAAAATCATCAACAATTTGTTAGAAGATAACAAGAAAAATTGGAATAAAAGGTTGGTTAATGCTCTATGGGCAGGCAGACTAACTACCAAGAAATCTATTAGTACATCTCCTTATCAATTGGTATATGGTATGGATGTTGTTTTTCCATATTCATTAGGAGTGCCAGTAATGAAAATGATTCAAGAGCTACAAGTAGAACCAAATGACATCCAAAGGAGGATAAATCAAACAATTCATTTGTCAACGAAACTAGGGAAGAAGCTTATATCAAATCCTAAGTGATTCAGACAAAATCAATAATATCTTTGATAAGAAAACTAAAGCAAATGATTTCTTTATAGGTGATCAAGTACTCGAAATTGGATTCCTAAGGAACACAAAGGAAAACATGGGAAATTTTATTTTCTCCTGGAAGGGCCCATACATCATTTATGGTTACAGAGGCAAAAAATGTATTTTTCTTGAAAGAGTTAGATGGAACAGATTGCTGTGGACTCACCAATGGTAGAATGTTGAAGCACTATTTTTCACCATATTAACCAATAGTTCATTCATTCTATTTTTCTCATTGTAAATATCATAGAAAATTTTAGATTGGATTGGATGATTATCTTATAAAGTTGAAGCCTGAAAAAGAAATATTGAAGCTTTACATATATAACATCATATGTTTGAATAAAGGAGATCACAAAAGGTGGTTCCTAAAGCAAAGCAAAGTCAAAGTTCCGAAGGTCATTGATCGAAATTTCTGACATCTCACGAGGATATGCCATCCCAAAGTGAAGCCACCGCTAGAGTTCCCTATAATAATAGGGATCATAATTTTGAATTGGCTATGTTTAGTATTTTAATATTGTGCATACTTTTGGCTTTTCTCGCAAATGTTTTCCATATTAAAAAATGAAAAGAGGGTATGTCCTAAAAGAATAATCAAAGGACCAAAAAAAAAGAAGATAAAAAAAGGATATAAAATATGAACCCCACCAAAAAGAAGCAAAAATAAATTATGAAAGTGTCGCACATTCAAATGCCACTACTCTTAGTTACTTTACTTTTGCAAATAAAATTGTGTGTAGCTTGTCCAAAATGCCACAATTCATGATGATCATACAGTCTAATTTTGATCATTCATTCCTTTAAATTTGATGTCATGATAGTTAGTGAATAAAGATCTGACCAAACCATTTAATCTTGCGTATCGCAGGTTAGTGCAGAGAATAAAAACAAGCTCATAAGTTTAATCTGAGCCATTGGAAGATATAAGGTTATAAATAAGTTGGTTTTCTTATCAAAAGAAAATAAAAGGAACAACAATCTAAAATGAACCCAATAAATGAAATAAAAAATGATTTAGGATAAATAAAGGGTAGGTAGGATACTTTCAAAAGTTATGGAAAGCATCATTCAATTTATTCCTTATCATTAATATCCTTCTAACACCTTCCCCTTATGCTAAGTCCCTCTTTCCTCTCTTCGAAACCATTTCCCCTCCTAAAAACCCATTTCCCACTCCTAAAAAACCTTTTTCCCTTTTAAAAAAACCTATTTTCCTTTCTAAAACCCCCTTTTCCCCTTGACTAACTTTATTTTTTTCATAAAACAAAAAAAACCCACTTTTTCAATAGTTTTAAATGCAAAATATTTTTCGAGCCCCACTTTGGAATAACCATCCCACTGTATATATTTACTAACCCCCATCTCATTTTACAACTCTGCATATATATTCCCAACTTCTTTGATTCAACCTTTCCACATAATATATTTCTTAACCCCCATTTAAATAATCCCCGACCCCCTTTTTTGTGTTACCTTTCGCATAACATTTACCCCAACCCCACTTTCATTTAACCCTATACCTATTTATTACTCGACCCCAATTCCTTTGAAAACTCATTGGCCATTAGATCACCTCCAGCTAGATATAACGACCAATAAAGCTTTTCGCACCCCCCAACGTCTGATATTTAAAACCAATGGGGGGGGTGTGAAATGGGCGGTTTTATCCACCACCTCCCTTGCCACGTAGCGTCACGAGATTTTGTCACACCCCCCATTCCCCAAACTGCCAAAATACTTTTCTCGTGCGATAAACCACCCAACCCATGTGATAAACCACTTAGAATTTCAAAAAATAATAAACAAATAGAACCCCCACGCCATGCAATAAAGTCGCAGTTTTCAAAACTAATAAAGCCTTCCCCTTTACAATTATTTTGCAATTTTTGTTGAATTTTGAATAGACCAAAAGCCATTGTCAAACAGAACTAAAAACCCGCTTGACTCCCTGCAAATCTTTGTTTTCATTTACAATTTTTTATTTTGCAGGTGATTAGCGGAACGAGGAAATGGATAAATAGTTTAATACTAGTTCCAACCTCTTTTGCTCCAGGACTTAAGGGATATGAATTCGAAGGCTTTTTACTAAGCAGAAGATTATGTACAACAATAGATCATAAAGAAACAATTGAAACGATGACAGTGATTGTTGCCAGGGATAAAACATCTACACCAGTAAAAACAAATTCCATACTAAGTGCTCTGCATGACACATTCTTATTTTGCATGAAGTTAAAACATGTATTTTTAGTAAAAAACCACTTTTAATAAATACATAGAAACAAGATGATTTTTACCACAACATAATGAAAGTCAAATCCGAGATGAAGAAACACGAGAAGATTAATGTGATTTACTATGACAGGTTAAAGAGAAAATAGGTTAAAGAAAGACAGATGAAAGAGCATACAGTAAAAGTACATGCATCGAAAGAAGACAGATGAAATAAAGACAAAGATGAAAACAAAGATAACGTGAAAGAAAAAAAATAGATTAGAATAATAAAAGAAAACAGTGACATATTTCAAACTTTCGATTACTAGGTGTCACTACCTTCTCGGCATGAAGATATTTTATTTTCCTTAAATAAATCCTAGTCAGCTTTGACAAGATATTTTTGTAATAAATTTGTATAAATACTTCATACATTTCGAAGTATTGAGGGTGGACTTATGAATATTTCCATAGTTTACTCGATCTATTCTCGCAGGGTTATTGTACCATTTCTAGTTGACAAATAAGACAAGTTATAAAGAAATTTCTTTGACAGTGGTTCATGTGTTGAGTTATCTCAAATGAAGTATATATTTCAATTCTTCATGTTCTTTTTCTTAATTATTCCATAAAATTTAATGTGTTCTAAATTTAAGTGTTATAACAAGAATTTTTAATGTAGAATTTGTTTAAATTCACTCTACTTTGACTCGTTATACATTTCTATGTTTTCTTCGATATTCGGTTTAGAGAATTCTTAATTTCCGTCTCGATCCCCGATTGACCTCCTTCACCTTCCTTCATTATCCGGTTTAAGGAATTCTTAATTTCTTCTTGATCCCCTCGATTGAAAAACCCACTTCACCATTCAACCTTGAGATCTAATTTTTTCTCACCTATCCCGTCCCCTATAACACTTTCTTTATAAATTGATCTTGTTATGTTTTTAAAGCATTTGACTCCATAGCCCAATGGAAAATGGAAAAGAACCTATCCATCTAAATCATTAGATCCACCAACCAAATCAAACCAATCCAAAAAAAGCATACATAACTAGCCTAAAATTTATTAAACAAACAAAGTTAACTCATTTAGAGAGAGCCCTCTTTGAGAATTAGGAAGGCTAGGTCCTAATCTCCAGAAATGGATGATAGTTACCTCTGATATTTATTTTTAATGCCTAGAACAACCCTTGAAAATTTTGGAGTGATAACACATGTGATGTTACCTTATGTGCTGAGTATGGGTATGCCTACCTCATAAAATAATGTCATGATATAAATGTATTGTCATAAATCAATCTCTTTGGTTTTTCTAGTTAAAATATGTACATAAAAAAATACTCAAAACTCTCTTCCCATCTTGGCATGATTCTACATTCATTTTGTACATTAGCTTTCCCCTTAGGTTTACATTGAATAAATACAACTTTAGAAGAAAAATATGTTTTACTAGATCTCTAAACCACTCCCTAATTTATTCCCCAAAGCTCTCATGAGTTATTATCTAAATCTCTCATAATTTATTCCATAAATCTCTAATGCTTTTCAAGACAAATTTCGTTTTTTCCTTATGGAAAAAATGGCTCCTATCCATATTTCCAAAACTAATCCTATTCAAACAACCACACTTTTCCAGCTCATATGAGTTTTCATAAAATCATAGGGAAATACATCTAATGCATAATACAATTCATCGTAGTCAAAATACACTTTTGACCTAGAAAGTTGGATGCTCATGCATCATAAACACATGTCAACTCTTATTGTAAGTAAAATGTTGCATGAAATTGGAATACTTTCATGCAACATAGGAAAAACATATATACAATACTATTATGGACAATAAAAGAAATACGAGATTCAAGAAAACAAAAAAAGTAGGTGCCAAAAAGTTCAATTATTATATGATTGTGATCCTTAAACTATATAATTTCTAATTTATAATAATGAAATAAAATTATGCATCCATAATTCCTCATTCTGCTTTGCTTTAATCCCTCATCCAATATTACATGTAAAATATTAAGTTTTGCGTATAATGTAAAAAATCATATAATATTGTTTGTCAAAACTTGAAACTAGTTAAAAATAGGGAAATTCTTATTTAGTGTGAAATGTTGCATGGAATTTGAATACTTACAAAACTAAAATGTTGATAAAATTAAGTATATTGATATAAGAGCTAACACTTTTTTGTGTCAAGTGAAACTATAATTAGAGATTGAAATAAATAAATTGATGTGGAAATTAATAGATATTTCAAATATATAAAATACATAAATTGTTATCATAGTTGTGTGAGGTAAATATTTGATGATTTTCATGAGATATTTGTGTCTAGAAAGATCAAATCTATGAAATTGCAAACTTTTTTTTTTATCTCAAAACTTGAGAAAAAGTATGTACCCTAAGAGATTTGATAGATGAATCTCTACTAGTTTAAAAACAATTTTGAAATATATATCTGATGAATCTATGTTGCATTAATGACATGTTTTACTATATATATATATATATATATATATATAACATTGATTTTATTTATTTATTTATTATTTTCCATTTATATTTAAATATATACTTTATATTATTTTCCATGGGTTTTGGATTGATGGTGATTGAGTGCTCTCTTAATGGACTCTTTGATTGAAGCTGCAAGTTCAATTATGTGCCTTCATTGGGATGATATATTGGATATGATTATATTATTATTATTATCCAATTTTAAGGTCACTACCAAGCTAGACACTAAATTGGTGTATTAGACCCCGTTGTTTGTGGGATAAGGGACCTACCTCCGCTTAACGATTTGACTACTAAGTCTACGAAGGCATAATACTCTACCCCCTCTCATTTTGAACCTGTGATCTCTTAGGAAGAAACACATGCTCTTAACCATTAGAACCACTCAAGATAAAAATATAGTCTTACCAATATTACAAAAAAAAAATACAAAAAAACTACTTTACATTATCAAACAAATATTACATATAATAGACATAATAACAAGTAGTCCTACCAAACTTTAAAAATAATACTTTATATTATTAAACAAATATTTTTCCACAATCGAAATCATTTAATTTTTTTTTGAATTAAACTAATAAAATACAACGAAACAATAAGTTTATTAAAAAGTGAGAAATACTTTACATTATCGGGCTAATTTTTTTTTAAATTAAACTAACAAAATACCAGGAAATGATATCTTTATTAAAAAAAATAATAAATGCCTTAAATTATAAAACAAAACATTTTAAACAATCGAGATCGTTTAATTTTTTTTTAAAATTAAACTAATGAAATACACATGAAACCGTACCTAACGGTGCTCACCAAGCCACCCCACCCAAATCAATCGAGATCAGTTAATATTTTTAAAATTAAACTAATGAAATACCATGAAACATTGCCTAATCCAAGTTAAGACCACGGTGGTCACCAAGGCAACATATCCAAAATCTACGGGACATGTCCCACTCAAATTCTACATTCTTCTCGACCGACCAAAACACTTTTTCAGGTCCACTTACCTATGTGGGCTTTGTATATATGAACCACATGGAACAGTGCAAACAAAAAAACTCATTAACGTCATCTTTTTTTCCGTGACGAAGTCGAAAACACAACAACCAACCAACAACCAAAAAACATTCCAAAATGGAGAGTTTCACCGAGCAAGAAGAGGCGACGAGGGTGGCAACAATTTTCGAAATGGTAGAAGACTCTATCTCGCATCACAGGGAGAGGACAAGGTAACAAACGAGGAAGAAAGAGGAAGCTCTCTAGAGATTCAGTTGTTCATCCCCGCATGGAGAGAAGCAACTATACGTTTTGCGTAAAATCTTCCCATGAAACTATTGATTCAGGAGTTTGATAGTTTTTATCCCAATTTTCCGACCCAACAAAAGGATTTGTACTCGGAGGTGAATCTGGGTCAAAACTCCATGGCTGTAATTGTCCGTAAAGAGAAGGAGAAAGATGGGGAAGTGTTTTATCTTCCAAACTGATATATTGCGAACATTGTTCTAAGACTTCAGCACAGCTGATTTGGTAACCTCTCGGTCCATATCCCATCACTGGGCTGCAGTTTATGATTCCAAATATTTCCAGGGTATGTATGACCGAATAGAACAATGCATTGTAGTGAACAACCATAACTTAGATATGTGGGCTTTCAGTGTTATTTCCAGACGCTGGTTTCTGATGAAGGTCCCTTGTGATTGGGATACATTGGGCATGAAGACTCTCGGTGTCAAAGCAAGCTGCAGTGGCTTATTTTTGGTGGCCAGATCTGACTTAACCTTATTTCTTGTAAACCCTCTTACCAATCAAAGTGCAAAAGTTTGCCAAGGATTTTTCCCACACACTCGCAAACGTATTCAATTCCCCGAAATCTCTCATAGTTCATGGAACAAAGCAGAGATAATAGTCGATGAAGAACCAAAAGGAAGTTACAGAGTTTTTTCTCGTTTGGTAATTGTGAAGATAATGGCAATAGTTTTTGTTTCACCTTGCTAGATATGACTCCACAATAAATACATGGAAGGTTGACAAAAATTTCCACATGAGATACATTAATGGCCCATTATCTTCGGCAATGTTTCCGAGCCCTCTGCGGAGTTATCGTGTACATAATCATGTTATTGCTTGTTTGTCTCGCAAATACTAATTTCTTTTTTTTATTTGTCTGTGAAAACAACATATTGCTCCATCGTTCGTATGGGAACTTACGGCCAGCAAGTAGGGAATTGAGATCCATAATTTTTACAGAGGTCATAATCATATAAGATATTTCCCCACCATGGTGCCCTATAATCCCTGAACAACGTGCATTGATTGGGAAATTGAATGGAAAAAAAGCAGCTGTTGGAGATGTATATGGGAGGCTTCCTATAGTCCCCCATTCTGAAAGCTGAAAAATATGGATGGTTGATCGATCACAAAGCAATGGAATCTCGTGAAGGTTATCACAACTCGAATTTATGCAAACCATGATTGAATCCTCGGAGGGCACCGATTTTCTTGCGTAGGAGATGGTTTAGACAATATTTGGCTAATGTTGAGGGGTAACAGGTATATGTTGCAATATACAATAAGCACCGAGATCCTCGCAGCTTGCTACCCGGTTGTCCGGGAGGTGGATACATGGATGTCAACATTCCTTGGAAAAGCTGTTTTTTGAAGGTCTTGGATTTTTTATGCAGAGCTTTGATTGATCGTTGTTGGACTTATTTACACTTGTTTTAGTTTTATATTGACGTTGGTTTAGTTTTATATTGACATTAAATTTGTGTGGTAAATAGTTTATTATTTTTTTCTCATATGTTTTTTTTTGGGTGTCATTGCGGTATAAATAGTTTTTTGAATATGGGGGAAATGTTGAGGTTTAATGTAAGTATGTCAACAGCTTTTTAAATATTCAATATTGAAGCAATGTTGAGGTTTAATGTAAGTATGTCAATATTTTTTTAAATATTGGCCGTATAACATAAAAAAAATTAGATTCAATCACTCAAATATATAATTAGCCAAATGATTTTATATATTCAAATAAGACTTTATTAGTATGGTTAAGAGTTCATTCATCTCATAATAAAAGAAGTTCAGATCTATAAAAAGGTATCAATAAAGAGTCATTGAGCACCATGGATCAATATCTGAGCTCATGTATGCCTTCTAACTTAGAACACCCATAAATCAATATCTGAGCTCTTGAATGTCTTCTACCTGAGGGCTACTCCTAAACTTCCTTTATGTGTCTAAATCCCAAGGAGAAAAGTTGAGGTTCTGACGCGTAATCCCTGGTTTTTTCTTCTAATATTTCTGGCTATCTTTTGAGGGTTTATATGGTATTGTTGAGGATAGATTAAAAATAAAAAACCTGAAAATTAGTTTGAGGGATTTTCAAGGGCTTATAGTGAAAATGTTGAAGCAAACTCGTGAATGGAAAACTTCAGTGGCCATTAGTTCTTGGAAAATATTGAAGCAATGTTGAGGTTTAATGTAAGTATGTCAATATTTTTTAAATGTTGGCCAGATAACATAAAAAAATTAGATTCAATCACCAAATATATAATTAGCCAAATGATTTTATATATTCAAATAGGACTTTATTAGTATGGTTAAGAGTTCATTCATCTCATAATAAAAGAAGTTCGGTCTATAAAAGGTATCATTAAAGAGTCATTGAGCACCATGGATCAATATCTGAGCTCATGTATGCCTTCTAACTTAGAACACCCATAAATCAATATCTGAGCTCTTGTATGTCTTCTAACCGAGGGCTACTCCTAGACTTCCTTTATGTGTCTAAATCCCAGGGAAAAAAGTTGAGGTTTCCACACATAATCCCTGGTTTGTTTCTCTAATATTTCTAGCTATCTTTTGAGGGTTTATATGGTATTGTTGAGGATAGATTAAAAATAAAAAACCTGAAAATTAGTTTGAGGGATTTTTAAGGGCTTATAGTGAAAATGTTGAAGCATACTCGTGAATGGAAAACTTCAGTGGCCATTAGTTCTTGGAAAATAACCGAGGTTGTATTTCTCATAGAAGGGCTATTACTACTCATACTACATCTAGCAACTAGACTCCTTAACTATGGATGATTCTACAAAATATAAATAAAATTAGTTAAATGTTAATGATTTTTAAAATAAGTATATTATAATTTTTTTTTAATTAAATATAAATATTAAAAAGTTATATATATAGCTTAGAAGCATCTTAACATTGCATTTATCAAAAGCAGAGAGGATCAAATATGTGGAGGTGCAAATCTTTCCTCAAGTTTTGCACTTAAAAAAAGAGGATTGCAACTTAGAAATTTTGATCTCTCTCAGCCCTTATAGATAAAGAGTTAAGATGAATCTAGGATGGTTATAAACATCAACATTAATATTAACTGTACATTAATGGAACATAAAATTTACATTTATTCTATTGCATTTTAATTATTAAAAAATAAAATTCATAAATATAACCAAATGTATGACAAACAATGATAATATATAAAACCTGATATGTAATTTCTAAATATGGTTTCATTGTTTTTAGTTTAAATTCTAACATTTTTAATTTATTCTAAGAGGATAAGGTTTACAAAATTCCTTCTTTATTAATGAGTTTAAATTTCACTTTTGACATTATATTTTTTCCAATAACATAAATTTCATTAAAATTTGAGCTCTAGACACAATGTTATGAAACTCATAAGTTTATTTGTTTTATGCTATGTTAGTAGTAGCATAGTTAACCAAATGTATTCTTGGACTTTGTGATTGTTTAGGAACTTACAATTTAACATTCCCTTCCTCCCTTGAATCACAGGTTTGAATAATTGTACCAATAACATTTTTTATCTTCAATATGAAATTGTTGGACTAAGTTTCTATGAAGATATGTTTAGAAAACCACCAATATCTAAATGAGAAGTGACAAGCTATCATGTTTGAACATATACCTTGAATAAAATAAATTATTTTATGTTAAGGAGACTAGTTGTTATGTTGGAATCCTTAATTGTTGATTGAATGTTGATAAGGCTTTGAAACGTGAAGTTTCATATTTGATGTTCCCCCCTTGTTAGGTGTAAGGTGAGAAGTTTTCAATAGTTCATTATGGAATGGAAAGGATCCAAACTAGGGTATTGAATTTTTTAGGTAATGGATTTTCTAGTTGACTACTAACCATCTTCCATGGAAATTAGTGGTTTATGGTTTACCATTAACCAATCTACTTTGAATTCTAGATGACCACTAAAAAATCTTCTATTAATAATAAACCAATAACCAATATTTTTCTCATCTTCACAAATTCTATGGTTATTGATATTCCATGTTTGATTAGTTGATTCTATTAAGTAATTTGTATCTCACTATGCATCAAAAGCCTATATTATGTCTTGGGTATCACAAGTTACATCAAATTTTGCCACTATTTCAACTATATCATATGTAGCATAAAATTTAGAGTAAGGTCATATGTTTCACATGTTGTATCACTTTACTTTATTAGCTCTTCTATGTCACAACTTACTTCAGATTGTTTTTATGAATTCATGTGTATCACAAGATGAACTAACCTTTTCTATTAGATATTATGTATCACAAATTGCATCTACTTTGGGTGAGTGATATCATCAATATGATCCTACTTTTCTATTAATTTACTTTGAACAACATAAATTATTGATCCTTCCTTTTTATTTATTTTTAAAGATCCTTTACATAATCTAGTGTGTCAATCATTTTATCCATTATTGTTTGATTTTGTTGTAATTTCCACTCAAATACTTTAATTTTATTCTTCAATTCATTATTTCACTCATCCAAATCTTTAATTTCCTTAGATGGGTTTAGTAGGTTATTTCCTCCTTTACCCATTTATACTAGACAAGTTAGTTTTCTCAATTATACTCATTCGTTTGATCATGTTTGCTTGATTTTATATATATTTGTCACACTCCCTTGATTTCATGCCACCTTAACGTGTCATGTATTTTTTATCACGCACCCAAAAGTGCTATTACATTGATTAAATCACTTGACATCCTTATTCAATTTCAGAAGACTCTTTTTACAATTCACTTTTGTCTTTAAAGGATTAGATACTTTACCCCTTGAAATTCTCTAATCAGTTTGATTTTAGAGTGGTCTAAGGCATAACATAAATATGATTTTATTACAAAATTTATTACAACCACATGAATATATAACTAGAACACTACCACTACCAGGATATTGAATCCAAAATTTATTTCAGCATTCACCTTCAACCTTTTTTCTATTTACACCTTCAATTGAATTTAGCAAAGCCACTAACTCCATTTCTTTCTAACGCCTTCAATTCACTTTAACCAAGCTTTGAAAAAAAAATGTTTTAAATTCCTTCTTCTTTTTTTAATCACTTAACTAGTGAAGGAAGAGCCTTTTGATTTGATATTCTAACTAGATTTTCATAGCAAACTTTACAACATATTTACACAACTCAATCCAAAACAACCCATTATAGTGGGCAGGGATTGCTCGGCATGTGAGGTAATCCTTTACTAATTTCGTTATTTACACAACTCGATCCAAAAAAATCCATTATAGTGGACAGACATTGCTTGGCATGTGAGGTAAGCCTTTACTAATTTCCTTAATTGAACCTGTAAATAATTTTCTTCCCTTTAGTGGAATAACAAATTCATAGATCCATGGATCAATTGACGTTTTGCTCAAATTTCAATGCATATGAATGATCCATAGCATTTTGAGCTTTGAAGTAAACGATTTACATAATTTTAAGCTTCATTTGCACTTTTGAGACTCCATTTGAAGGTACTTTAACTTGAAGTAGCTATGTCAAACCCCCCAAATATGTTGACAAACTATCGTACAAAAAAACTTGAGTCGTTATTGAAAGTCCGAGAAAATGAACTATAAAATTGTCCATTATTGCAATCGAAAGTCTGAAAATAGATCCGAGCTAGTGTCAAAGTTCTACACTCTAGTTATAGTATTAACTACAATATGATGATCTTAACTCAAACTATTACAATGGAATGGAATTTTTCAGATCTATTTTCAACAACATAAAACAAAGATGGGGGGATAGGGCTATATTGAAAAAATTATTTTTTAATATTCATCATGTGCTTTGTTGGGGGTTAGTGCCAGTGAATAGAAACAATTTCTGAATATGTTGCTTCCTCCATAACATGTTAGCTTTCACATGCACTAAATCCTTCAATATTCAATTCTCATCTTGGTTGTACAACAACCACTCGATCCTTGGATTGTGGTTGTTTCGATTTTTCTTTAAACTCGAATTAGACAATTTCCCTTTCGTAGATTTTTCCAAGTGTTTCTCTTTCAAACATAGTTACAAAATTCACACTGAATTAGGGGAAAAATAAAAATTCAAAAATTCTTTAAGAATAGCCAATATTTGGATAAAATTTTGTTTAGTTTGTGTATAGATTTTTTTCACTCAGTGCACCCTCGTTGAAGAAAAAAAAATATTTTGTAACTTACAATGTTTTCTATAGAGTTATGAGGGGACGCAACATGGTCAATATTGTTGGCTTCGTCATTAGTGTTGGCTTGGACTTGTGTGAGATGAAATGTTAGATATGCTTGGGCTTGGTTATGGACATTGCGACAAATATTACTCCAGACATTGCTTCCTCCCAAACTTCCTAAATATCTCTTAAGATATCTCCCTCTGCAACATGCCTCTTCTGCTCACTACCTGCAATTTTACTTTTAAAAAATAAATTGTCCTCCAATTCCGTTTGTACTTTTCTCATCTCAAACATATCATTAATATGTTGTTCATCAATTACAACATATTTTACTTCCTCTTCCTCGACAACCCTCATTGATTGTCCTTCACCTTCTTGACTGATTCTAACAGTCAATTTAGCTTCTTCAAGCACGGTATCTTCATGCTTTACATCTTCTTCATCATTATGCCTTACCTGGAAAATTCCAGTCTTCTTCAATTCTAAAACTGACTCTCATTCAACTTGAAACATGTATGTATCATCTTCATCAAAACTTGTAATCATAAACCAATTATCAGAATTTAAAATATAAGGCCTCATTTCCTTTTCCTTCTCTTGCAACATCTCAGTATGTTTCTTTGAGTTTTCCTCTAACTCCTTTGTCAGCACATTAGTATACTGATTTAAATTCTCCAAAGAACTCATGAGACTGTCAACTAGTCTCTCCTCCATATCATATGCTTCAAGGATGTCTCCCTACTCTGGTTCACAATAATGAACTCCTTCCTCTTTAATGTCAATTTTTTGAATTCTTATTACCATTATTACATCCTTACTCTCTTCTTTATGATTGCCATTCATGACAATTTCTTTGTCTTCCTTCTTCAGCAATTTATCCTGAGTATATATCCTATGTTTCTCCAACTTTCTTCTTTGAAGGTCTAACTTTCTATATAACTCAACAATTTCAATTGGAGTAGAATTTGGAAACTTTACACAGTTTTCAATACCTTCACTTGTTGTTGACCCGTCATCAAATGGTCCTTCTTCTTCCGTTAAATATAAATCATCATGCTTAAAAATTCCAAACTCATTAGTCACAATAAATACCTTTTCTTAATCTTCATTTCTTAACTCATATCTACTATTAAAATATTTACAGTTACCAGCCCCAATATTATGTTTCATATTTCCACGAGACCTCTCTATCTCCTTTCGTTTCTGAGATCTTGTTATCTGAGTCTTAATCTAAACAAATTTCAAATGTAGATCCTTCTTCTTAACAAACTCTAAATTTTGTTCATCATCCTGTGATGTACCTGCAATCATACACAAATCGTTAGTTTAAAAAAAAAAAGACCTTTCGGTCTCGTTTGATGCTTCAAGAACCAATCTTTCATAATGTACTTTCTGCGTTTCAATAGATCCTCTTTGTTGTGACTCAACTCCTTTGAGTCTCTCCTTCGACAACAAGTAAATATGTTTCTTCTCAAGTTCTCTGAACTTGTTTATCAGTTTTTCATTCCATCTCTCCTACAATAGGTTTCATTTAACCCGTTTCCTCATTCTCCATCCATATCTTTGGTATTCATTCTCTTTCTCTTGTAGCCATCCCTGTAGTACCTCTAACTATACTCTCATCAATGCAAGATTTCTCTCTCGCTCCTCATTACTCGTCTTACCTTTATGGCATTCTCTAGAACCTCTTCTATGACCTTCCATGGACATCTTCCTCATGAGCTCATCCATGCTCGATTGGTGATCTATAACATAACCTTCTATTGTAGCAATATCCTTTTGCTACTCAATACCCTATAAATCTTCCTCTTCGAGCTTGATCTCTCTCTAGGCATTCTTTCTCTTGGTTCACTCTCTTGAACCTTCTAGAGATTCACTGCTCCTCTGGCTACTACACTCAGTCACCTCTCTCATTTATTCCAATCTCTAGTTGGATAGATTCATTGACATCATCATCAAAAAATCTGCTTGTTCTTGGCTACAATCTGTTAGCCATCAGTAAATTTTGTCACTGCAAATGATGGCTAAAACAGGTCTTGAGCCTTCAAGAGATCATTTTCATAGAAAATTACTCATTCTTGAAGCCTTCTGGTCTTTTCTAACTCAAGAGTAATCTTCACTGTTGTTTCCTTCAAAAAATCCTCAAGAAAATCTATTGTATAAAGGAGACTTTTTTTAGACATTTTCTCCATCTTTTCACCTTCATAAATTCCTCCAAAATCCTCGCCATATCACTCATTTTTCCCTTTTATTTATCCTCCATTTCCCTCTCAAAATTCCATTTTTTCCTTCTCATTTACCCTTCATTTCCCTAATAAGCCTTCTAAAAATCCCTTTTAAACCTATAAAAAACCCTTTTTTATGGTTTAAAACAACCCTTTTTTTCCTATCGGAACCCCTAAAAAAGGCTCTAAACCCTCCTTTTTAGCCTATTTTTGACCTTTTCATACATAAGGCTTTAAGCCCCTTGGGTTAAGTCCCCTTCCTGGTTTCCACCATATAACCCTACGCCCGTGACCAAGGCCTTAGCCCCATTGCCATCGCGCATCGGCGTTCCCGTTTCTTCTTCCCCCTTTCCTTTTTCATACCGATGGGCCGATTCTCAGACGCGATCTCCACCATCGATCGGGTTTGATTTGACAACCAACGCTTAACACTTCACGCCCATTCCTAGCCCCTTCTTTCCTTGGCCCTCAGTCCCTTGCTCCTCTACAGGATCATCCCCCAACACCTATTTTTAAGCCCTCATCGCATCGGCAAATCACGTCTTTTCCTCCATTACTCTTCTCTTTTCCCCTACCGATGTTTCAACCCCCGATAAGATCTCCACCGTCGATCTATCAAGCTAGATAGTTGTCGACACTCGCCCCTTTATCCGTCTTCCGTTGTTCCCATCTTCATTACCCCCCCTGACGGTAGGTCTTCACCATTGATCTGGGAGATCCAATGGTCGTCAAAGTCCCTTTCCTTCATGAGTTTTCGCAATTCCTAGCTCCTTTCCCTATGCTCCTAGTCACCTTATCTCTCCACAGAACCGCACCTTCTCTGCTCCTTAAGCCCCCTTCCCTTACCTCTTATTTACCCCGCATCCCTTGTAAAATTTGTTTTTCTTTATATTTTTCTTTGCAATATATTTTTTCCTTGGGAGATCATGACCATTGATCCCATCAATCTGACGGTCATCACACCTCCCCTCTCATACTCCAATCACCCGACCATCCCTTCTCATGCATCTACACATACGCATCTCCACCATTGATTCATCTGATCTAACGGTTCCCATTTAAACCCGATCAAACAACCCATCACACATACCACCGCTATGTGACAAAAAAGGTTACGTCACCTTGGTCCCATCGCCTCGTTCACCATGCAACTTCCAACGTTTTGTGCTCATTCAGGACCGTTGATCTTTGGCCCAAAGATCCAACGGTCCCAAACCTATTTCGTGTTCAAATCTCCAAACAAACCAATCGCGCATTTTCTATGCAAGATCGGCGGTATTGGGAGGACACACGTCACCCGACGAATGATATCACGTTCGTTCAGGCATAAACCAATTACCACTCATTTTGTGTGCGAAAACCATTCACAGTTTTCCGAAACCACCAGTCCACATTTTCGCACCAAAATCAAAGTTGAACCCCATTCTCACAGATTTTTCCATGGAATCTCATGTCTCACATGTTTAGAGTAAGGTCATATGTTTCACATGTTGTATCACTTTACTTTATTAGCTCTTCTATGTCACAACTTACATCAGTTGTTTGTATGAATTCATGTGTATCACAAGATGAGCTAACCTTTTCTATTAGATATTATGTATGACAAATTGCATCTACTTTGGGTGAGTGATATCATCAATATGATCCTACTTTTCTATTAATTTACTTTGAACAACATAAATTATTGATCCTTCATTTTTATTTATTTTTAAATATCCTTTACATATTCTAGTGTGTCAATCATTTTATCCATTATTGTTTGATTTTTTTGTAATTTCCACTCAAATACTTTAATTTTATTCTTCAATTCATTATTTCACTCATCCAAATCTTTAATTTCCTTAGATGGGTTTAGTAGGTTATTTCCTCCTTTACCCATTTATACTAGACAAGTTAGTTTTATCAATTATACTCATCCGTTTGATCATGTTTGCTTGATTTTATATCTATTTGTCACACTGCCTTGATTTCATGCCACCTTAACGTGTCATGTATTTTTTATCACGCACCCAAAAGTGCTATTACATTGATTAAATCACTTGACATCCTTATTCAATTTAAGAAGACTCTTTTTACAATTCACTTTTTTCTTGAAAGGATTAGACACTTTACCCCTTGCAACGCTCTAATCAGTTTGATTTTAGAGTGCTCTAAGGCATAACATAAATATGATTTTATTACAAAATTTATTACAACCACATGAATATATAACTAGAACACTACCACTACCTGATATTGAATCCAAAATTTATTTGCAGACCCACCTTCAACCTTTTTTTATTAACTTAATTGAATTTTTGTATGCCTGTTCCACGTCTAGGTCACTGTTCCACTTAACGTTTCCTGAAAAATGTTTTTAACTCATGAATCTAATGAACGAGAATTTAAGAGCCTTTGATTTATTTTAAATAGATTTTTCTATATAAACTTACACATATTTCACCTCATCATCCAAAACAACCCATTATATGTGGATTTCTGGCATGTGAGGTAAGCCTTTACTAATTTCATATTTACACAACTCGATCCAAAACAACCCATTATAGCGGGCAGACAATTCTTGGCATGTGAGGTAAGCCTTTACTAATTTCATTAATTGAACCTGTAAATAATTTTCTTCCCTTCAGCGGAATAACAAATTCATAGATCCATGGATCAATTGACGTTTTGCTCAAAGTTCGATCCATAGCATTTTGAACTTTGAAGTAAACCGCTTACATATTTTTGAAGCTCCATTTGAAGGTACTTTAACTTTAACTTGAAGTAGCTATGTCAAACCCCAAAAATTTGTTGACACGTATCAGATAACAAAACTTGAGCTGCTATTGAAAGTCCGTGAAAATGAACTATAAAATTGTCCATTATTGCAATAGAAAGCTGAAAATAGATCTAGCCAGTGTCAAAGTTCTACACTCTAGCTATAGTATTGACTACAGTATGATGATCTTAGCTCTTGACTACAGTATGATGATCTTAACTCAAACTATTACAATGGAATGGAATTTTTAGATCTATTTTCAACAACATAAAAGAAAGAAGATGGGGGATAGGGCTATATTGAAAAAATATTATTTAATCTTCATCATGTGTTTTGTTGGAGTTAGTGCCAGTGAATAGAAACAATTATGAATATGTTGCTTCCTCTACAACAAGTCAACTTTCACATGCACTAAATCCTTCAATATTCAACTCTCATCTTGGTTTTACAACAACCACTCAATCCTTGGATTGTGGTTGTCTGATTTTCTTTAAACTGAATTAGACAATTTTCCTTTTGTAGATTTTTCCACGGTTTTTCATTCAAACATAGTTACAAAAATTTCACCAGAATTAGGGCAAATAAAATTCAAAAATTCTTTAAGAATAACTAACATTTGGATAAAATTTTGTTTACTTCCTGTATAGAGTTGTTCACTCACCTTGTTGAAGAGAAAAATATTTGGTAATTTACAATGTTTTCTATAGAGTTATGAGGGGATGCACCATGCCAATATTGTTGGCTTGGTCATTAGTGTTGGCTTGGACTTGTGTGAGATGAAATGTTAGATATACTTGGGCTTGGTTTAGTTTTATATTTAGTCCCAACCTCTTTGAAAAAAATAGCTTTGCTTAGGATTCGTCTACATAGAATACTAAGCCCATTATTTTTCGAACATATATAGATAATTGCGACCAATCCAAAATAAACTGAGATAGAAATCATTATGAAATAGGAACGAAATTATTTTCCAATTTTATCATTGTTTTAGAAGGTTGGAAAGCCAAGAAAGTAGAGAAAGAAAGAATTTGTAAAGTGGACTAACATTCAATTTCTAAATATGTTTATAATGTTTATTTATTTATTAGGTAAAAATTTTGGACAAAGATGTTTTAAAACTAAGTAATGAGGTTAGGTTCAAGTTTTGAAAAGAAGGTTTTGGAGGAAAGAGGAAGCCATTTTTTTATTTTATAATTATATATAGGTTGTTAAAGGTTTTATAACATTTATAATTATTAGAAATTATTCAAAAATTTAGAATGAATAAGGAAAAAAAATTAACAGAAAGCGTCATGAAAAAAAAAGATATATATATCTATATATATATATATCCCTCTCTTTAAGATGTATACTATTGAATCTTTTCCGAATTAAAAAACTTTCATTCAAATTTTAATCATATCATATCAAATTCGAATCAGAATTCAAATTCCAACTCAGTAGCTATGCTTTCAAATGATCTAGGGGTTTCTCTTTCAATTGATGACTTGGGATTGAGGTCTATCCCATATTTGTGACCAATGGAAATCATTAACATGAAGGAAGAGCCTTTTGATTTTATATTCTAACTAGATTTTCATAGCAAACTTTATAGAATATTTACACAACTCGATCCAAACTAGCCCATTAGAGTGGGAAGGCATTGTTTGGCATGTGAGGTTAGCTTATACTAATTTCTCTAATTTAACCTGTAAATAATTTTCTTCCCTTCAAAGGCATAACGAATTCATAGATCCACGGAAGAATTGATGTTTTGCTCAAAGTTTGATGCATATGAAGGAGCCATAGCATTTTGAGCTTTGAAGTATGTTGGGTGTGTGTTATTTTCTTTCCGCGAATAGTCGCATGCGTAGTTGTGAGAAGATCACTTCGGGAAAGAAGGTAGACAGAAAGGTATATTCCATCTACTTTCTATTCAAATTTTTCTTTAACTATCCCTGATGATGATCCCATAACTGTTAGGGAGGTAGTGGATTTAGAGGATGGAAAAATCCGAAAGGAAGCCATGGTTGATGAAATGACATCCTTGCACAAAAATGAGGCATGGGATATAGTGGATTTGTCGACTGGAAGGAAGCCCATTGGGAGAAAATGAGTGTTTAATAAGAAGATGAATGTACTGAAGGAAAGGTGGAGAAATATTGATGTAGTCATAAGGCCGCAAATACCCACATAACCTTTATGGAGTATATACTTGTCCACTAACCCCTTCATAATAAATAGAACCCACTCTAAAGTCATAAACCATTATCATTTCTATACATAGGCGGAAACTTTAATAAAAGTGGTTCTCGGGTTCAAAACTCAGATATGCCAACAATACACTTTACCTTTATATCATGATCACCTTCTTTACATTACCGATGGCATCGCATATGGTATTACCAAACCATATCTCATTCAAAATTAAACCATATGGCATATACTATGCACATTAACCCAAATATATCTCAATTTCGCAGATCAGAACATACTTTGGCACTTCCCACATTTTACTCCAGTCGCACTTTGGCTCTGTGCAAACTTAAATTTCCGCCATTCACTGCAACACTTATCGCTTGCGATATGTGATATTTATCACATATTGGCACTTAAAACATATTACACCCACGAAAATTCAGCTTATTTAGACTATTGCACTTTGGCTTTTCGCAGATCTACCATTTCATCGTTAAGTGTTCTCCATATTGCATGCGTTGGGAAATATGCGCATGGACAACGTGTTGACACATGTTCACTTCACAACTTCCTTAATTTAACTTACAAATTAAATCTGGACCATCGACCTTTGCCGAGTCTTTGCAATGTAATCCTCGTTGTCTGCATTTTACCTTTGTAACTTTCTTAAGGTTTGGGGAAACTTCACCATTTTAGTCAATTTCTTGGGTTATTTGACTGTTGCCTCCTGTACTTCACTTTCTCCATGAACTACTCCCTCCTAATATTTCTTCTGATTATTCACTCATATCCAGAATAATCATACTCATTGTATCATCTTGCACACTGTTTCAATTCAATCTTTATTAGTCTCATTTCAAATCACTGTCTGTGATTTCAAAAATTTCTCTGTTTTATTTCTGACCTGCATAAAAGTTTATTTTTACTCATTCATTATTGTTAGCTTCATTCATAGCTAATTAATTCCCATACTAGAATCATAAAGATTCTAGAAAGACTTACTCCTTAATCAGAATTCATGCAATCAATTAATTATTTCACAGATATCGAATTTGTTCAGTTACGGATCACTCAGCACATAAAAGAAACAAAACAAAGTCACCATGAATTCAATTTCTCTTTAATCAATAAATATATAGATACAATAAAAACTTGCTTACAATCTGGCTTTGGCCTGATGTGCCTTTACATGCCCCTTTTCTCTTCCTCTCTCTCTCTCTATGCCCGTAGGATTACAAATCAAATATCTTATCTAAGAATGTTGATTTCTATGCCTTTGAGGCTTTACAATTATATACAAAAGGTTATGTAACCAATTCTGGTTCAAATCCATAGGTTACTCAACAAAATCCTAAAAATCCTATAAGCCCTCAATTAATTCCTAAAATATCTTCTTTATCCCTTGAGGATATTAACATTAAACTAAATCTTAAGGATATTCTCAAATCCACAAAATCATGAACTAATTTCTAATCTAAGATTTAAAATATTTTAGAATATCTCAATCCACACTAATCACTCATTTTCTCCTACCTTCGAGAAAATTTACAAATATGCCTCTCAATATTTTAATTAAATCCTATTCTAAATTTCTCACATAAAATCACTCAAAACATTGAAAATTAAATTATTTAAATACTTACGGAACCAACTCCCTTGAAAACACAAGACCCCCTATATTCTACTAAATGTACAAAATTTTGGAACCATGATGCTCCTACATCAAACTCCCAATGTAGAAAACATTCATGATCTCAATATCACATGTCTTTAGTGCTGATGGAATTCCTCTTGGATCCCAAACTTTAGTTTGTAATTTGTCTTTGGCTACCTCTCTTTCTTTCTGTTGTTTTTTTATTGTTGTTGTTTTTTGTTGTTCTCCAGCTCTCCATACTTTATGTTGCATTGCCCCACTTGCTATGCTTTCACAATCTGTTGTTATCTTTCTCTTGTTGCTGATTTTCTTTATTGTTTTTGTCTTCTTCTAAGGCACCTTCATCATCAATATTATTATTATTTCAATCTCTATGTCCAGTTTATCTTCTGACTAGTAATCACACTGCCATTTGGTGCTTCTTCTTTTTCCAGCTCTTCTTGCTTCAATTTCTCTTTTTTCACTTGGAATTACTTCATTTACTACTACAAATACTGTTATGGACATTGATACAAATATTACTATAGAAATTTCTGCCTCCCAAACTTCCTAAATATCTCTTAAGATATCTCCCTCTGCAACATCCCTCTTCTGCTCACTACTTGCAATTTTACTTTCAAAAAATAAATTGTCCTCCAATTCCGTTTGTACTTTTCTCATCTCAAACACATCATTAATATGTTGTTCATCAATTACAACATATTTTAGTTCCTCTTCCTTGACAACCCTCAATGATTGTCCTTCACCTCCTTGATTGATTCTGACAGTCAATTTAGCTTCTTCAAGAACGGTATCTTCATGCTTTACATCTTCCCCATCATTATGCCTTACCTGGAAAATTCCAGTCTTCTTCAGTTCTAAAACTGACTCTCCTTCAACTTGAAACATGTATGTATCATCTTCATCAAAACTTGTAATCATAAACCAATTATCAGAATTTAAAATA
The DNA here is from genome assembly GCA_034641835.2 of Pinus albicaulis. Classification (NCBI taxonomy): domain Eukaryota; kingdom Viridiplantae; phylum Streptophyta; class Pinopsida; order Pinales; family Pinaceae; genus Pinus; species Pinus albicaulis. The sequence goes on along the minus strand of CM076584.1, from coordinate 1,054,330,074 downwards.
TAAGGCCTCATTTCCTTTTCCTTCTCTAGCAAAATCTCAGTATGTTTCTTTGAGTTTTCCTCTAAATCCTTTGTCAGCACATTAGTATATTGATTTAAATTCTCCAAACAAATCACGAGACTGCCAACTAGTCTGTCCTCCATATCATATGTTTCAAGGATGTCTCCCTACTCTAGTTCACAAAAATGAACTCCTTCCTCTTTAATGTCAATTTGTTGAACTCTTATTAACATTCTTACATCCTTACTCTCTTCTTTGTGATTTCCATTCATGAAAATTTCTTTGTCTTCCTTCTTCAACAATTTATCCTGAGTATATATCCTATGTTTCTCCAACTTTCTTCTTTGAAGGTCTAACTTTCTATATAACTCAACAATTTCAACTGGAGTAGAATTTGGAAACTTTACACAGTTTTCAATACCTTCACTTGTTGTTGACCCATCATCAAATGGTCCTTCTTCTGCTAAATCTAAATCATCATGCTTAAAAATTCCAAACTCATTAGGCACAATAAATACCTTTTCTTAATCTTCATTTCTTAACTCATATCTACTATTAAAATCTTCACAGTTACCAGCCCCAATATTCTGTCGCATATTTCCACGACACCTCTCTATCTCCTTTCGTTTCTGAGATCTTGTTATCTCAGTATTAATCTGAACAAATTTTAGATGCAACTCCTTCTTCTTAACAAACTCTAAAGTTTTTTCATCATCCTGTGATGTACCTGCAACCATACACAAATCGTTATTTAAAAAAAAACAAGACCTTTCGGTCTCGTTTGATGCTTCAAGCACCAATCTTTCATAATGTACTTTCTGGGTTTCAATAGATCCTCTCTGCTGTGACACAACTCCTCTGAGTCTCTCCTTATCCAACAAGTCAATATGTTTCTTCTCAGGATCTATGAACTTGTTTATCAGTTTTTCATTCCATCTCTCATGCAATAGGTTTCATTTCACCCGTTTCCTCATTCTCCATCCATATCTTTGGTATTCATTCTCTTTCTCTTGTAGCCATCCTTGTAGTACCTCTAACTGTACTCTCATCAATGCAAGATTTCTCTCTCGCACCTCATTACTCATCTTACCTTTATGGAATTCTCTAGAACCTCTTCTATGACCCTCCATGGACATATTCCTCATGATCTCATCCATGCTCGATTGGTGATCTGTAACATAGCCTTCTCTTGTAGCAATCTCCTTTTGCTACTCAATACCCTATAAATCTTCCTCTTCGAGCTTGATCTCTCTCTAGGTATTCTCTCTCTTGGCTCACTCTCTTGAACCTTCTAGAGCTTCACTACTCCTCTGGCTACTACACTTAGTCACCTCTCTCATTTATTCCAATCTCTAGTTGAATAGATTCATTGAAATCATCAAAAAAAACTCTGTTTGTTCTTGGCTACAATCTGTTAGCCATCAGTAAATTTTTTCACTGCAAATGATGGCTAAAACAGGTCTTGAGCCTTCAAGAGATTATTTTCATAGAAAATTACTCATTCTTGAAGCCTTCTGGTCTTTTCTAACTCAAGATTAATATTCACTGTTGTTTCCTTCAAAAAATCCTCAAGAAAACCTGCTATATAAAGGATACTATTTTCATACATTTTCTCCATCTTTTCACCTTCATAAATTCCTCCAAAATCCTCGCCATATCACTCATTTTTCCCTTTTATTTATCCTGCATTTCCCTCTGAAAATTCCCATTTGTCCTTCTCATTTACCCTTCATTTCCCTAATAAACCTTCTCAAAATCCCTTTTAAACCTATAAAAAACCCTTTTTTATGGTTTAAAACATCCCTTTTTTCCTATCGGAACCCCTAAAAAAGGCTCAAAACCCTCCTTTTTAGCCTATTTTTTACCTTTTCATACATAAGGCTTTAAGCCCCTTGGCTTAAGTCCCCTTCCTGGTTTCCACCATATAACCCTGCGCCCACGACCAAAGCCTTAGCCCCATCGCCATCACGCATCGGCATTCCCTTTTCTTCTTCCCGCTTTTCTTTTTTATGCCGATGGGCCGATGCTCCGATGCGATCTCCACCGTCGATCAAGTTTGATTTGACGGCTAGCGCTTAACACTTCATGCCCATTCCTAGCCCATTCTTTCCTTGGCCCCCGGTCCCTTGCTCCTCCACAGGATCATCCCCCAGCACCTATTTTTAAGCACTCATCGCATCGGCAAATCACGTCTTTTCCTCCATTACTCTTCTCTTTTCCCCTGCCGATGTTTCAACCCCCAATAATATCTCCACCGTCGATCTATCAAGATCGATAGTTGTCAGCACTCCCCCTCTTATCCATCTTCCATTGTTCCCATCCTCTTTACCCCCCCTGATGGCAGGTCTCCACTATTGATCTGGGAGATCCAACGGTCATCAAAGCCCCTTTCCTTCATGAGCTTTCACAATTCCTAGCTCCTTTCCCTCTGCTCCTGGTCACCTTATCTCTCCACAGAACCGCACCTTCTCTGCTCCTTAAGCCCCCTTCCCTTACCTCTTATTTACCCCTGCATCCCTTGTAAAATGTATTTTTCTTTATATTTTTCTCCGCACTATATTTTTCCCTTAGGAGATCTTGACCATCGATCTCATCAATCTGATGGTCATCACACCTCCCCTCTCATACTTCGATCACCCAACCGTACCTTCTCATGCATCTACACATACACATCTCCACCATTGATTCATCTGATCTAACAGTTCCGGTTTAAACCCAATAAAACAACCCATCACACATACCACCTCTATGTGACAAAGAAGGTTACGTCACCTTGGTCCCATCGCCTCTTCCACTAGGAAACTTCCAACGTTTCGTGCTCATTCAAGACCATTGATATTCAGCCCAAAGATCCAACAGTCCCGAACCTATTTCGCGTTCAAATCTCCAATAAAACCAATTGAGCATTTTCTACGCGAGATCAGCGGTATTGGGAGGACACGTGTCGTCTGACGGATGATATCGCGTTCATTCAGGCGTAAACCACTTACCACTCATTTCGTGTGCAAAAACCATTCGCAGTTTTCCGAAACCACCAATCCACATTTTTGCGCCAAAATCAAAGTTGAACCCCGTTCTCGCAGATTTTTCCTTGTAATCTCCTCTTGCATGTTGTTTCCCCTCCTTATTGTTCCTCCTGCCCTCCGCCAGCCTTTGTAAGTAGTATTTTCCAACACGTAGGGTTTTATAATGTTGTTTTGTTTGTCTTATGCTTTTTTGATGGTGTTCAAAGGCCGAAAATTTTTTCCGCAGTCCATAAAGGGACAGGGCTGAAGGTTACCACATCTAAAGCCCAAATAACGCAGAAAAAGAGCTTCCCATCTGTAAATTCTATGGTTTTTAATAAATTTTTCATATACATTGGTAATTAAAATCAAACCCTTTGTGCTCTAATGCCACCTGTCCATAACAGCAAAAGGAAAAGTCAGTGAATATTAAGAGACAAAAGGTTAAAGGCTGAATACCAAAGGAAAGATGATTAAAAGTTAATACAATCAGCAGAAAAAGACAAAAATCCCCAAAGATGAAAAGAAGGTCTTAAAGCAAGATCAAGGCCTAAATCAGTGATTAAAGCCACAAAGTAGACAAATCAACAAAGAGAGCCTCCAAATGCCACATCAGTGAGGCAATTAATCCTCAGAAATGCCACCGATAGGCCTATTTCCTTCAAAATAATACAAATTTAATGCATAGTCAGAGATATTTTCCAAAGATAGCTCAGAAAGTAATTACAAGCCTACCAAAAGCCTCTATAGTCAACAAAAGTGACTGAAGTAGATAAAATTTAATGTAAAATTAATTAAAATAGATTTAAACATCTGAAATCTTCTCCATAAGGCCCCCAAAGTTCAAGAAGCATTTACTCTGTATTAATTGAACAATTAGACCTACCTTTCACTCCACCTCCTCAATTTACCTATATATATCATATGAGGAGTCTAGTATTATTGTTGGTTGAATACTCATTGAATGTAAATAGTTGTTGAGGTTGCTGAAGCTCTGTTTTTTAATTGAAGAAAGATAGGATGAGAAGAGAAGTTTTGAACTATAAAGACCCATTGGACTTGAAGATTGTAACTGTTTTGAACATCAAATACATAAGCGGATTTATGGGATCTTGGTCTATGTCAATGGTGATGTTTTTCTTACTGTAATTTTTATTTTTCTCGTGTTTTCCATACTGTCCACTTTCTCTGATAAAGAACAACAAACATAGATTAGGATTTACTATAAAGTACCCTAAATCTCACTGATAAGCTTTATCTTTATGTTTTCTGCTAATTGTGTATTTCAGAATGATTTGGGTAGAGTGTAGCCAGTCAAGGAATGTTGGTGAGCCCATGTCTTGCTGAGTAAAACTTGAGATATTGTTCTTGAATGATATTTTCATTGCATGCTAAGTAAAGTTAAAATAGGGAAGTCTATGGTTAGCCCTGTCCCCTAGTGTTTTCTCCAACAACTGCTTTGAAAGTTTCCCTTAAGAGTATGTCAAAAGCAAGATAGGTTCAAATTCCTTACCTGATCTTAGGCTAATTTTTATGTTCATCTTGAATGTTTTCCTTTGAATATGTTGAAATAAGGCTAGGTTAAAAGTCCTTACTTGATCTTAAGCTATTCTTTGTTTTATCTTAAATGTTTTCCTTTGAGAGTATGTAAAAAGCAGGATAGGTTCAAAGTCCTTACCTGATCTCATATGTCTGCTTCTTTCGCCACACTTATTAATGTTTCATCCCACAAAATCAACTTAAAGATATCCTTTGACATAGATGACTTGCCCCATGGACCACTCTTGAAACTTGGTGTGCAATTAAACCCGTTTGTGACTCCATAGCCCAATGGATTGATACTGTCTCTTACCTATCCTATCAGCTGAACCATTATTTCAACTCATTCACACCTTCACCCTTCAAAAGACTTCTTTAATTTTGATTATATCCATCCCAACCAAAACAAACAAAACCCTCGTACTTCATAACTAGCCTAATATCATATCATAAGCCTTAAATAAATATCTTTGAAAACACTCATATAGAGAGATCCCTCTCTGAATCTAGGAGGGCTAGATCCTAGGATTCCAAAGTGGTTCTGATGTAGGATCTGTGCGTCTGTTCTTGCCAATCTTGCAAAATACAGAGGTCTAACATAGTGGCAACTCCACTGGGGAGTATTGAGTAATAGATAACTTCACAACTCAACGAACCCCTATTTTTCAATGAATCAAGTGTCACTAAGACTAGTTATTATTGATTTTTAATGGTGAACAACAACCAAACCTTGAAAACAAGTAAAGATCCTTCACCTGGCGACTCCATTGGTATTTAGTAGGCCTACTGACCCCACTGGTTTTTCCTAAGACTCCACTGGGAAACCCTTTTATCCTTCAAACCTCATTCAAACCTAGTTAAGAAGACTTTGAGGATTGAGTTTTCTTTGAAAAAGATTAGTTAGCCTTTTAAAGACTGTCATACTTGGCTAAACTTTTCTCATCATTAGGTCTAAAAGCACCACATAGTGTCTTCTAGAAGAATTCATACTAGAGCCTATCTAGACCCAAATCCTCCTGAGATAGTTGATAATCCAGAAAGTATCCTTAGGAAATGTCCTAAATATAAGACTTTAACTATTGACAGACCAATTCATATAGCTGATTCTGTCCCTGGAAATCTTACAACTTTGCAAAATACACAAGTTGACTTACCATTCATAAGAAACCCATCCATAACTAAGTCAATTAGTGATATAGATCAGATAGACTTTGAACCTCCACACTCACCCCAACATAGTGGTTAACATACTGATAGTAGAGAAACTACTCCACCTGACCTTCATTTCATTTATAACTTTGGTTTCTCTCATCCTAGATCTGCTCAACAGTCTCTTGCTAGTCCAAGCACTTCTGTTATCCATACACCCACTATTCAAACTACTCCATTCCATCCTCCTCCTCCTTTCATAAACCCTCCATGTGTAGACCCCCCATTTTTTCCACAACCTCCTATCATGGCAGCATGGTACGCTCCTCTAGTCCTTCCTTTACCTTTAGCCAATTTTCCACAGGACTATCAGTCCAAGATCCCATTATATGATGCAAGTGGTTCCATTACTACTCAAATACATGTGGACAAGATGAATGACTATTTTGATAGACATGAGATAGATGATGAGACCATTAAACTCAGATTATTTGCTCAAATTTTAGGGGGAGAAGAAAGAAAATGGTTCAAAATCTTAACCTCTAATAATATCAATGATCTCCAAGATTTCCATCAAAAATTCATAAACAAATGGCAATTTAGGAATAACCCTCTCAAAATACTTTCATATTACAACAATCTCAAGATAAATACTGGGGAAAGTGTTCAAGATTATTGCACTAGATTTAACAGTGTTTATAACGCACTACCCCCAGATTTAAAACCTCCACAAGGCTCAGCTTTGGCCAAATTCCCTGAAGGATTTGATCCTGAAATGGCCTATCAGCTGAGACAAAGGGATCCCTTAACTTTAGAAGACATGCAGAAGGGAGCTCTTAGTGTGGAAACAAATCTGATTGAGAAGAGAGCTAGAATGAAGATTGAGAAGAGGGTATCATATAGGGATGAAGTTGTACCTTCCACATCTGACTCAAAACTGGAAAGGATGATGGCGAAGATGATGGAAAGAATGAGCATATATGAGAGAGCTCAATCTAGATAAAATCAATCAACTCCTCAAAATAGAAATCCATCCCAAAACTAAAATCAGAATTTTAGGAGAAATCAACCTCAGAACAGAAAAAGAGATGCTGATCAACAGATCAGACCTTCTTTTCAAGAAAATTATGTAAATTAGGATGAATAAACAAATTAACAAATAGTGGATGATCACATAAACATGTTGGGAGTAATAAATGAGGATTCTAATTTCCTCCATGAAAGAAAACAAGGTCTATATACACCCTATGACGATAGAAGACCAGAAACTGAATACTATGAACCAGACTTTGAAAATGCCATCATAGGATCCCTAAAAAATATGACCTAAGAAGCAAAAAGAATCAAGAAACTCCCAAGAAGAAAACCGCTGAAAATTATGCCAAGAACAACACTGTAAATATCTCCAAAAAGACAGCAGAAAATCATAAAACAGTGGCTGAAAGTTCTGATCCAAATAAGGGAAAAAACACCCAAATCAATGAAAAAAAGAGTGGTGACCCTAGCAGCACTAGAATTTCAGCTAATGCCACTGAAAAAACCATTTTGAATGCTGTAAATAGTAGAAATCACCAAGCTGAATTTGTTGATGAATCAGTGACTAAGAAGGTTGAATCAAACATTTTGAAAAATTAGATTCCCTTTAGCCTCGAGAGTGAAATTTCCAAAATTAAAATCTATGTTCCACTCACTAAGTTATTCACTCAAAATGTATATAGATGTCAAGTTTTGAAATCTCTGACCATAGAAAAAATTCAGGATAATGTTAACCTAAATTATGATACACCAGAGCTTCTGTTTGGTCCTAAAATTAAAGGAAAATTTCAAGAAGGAAATACCCCTCCATTCTACATCAGTTTAAACATCCATGATAATATTTTTCACAATGCCATGCTTGATTCAGGAGCATCACATAACCTTATGCTCAAAGTAATAATGGAAATATTAGGCTTAGAGGTCACTAGACCATACAAAGATTTATATTCCTTTGATTCAAGCAGAGTAAGATGCCTAGGCCTTATAAAATATCTCTGTGTTAACTTAGCTCAAATTCCAACCAAAATCTTAGTGATGGACATTGTAGTGGCTGATATACCCCCCAAATATGGCATGCTTCTTTTAAGATCATGGGGTGCTAAGTTGCAAGGTACTATGCAGATGGATATGACTTATGCCACCATCCCTGTCTTCAATCAACCTAGAAGACTCTATAGGGAAACACATGTGAAATACATGGCGAGTAACCAAGAAAGACCAGAAAACTCTCCTCTTTATTCCATACAAACTAACCTTAACTCATTCATTCTTTACAATGATGAGATTCCTAATGAGCAAGAGTTAGTCAATGAAACATCACCCAATATAGTGCTCCCTCCACATCCAAACATAGTGGCAGCCATAGATGAAGAGGAAAATAAGGAGAAAACTAAAAGACAGTTTGCTAATTCAGAAAATCATAGTAAACAAATTGAAATTCTTGAGGTCCAAAAAAATTATAGATATAGTACATATCATGAAAATCAAAGAATAGAACCTCAAAACATTGAAAATCTTGAGGAACAAAACAAAATCAACATAGTGTAGACCTGCAAGAACAACACAGTGAAAGACTAGGCAAACAAAACAGAGAGGACAACAATGAAATAAATGACAAATCTAAAAACAATCCTCTTTGGAGTATGAGTTTTGATGGGTCTTGCTCTAAAACTAGTGCAGGAGCAGGCATATGGGTGCATAACACACAAAACAATCATGTTGAGGGTCATTCCTATAGATTAAACTTTCAATGTACGAACAACATAACAGAGTATGAGGCTCTCCTTTTAGGCTTGCATTTATTGAAAAAATTAGGGGCCAAAAGAATAACAGTTCATGGGTATTCATAATTGATAATTAGGCAAATAAATGGGGAATACACTGCTAAACATCCCAGACTTAGAGCCTATAGAGATGATGCTATGGACTTGTTAAAAACATTTGTTGAATTCCAACTTACCTTTGTCCCAAGGAACCAAAACATTATTGCTAATGGATTAGCCTTTGTTGCTAGAACTTGTCTAACACCTTATGAAGCCAAGCAATGCACCACCCAAGACAAATATAGACCAGTTGTCCTGGATAATGAAAAATACTGGCAAGTTTTTGATGGAGATAAACAAATAGAAGACTTCATACAGTCCAAAAATGAATTTGAAGTGCAAAACTCAGATTCAGAGTATGAGCAAGACTGTCCTACTGAAGAAAACCCACTTTTTGAAGAAGAAAAGTCTCCTGAGATTGCTGAAATAAATTTGTTAACCCATCAGCCCAAACATACAACAGAAAATAGCACAAATTTAGAAAAATAAGACTTAGAAGTGATGCAATCTAAAGATCAAAGCTTGCCAAAAGGACTGGTCCCATTGAAAGAGTTGTTTGACTTGAATGATGTTGCCAAAAATCCAAAAATGGAACCCATTGAATCTGAAGTGGAAAAATGCAACATAGGCAGTGAGGAAAAGCCCAAAATGATCAAATTATCCAAAACACTGCCAGCTGAAATTAAACTAAAATACATTGAGATTTTTAAATAATTTTCTGATGTATTTGCATGGAGTTATGAAAACCTAAAATCATATGATACAGAAATAATCCAGCATAAGATACCCCTCAAAGAAAACTAGAAGCCTTTTAAACAAAAATTGCACATAATCAACCCTGTTCAATTACCTCTAGTAGAGAAAGAAATTAGAAAAATGTATGATGCTAGAATTATAGGCCCTGTTAGATACTCTGAGTGGGTATCTAATATTGTATCTGTTAAGAAGAAAAAAGGAGAAATAAGGCTTTGTATTTACTTTAGAAACTTAAACAAAGCCTCATTAGAGAACAAATATCCCTTGCCCAAAATGGATCATATCTTACAAAGGGTAGTTGGTTCTAGAAGAATTTCTTTGCTAGATGGATTCTCAAGTTATAATCAAATATTGGTACATCCCAACGATCAACATAAAATAGCCTTTACTACTCCTTGGGGTACTTTCATGTATTGGAAAATGCCCTTTGGTTTAATTAATTTTGGTGCCACATTTCAGAGAGCCATGGATATAGAATTCTCAGAAGAAATAGGTTACTTCATAGTGATTTACTTAGATGATATCACTGTCTATTCTAAAACAGATGAATAACACCTAATACACTTGAGAAAAGTCTTTGATAAATGCATAAAATATGGGTTTTCCTTAAATCCAAAGAAAACATTGTTTGGTCTCCAAGAAGGTAAACTTATTGGACATATCATATCTGAAGAGGGAATAAGGATAGACCCAAAAAGGATCGATGGTATATTGCAAATCAATCATCCTAGAAACATCAAGGAACTTCAATATTTCATTGGGAAGATTAATTTCTTGAGAATGTTCATACCCAATCTGGCTGAACTCCTTAGAAACAGGACTAATATGCTTAAAAGAGAAAAAGGAGTTAAATGGACCTTATAAGGAAAGAAATCATTTGAGCTGGTAAAACAAGCACTTATCAAAACACCAGTTCTTATCAGTCCTGATTTTACAAATGATTTCTTCATTTTTTCATTTGCATCGGAACACACAGTAGCTGCTGTCATATTACAAAAAAACTTGAATAAACAAGAGCAGCCAATTGCACTATTTAGCAAGGCATTAAGAGATGCACCTTTGAAGTACAACATAATGGAGAAACAAGCCTTTGCCTTGGTCAAAGCCTTAAAAGACTTCAGAGTTTACATTTTACATTCCCACATTATAGCATTTGTGCCTCATTCAGTTGTAAAAGACATATTGACCCAAGATCTAGATGGCAGAAGAGGAAAGTGGATTGCTATAATTTTAGAGTATGATTTAGAAATCAAGCCCACTAAGCTCATAAAAGGTCAAGGACTAGTAAAACTTATTTCCGAATCCAACTTTCAAGCTCCTGATATAAACATGTTTAATGCATTAGATGAATAGGAGGAGTTGACAACTCCAATTATTGAAGATGTTTTTCTGAATTCATCTTGGTATGCTGATATTTTGTATGTTTTGCTCAATCTTAATGCCCCTCCTGGTTTTTCTAAAAAAAAGGCAAGATTCTTAAAGTTGAAAGCTATAAATTACTGTATTTTGGATAAATGTTTATATTGGAAAAATGCTAGTGGATTATTGCTGAAATGTTTGCCTAAGAATGATGCAGATAACATCAAGCATGAGTTTCATGAAGGAGAATGCAGAGGCCACCTCTACTGGAATTCTACTACTAACAAAATCCTTAGAGCTAGTTATTACTGGCCCACCCTCTTTCAATATGTCCACAAAATGATTACTGCCTGTCACAAACGCCAAATTTTTTAAGACAAAAGAAAAATGCTTCTCTTACCTCTGCAACCAATCACTGTTGAAGCTCCTTTTCAGCAGTGGGGTCTAGACTTCATTGGGGAAATCCATCTTGCCTCATCTGCCCAACATAGATGGATCCTCACAGCAACAGACTATTTTAACAAATGGATAGAAGTTGTCCCCTCTAGGAATTCCACAGACTCAGTTATCATTTCATTCCTTGAAAACCATATACTGTCTAGATTTGGTTGTCCTAGAAAGATCATAACTAACAATGCTGCTGCATTTGGATCTAAAAATATGGCAGAATTCTATCATAAATATCAGATTATATTGGATCATTCTATAGCTTATTACCCTCAAGGTAATGGGTTGGCAGAATCCTCAATAAAATTTTGGTCAACATAATTAAGAAGTTGCTGGAAGATAACAAGAAATCATGGCACAGTAAGCTAGTGCATGCATTATGGACGGACATATTGACAGTTAAAAATTCAATTGGGATGTCTCCTTACCAACTAGTTTATGGAACAGATGCAATATTCCCAACCAGTTTAGGAGTGCCAGTCATGAAGCTAATCCAAGAAATACAGTTTGAAGATAATGATATGACAAGAAGAATACACCAGACTATACATCTACAACAAACCAGAGAGGAGGTATATATCAGAGCACGGCAACTACAATAAAACATCAAGAAGTTTTTTGAAAAAATAACCAAGGCAAGTGATTTTAAGATTGGTGACAAAGTATTAAAATGGGATTTAAGGAGAGAAGATAAGGGCAAACATGGAAAATTTGATAATCTATGGCAAGGCCCTTATCTTATTCAATCTACTATTGGGAACAATACATTCTTTCTGCAAGAATTGGATGGAGCTGAATATTTTGGAGGTCCTGTCAATGGAAAGATTCTCAAACATTAGTTCTGTTAGCTGATTTTTTAGTTTTGAAGCTTTTTTGTTCATTGTATATAACACTGCTTTTGAATTTGAAAAAAGAAAAAATACAAAAACAATAGAAAAAGAGAAAATAGGGTAGAAATAAAAGAAGAAAGGTACAGCCCCATGCCAAAAAGGAAAAGGAAAAATCTGAAAGTGTGCAAGCCTAAATGCCACTACCAAAAAGAACATTGCTATTTAGTCATACAGCCTAATCATGACTAGATAGATTTCAATTTACTGCTGATATGTTAGTGAATCAGATTAGCCAAATAATGAAATCTTGGCTTATCGGTAGATTATATTAGGATATAAAGAGTGGCTCTAATCAGATCAAAGCCTAAGCCCAAAAGAAGAAAAATAATTGGTTATAATATGCTAAAAACTTGAGCCAGGAAAAGAAGAAGACAACTCTAAAGAGATCAAAACCAGAGTTGAAAGAAAGAAAGAAGGATGTTCTTAATTTTCAGATTTTAAGCCTTCACATTTTGTTTTAAATTTCTGTAAATTTCAGTCCATGTGCAACTTGTTTTTATGCCATAGTCTTACAGTAAATCAGACAGCTTAATCCTAGTTTGTTTGTATTTAAATTTCTATTTTAGAATATATAGAAAAAAATCTACCAGATAGTTTAATCCTGGCAGATAGTAGCTTAGGTAGAGAATTAATGAGTTCAACTGTTTAATATGAACTCATGGAAGAAATAAGGCTATATTTAGGCTAGTTTTTCTTCTTTCAATAAAAAAATAAAATGTTGATGTTAAAAGGTTTGCAAGTCCAAGTGCACCTTATGAAAAAAGATGTTAGGAAAGTAGGCTGTGTAGGTAGTTGCTTGGGAGAAACTGATTTGTTATGATGTAATATTGATCGTCTTTTTAAGCAGCATGATCAAGGAAGAAAATATTGTCAAGGATAAGGCACATGTCTACATTCTAGAGATAAAAATTTTGAAGTTCTTGACACCTCCAAGGAGTTGCCATCTCCAACTAGAGCCACTGTTAGCCATTAATAAGTTTTGTCACTACAAATGATGGCTAAAACAGGTCTTGAGCCTTCAAGAGATTATTTTCATACAAAATTACTCATTCTTGAAGCCTTCCGGTCTTTTCTAACTCAAGAGTAATCTTCACTATTGTTTCCTTCAAAAAATCCTTAAGAAAACCTACTGTATAAAGGAGACTGTTTTCAAACATTTTATCCATCTTTTCACCCTCATAAATTCCTCCAACATCCTTTCCATATCACTCATTTTTCCCTTTTATTTATCCTCCATTTCCTTCTGAAAATTCCCCTTTTTCCTTCATGAGGTGAAAGCCATGAAGTTGTTGCTTGAGAGGGAGCGACACTTGCATGCGAAGGACGAACTTCTTGTTCCCAAAGATGAGCCTCTGGATGTGGATAAGAAACAAGAGGAGATTCATGGAGTGGAGGAGTCCACTCATGCAGAACCAAACATCAGACAAGGAAGAAAGCGTACCACAGAAGCTGAGAGATTGAAGGTGGATGCAGCACAGAATGTAGGAGTTCCTACATCATATCGCAGACAGAGACAGTCACCTAACCGATATACAAGATACCTGGCTCTTATGAGCAAGTGTGTTGTGACAGAACCATCTTCTTTTGAAGAAGCAGCACAGGAGCCCACATGGGTAGATGCCATGGTGGAGGATTATGACTCCATTGTCAAAAACAGTGCTTGGGAGATTGTTCCAAGGTTGGTGGGAAAATCAGTTGTAGGATCAAGATGTATCTACAAGGTAAAGCAAGTTGCTGATGGGAGTGTCAAGATGTATAAGGAAAAATTTGTTGCCCGGGGCTTCTCACAGATTGAGGGGATTGACTATGAAGAAACCTTTGCACCTGTCACACAGTATTCTTCCATACGAACCATCCTTGCTCTCTCAGCACATATGGGTTGGCACATTCATCAGATGGATGTGAAGACTGCATTCCTTAATGGGATCATTGAGGAAGAGGTGTACATTGAGCAGCCTGAAGGATTTGAGATCTTCAACAGCAAGTTTCATGTGTGTAGGCTCAAAAGAGCATTGTATGGGCTGAAACAAGCACCCTGTGCTTGGTACACTCACATCGACAGCTATTTCACTAGACTTGGCTTCACCAAGAGTGAGGCGGATGCAAACCTATACCAGATTATGGTTAAGGGTAAGCTTTAAATAATTCTACTTTATGTTGATGATTTAATACTAACAGGTGATGAGCAGTTGATACACTCATGCAAGGCAGATCCTGCAAAGGAGTTTTAGATGAAGGATTTGGGCCTCCTTCATTATTTCCTTGGATTGGAAATATGGTAGTGGGAAGGTGAACTATTTGTGTCTCAAGGCAAGTATGCCCAGAAGATACTGAAGAAGTTTCACATGCAAGGCTGCAAGCCTATCGACATTCCTCTTCCAAGATATTGGAAGAAAGAGGATGCCACATCGACAGAGGTAGTGGATGCCATTGTTTATCGATAGTTGGTGGGTTCGCTCATGTATTTAGTCAATACAAGACCGGACATATGCTATGCGGTGAACCAGCTTTCACAAGCGATGGTTAAGCCTACCAAGCTCTTTTGGAAGGCAGGAAAGCATGTCCTGAGATATCTCAGGGGCACATTTGAGTATGGTTTATGGTACAGATAGACGGATGAGGTGCAGTTGCATGGCTTCATGGATGCATATTGGGCAGGAAGCCCAAAAGACAGAAAGAGCACATCAGGAGGAATTTTCAGTATTGGATCTACGGCAGTTTCTTGGTACAGCAGGAAACAAAGATTTTTGGCACTTAGTTTAGCAGAAGCAGAATACATGGTAACAAGTTTAGCTACATGTGAGGCTATCTGGATGAGGAAGATTCTGGTTGGTTTGTTCGGTTCACATTTAGATTCCACGATGATTCATTGTGATAATAAGAGTTACATTAAACTCTTGGTTAATCCTCTGTTTCATGATAGATCTAAACATATTGATATCCGGTATCATCATATTAGAGATTGTGTGCAGCGGAAGATCATGTTGCTTCAGTACATTCCTACGGAGGATCAGGATGCAGATATTCTGATGAAGGCACTCACCAGGAGAAAATCTGAATACCATAGAGGTAGGATCAGGGTGAAGGATAATCCCTATCTTGTTGAGAGGGAGTGTTGAGATTCAACAAGATGATGAGCTTAGTGAAAAGAGTCACCTTCACTAAGTGGGCATGCAGGCTATTTTTGGCGCAAGTCTATTTTTAGACTACGTATATTTTTAGACATGTCGATCATATTTCAGAAGTTGCAGGATGCTATTTGTGGATGGTTGATCAAGTTGGAAAAATAGATGAAACTCTATTTTTAGAATATTGGGCGAAGTCTATTTATAGATCGTCAATCTAAAAATAGATGCATGTCGATTATTATTAGCTCTTAATAATAATTGGACTCTAAGCAACAACTTATTCTCTTTGAGCACTTCAGTTCAGTGCACCTATGTGGCACATCAACTGACAGAAGGAATTACGCTATTCCTAAGGGTTTACTGGAGCTAATGCATGGAGGACTCAGTTAGAACTCAAGTGGCAGAGTTATGACACAGTTGAAAGAAGTAGTTATAGAGTTGTATTCAGTTTAATTCAGTTAGACTCAGTTGAGCTAGTTGTATCTAGTATAACTGATTGATACACTAGTGAGAGTGGAGTGAATTAATTAGTTAATTAATTCATAAATAATAACTCATTAATCAACTTAACAATACAACAGTTAACTACAGTGCATGGCAGTTTCAGTGGAGACCAGTGGAGAGATAGGTAAAAGGGCAAGATATACTATCTATTGTGACTATAGTGATGCATTGATTGCATCACACACACAGTGGATATGCCAATGAGGATTGCACAGTCAAGGATGGAGTAATTCGAATTCATTCAGAGCTATTCTTCAGCAGAGATTGCGTAGTGGAGGCAGGCTAGCAGGTGGCATAGATCGGTGCATGGATTTTCAAGATTGGGCCTCATTAGTGTATGAAGTACTATACTGAGATCTTGTGATAAGATTTGTATGTTTGTATGATATTTTCATATGATCTCCATGTTACATAATATATATTTGGGGTTTTCAGCTTCAGGCTTTCCCGGTTAAAAACTGTGTTATGTGCGATTAAATATTTTTGTATATGCTTCACATGTGTGTGCAATTAATTTTTCCACAAAAGATTAACAAGTGGAATAGATTGAGTATCTTTCATAAAGTTAAATAGTGTGAGATCAGGTGGATCTTGGACATATTCATGCTTAGTTCATATAATCTCTACAAAACCCTCCGTGCTCTAAAGCCACCTGTCCATAAAATCAAAAGGAAAAGTCAGTGAATATTAATAGACAAAAGGTTAATGGTTGAAGACCAAAGGAAAGTTGATTAAAAATTAATACCGTCAGCAGAAAAAGACAAAGGGATATGAATTCGAAGGCTTTTTACTCAGTAGAAGATTATGTACAGCAATAGAGTAGAAAGAAACAATTGAAATGAAGAAAGTGATTGTTACCAGGGATAAAAAATCTACACCAGCAATAACAAAGTTCATACTAAGTGCTCTCCATGACAAATTTTTATTTTGCATGAATTTAAAACATGTATTTTTAGTAAAAATCCACTTTTACTAAAGACATAGAAACAAGATGAGTTTTACCACAAGATAATGAAATTCAAATCCCAGATGAAGAAACACGAGAAGATTAATGTGATTTACTATGGCAGGTTAAAGAGAAAACAGGTTAAAGAAAGACAAATGAAAGAGCATACATGTAAAAGAACATGCAGATGAAAGAAGACAGATGAAAACAAAGACAACATGAAAGAAAGAAACAAATGACAATAATAAAAGAAAACATGGACATATTTCAGTTAGTTACTAGGTATCACTATTCTTGCATGAAGATATTTTATTTTCCTTAAATAAATCCTAGTCAGTTGACATGATATTTTTGTAACAATTTGTATAAATACTTCATCATTTCGAAGTATTGTGGGTGGATTTCCGAATATTTCCATAGTTAACTGATCTATTCCCAGAGGTTTATTATACCATTTCTAATTGACAAACAAGACAAGTTATAAAGAAATTTCTTTACAGGGTTCATGTGTTGAGTTATCTCAGTGAAGTATATATTTCAATTATTCATGTTCTTTTCTTAAATATTCCATAAAATTTAATGTGTTCTAAATTTAAGTGTTATAACAGGAATTTTAATGTAGAATTTGTTTAAATTCACTCTACTTTGAACTGTTATACATTTCTATATTTTCTTCTAATATTCGGTTTAGAGAATTCTTAATTTCCCTCTGATCCTGATTGACCTCCTTTAGCTTCCTTCATTATCTGGTTTAAGGAATTCTCAATTTCTCCTTGATCCCAATTGAAAACCCACTTCACCATTCAGCCTTGAGATCTAATTTTTCTCACCTATCCTACCCTATAACACTTTCTTTATAAATTGATCTTGTTATGTTTTTAAAGAATTTGACTCCATAGCCCAATGGAAAATGGAAAATCACCTAATCCATCTAAATCATTAATTCCACCAACCAAATAAAATCAATCCAAAACAAGCATACATAACTAGCCTAAAATTTATTAAAAAAAATTTTTAACTCATTTAGAGAGAGCCATTAGGAAGGCTAGGCCCTAATATCCAAAAGTGGATGATAATTACCTCTGATATTTCTTTTTAATGTCTAGAACAACTCTTGAAAATTTCAGAGTGATAAAACATGTGATGTTACCTTATGTCAACAAATAATGTCATGGTATAAATGTATTGTAATAAATGAATCTCTTCGGTTTTTCTAGATCCTGACTTGTCACAAGATAAAGCACTTTAATCATCAGTCATCATTTCTGAATTTGTGCTTCATGGGGCAATATATTAAAGGAAATTTTGTCACATCTAGTAAATAGGCCTCCTAATGGGATCAATCAACATCCTTTCCCCCTTGTCATCATCATTGCACAAATCCCTAAGCATGCATCTTTCATTCACTAGATTTTATGCATGAAACTACATCATCTGAACTAGTTTTAGGACCAACACTCCCTCGCCTCTTGTTGGACTATGTACACCTACAATTTTCTCCATTATGGCCTTCTTTTATCATCTACAGGTTTCCCCATCGTGTCTTGTGTTGATCACCTACAGGTTTCTCCCCTTTACACCTATGTTGGTTCTAGAAATTTGGGAAAAAGAGAGAGAATCCAAAAACCTCCATTTCTAGAAGCTTCTAAGATCTGTTGTAACTATTTACCGCAGATAAAAATAAAAAATCCTATCTAATCCTACCTTGTATTTTCCATCCCTTATCCTTTGATCCCATCCTCCCATCAAAGGTGGATCCAAAACCTTAGGTTGGTAATTAGATAAGAAATTGCAACTTACTGCACTCCATATATGTATAGCCTTCCATATGCAAGGGGTTGGATTTTGGAGAGTGATTATACCCTTATCATTTTGTTGTGAGAGGCCTCATTTCATGCATTTAGCGAGATTGGAGTTGCACTTTTTGACAAGGAAAGGACAAGTAAACTTGGAGGAGCTCTTCTACAAGATCGACACATATTTTTTTTTATAACTCACTCCACTTTCTATTAATGTAAATATTTATGTATTTTCCTATATATAGTGTTTTTATTTCATGTATTTCAATACCATTTTGATCTATTGAATAAATTTCTTAGATGATGTTGCATATATCATGTAGTTTCTTGGCTTGTGTTGTCTAAATGTGTAGGTTCTAATTTTGGCAATCGGGGCTAGGATTGGAGAATTCAAGCTAAAGAAGGAGCGAAGCATGCGACAAATTCTAGGTAGGCTTCATCCCGTAATCTATTTACTTTAAGGAACACATTGGGTTGCTTGTCTCTCTGTTGTTCTAGGTTAGCCACCAGACCTAGGGGAGACACTTTTTTATGTAATTGTAAATATTGCATAACATGTAGAAAGTCCAATATATTCATTCTCACCAATAAATGGTCCTTTTTTCGGTTCATAAATGCAAGGGTCCATCTATGCTACCCAATGCTCTTCTTCCCTCTACTGAATTATGAACCTGTGCTTCAGCTTCACTTGCAACTGTTTCCATTTCACTTTCTTCCGTAGCACCTATACGCATATTTTATATTCAACTTCTTGTTGTAATAGCTCCATAAGCACATTCGACTGTGCCTTCATTATATTAGTCATCTCTTTCTCAAATTCCTCATCCCTCATCTTCCTTATGCCGACTTCTTTGGCATTTTATTTCATATGATTGTGAATTCTCGCTGAACCCTTGACATGAATATCAGTAGTCGGTGTCACTTCCTTCTTTCATGAACTCTCCTTATCCATATGTGAGCTGTAATCTAGCTAACACCTCAACACTTCAACTGAACCTTCTTTTGGAGCACTCCTATATCTCTCGGATGTTGCATATACCTTACTCACTTACTGAGAACTTATGGTTTTCCTCTTCCTCTTCAACAATTGATCTTAATGTTGGGTTTTGTCACAATTCATTCTCTTGAGAGATATGCATGCTCCGTCTTCCTCTGTCACAACTACACTTGTTGTAATGGATATTACCTACAAATTTTCTTCTCCACTATGTGCAAACACAAATTCTTTATGACCATAATTAATATAAAACATCAAATCCATCTTCGAATCTCTTCTATGAAGAGCTAGCCAAATTCGATACCACTTTGAAACAGCAAAATTTTAGTTTTCCTTAAAAACTCACTCATATAAAACATTATCTAATAAACATATGGTCAAAACCCATATTATCGCTCACATAAAATTCTATCAACTACTACTATTCAATTTTATTTAAACAACACACCCATTCAAAGACTTAATTTCATTTATTTTTTAGATTTCACACAAACTAGAATTCTTCAAGAAATCATGCATGTGCATAATTCATACACATAAATTATGAAACTCTATTTCATTAGTTAAAATATGTACATAAAAAAATACTCAAAACTCTCTTCCTCTCTTGGCATGACTCTACATTCATTTGGACATTAGCTTTGCCCTTAGGTTTACATTGAATAAATACAATTTTAGAAGAAAAATAGATTTTACTAGATTTCTAAACTACTTCCTAATTTATTCCCCAAAGCTCCCTGATTTATTATCTAAATCTCTCATAATTTATTCCATAAATCTCTAATGCTTTTCAAGACAAATTTCCTTTTTCCTTATGGAAAAATTGGCTCTATCCATATTTCCAAAACTAATCCTATTCTAACAACCACACTTTTCTAGTTCATATTAGTTTTCATAAAATCATAGGGAAATACATCTAATGCATAATACAATTACTGTAGTCAAAATACACTTTTGACCTAGAAAGTTGGATGCTCATGCATCATAAACACATGTCAACTCTTATTGTATGTAAAATGTTGCATGAAATTGGAATAGTTAGAAAAATAAAATGATGAAAAAAAATAAGTAAAATTGATATTATAGTTTTATTTTATTTTTTGTGAGTTAAAAAAGTAATAAGTATTTTTGATATAAATGGTATCATAGTTAAAATGATTTTATGTGAGGTAAAATTTATCCTAGTGAAAAAATATTTATTGCACATAAATAAAATAAATATTTCACATGTATAAAATATCTAAATTGATATTATAGTCGTGTGAGACAAGTTTTATCTAAGTAAAAAAACAATAAGTAAAAATGACTAACTATTTCAAATGTATAAAGGAAATATATATAAATTTTACTTTCATTAAAAATGGTTACACTATATAATCTCCAACCTATAGTAATGAAATAAAATTATGTGCCTACAAAATTCTTATCACTTTACATTGGGACAATATACTTAGAACTTATCAACACCCATTCCCTATTCCACTCTGTTTTGACCCCTTGCCCAACATTGCATGGAAAATATTAGATTAAGTTTTGTGTATAATATAAAAAATTATATAAAAGTTTTTGTCACAACTTCAAACTAACACATGCCAACTCTTATTACTTCTAAAATGTTGCATGAAATTGGAATACTTACAAAATTAAAATGCTGAAATAATTAAGTAAATTGATATAAGAGCTACAACTTGTTCGTGAGAGGTAAAATTTTATTGAGGTAAATTTTAACAAGGAGAAAATTAATAATATTTAACATACTTTATTTTGGTGAGTCAAAGACAAATCTTTGATGAGGAGCATAGAAAAAAACATATATACAATACTATTATCGACAATAAAAGAAATAGAAAAATCAAGAAAACAGAAAATGTAGGTGCCAAAAAGTTCAATTATTGTATGATTGTGATCCTTAAACTATATAATTTTTAATTTATAACAATGAAATAAAATTATGCATCCATAATTCTTCATTCTTCTTTGCTTTAATCCCTCATTCAATATTACATGTAAAATATTAGATTAAACTTTGCGTGTAATGTAAAAAATCATACAATATTGTTTGTCGAAACTTGAAACTAATTAAACATAGGGAAATTCTTATTTAGTGTCAAATGTTGCATGGAATTTGAATACTTACAAAACTAAAATGTTGAAAAAATTAACTAAATTGATATCAGAGCTAACACTTTTTTGTGTCAAGTGAAACTATAATTCGAATTTGAGATAAGCAAATTGATATGGAAATTAATAGATATTTCACATATATAAAATACGTAAATTGTTATAATAGTTGTGTGCGGTAAATTACATTATTAAATACTTCAAATGTATAAAGGTTTTATATATATATATATATAATTTGAGAATGGGAAAATAATAAGTTTTTAACACACATATATAAGTAATATTTTGTTGTGAGGTAAAAACAAATATTTGATGATTTGCATGAGATATCTGTGTCCAGAAAGATCAAGTCTCTGAAGTTGCAAACTTTTTTTTTTAATCTCAAAACTTGAGAAAAAGTATGTACCCTAAGAGATTTGATAGATGAATCTCTACTAGTTTAAAAACAATTTTAAAATATATATCTCATGAATCTATGGTGTACTAATGGCATGTTTTACTATATATATATATATATATATATATATATATATATATATATATATAATATTGAAATATTTTATTTATTTATTATTTTCGTTTTATATTTATGTATATATTTTACATTATTTTCCATGGGTTTTGGATTGATGGTGATTGAGTGCTTTCTTAATGGACTCCTTGATTGAAGCTGCAAGTTCAATTGTGTGTCCTCATTGAGATGATATATTGGATATGATTATATTATTATTACTAGACAATTTTAAGGTCACTGCACACCAAATTCATGTATGAAACCCTCTTGTTTGTGGGACAAGGGACCTACCTCCACCCAACAATTTGATTGCTAAGTCTACAAAGGCATAATACTCTACCCCCTCTCATTTTGAACTTGTAACCTTTTAGAAGGAAACACATGCTGTTAACCATTAGACCCACTCAAAATGAAAATATAGTCTTACCAATATTTAATATATATATATCTATATCTATATATATATATATATATTATTAAAAAAATATTTTCAAATAACAATGAAACAATAACTTCATTAAAAAATGAGAAATACTTTACATTATCAGTTAATTTTTTCAAAATTAAACTAATAAAATACCATGAAATGATATCTTTATTAAAAAATAATAAATGCCTTAAATTATAAAACAAACATTTTGAACAATCTAGATCGTTTAATTTTTTTTTAATTAAACTAATGAGATACCACACAACTGTACCTAACGGTGCTCACCAAGCCACCCCACCGAAAATCTACGGTCCATATTTGAAACAATCAAGATAATTTAATATTTTTAAAATTAAAGTAATGAAATACCATGAAACCTTGCCTAATCCAAGTTAAGACCACGGTGCTCACCAAGGCAGCATACCCAAAATCTACGACATAGTCCACTTAAATTCTACATTCTTATGACCGACCAAAACAATTTTCAGGTCCACTTACCTATGTGGGCTTTGTATATATAAACCACATGGAACATGCAAACAAAAAAACTCATTAACTCATTAACTTGGTTTTCTGTGACGAAGTGAAAACACAGCGACCAACCAACAACCAAAAACATTCCAAAATGGAGATTTTCACCGAGCAAGAAGAGGCAATGAGGGTGGCAACAATTTTTGAAATGGTAGAAGAATATATCTCGGCATCACAGAGAGGACAAGATAACAAACGAGGAAGAAAGAGGAATCTCTCTAGAGATTCAGTGTTCATCCCTGCATGGAGAGAAGCAACTATACGTTTTACAGAAAATATTCCCATGAAACTATTGATTCAGGAGTTTGATAGTTTTTATCCCAATTTCCAACCCACTGATTACTTTGCCAGCCATTGTTTACTTTGACAGCCACTAATTACTTTTCCAAGTGGATAGAATCCATCCCTTCTAGACAAGCCAAAAACTCTATCATTATAGCATTTCTTGAGAACAACATCCTTTCTAGATTCGGATGCCCACAAAAGCTCATTACTAATAATTTTGTTGCCTTTCAATCCAAGAAAATGATAGATTTTTGTAACAAATACCATATCACCCTAGGCCATTCCACTGTCTATTACCCTCAAGGTAATGGGCTAGTAGAATCTTCAAATAAAAGCCTAGTCAACATCATCAAGAAGTTGTTAGAAGATAACAAGAAAAACTGGAATAAAAGGTTGGTTAATGCCCTATGGGCAGGCAGAGTAACTACCAAGAAATTTATTGGTACATATCCTTATCAATTGGTATATGGGATGGATGTTGTTTTTCCATATTCGTTAGGAGTGCCAATAATGAAAATGATTCAAGAGCTGTAAGTAGAACCAAATGACATCCAAAGGAGGATAAATCAAACAACACATTTGCAACAAACTAAGGAAGAAGCTTATATCAAATCCTAAGTGATTAAAAAAAAATCAAGAATATCTTTGATAAGAAAACTGAAGAAGATGATTTCTTTATAGGTGATAAACTAATCAAATTGGATTCCAGAAGGGAACACAAAGGAAAACATGAGAAATTTTATTTTCTCTGGAAGGGCCCATACATCATTTATGGTTATAGAGGCAACAATGAATTTTTCTTGAAAGAGTTCGATGGAACAGATTTACCAGGTGGACCAGTCAATGGTAGAATGTTGAAGCATTGCTTTTCACCATATTAACCAGTAGTTCATTCATTATATTTTTCTCATTGTAAATATAATAGCAAATTTTATATTGGATTGGATGATTATCTTATTAAGTTGAAGCCTGAAAAAGAAACCTTGAAGCCTTAAAAGATATAACATCATATGTTTGAATAAAGGAGATCACAAAAGGCGGTTCCAAGCAAAGCAAAGTCAAAGTTCCAAGGTCATTGATCAGAAATTTCTCGACATCTCACGAGGATATTTTCATTCCAAAGTGGAGCCACTATTAGGTTCTTATAATAATAGGGATCATAATTTTGAATTGGCTATGTTTAGTACTGTAATATTATACATACCTTGGCTTTCTGCAAATGTTTTCCATATTAAAAAATGAAAAGAGGGTATGTCCTAAAAGAATAATCAAAGGACCAAAAGAAAAGAAGATAAAAAAAGGATATAAAATATGAACCCCCACCAAAAAGAAGCAAAAATAAATTCTGAAAGTGTTGCACATTCAAATGCCACTGCTCTTAGTTACTTTATTTTTGCAAATAAAATTGTGTGCAGCTTGTCCAAAATGCCACAATTCATGACGATCATACTGTCTAATATTGATCATTCATGCCTTTAAATTTGATGTCATGATAGTTAGCGAATAAAGATCTGACCAAACCATTTAATCTTGGCAGATCAGTAGTTAGGTAGAGAATAAAAATGAGCTCATAAGTTTAATATGAGCCATTGGAAGATATAAGGTTAGAAATAAGTTGGTTTTCTTATCAAAAGAAAATAAAAGGGACAACAAGCTAAAATTCACCCAAAAAGGAAATAAAAATGATAGGATAAATAAAGGGTAGGTAGGATACTTTCAAAAGTTATGGAAAGCATCATTTGGTTTATTCCTTATCACTAGTATCCTTCTAACACCTTCCCCTTATGCTAAGTCCCTCTTTCCTCTCTTGGAAACCATTTCCCCTCCTAAAAACCCATTTCCCACTCCTAAAAACCCTTTTCCCCTTTAAAAAACCTATTTTCCTTGCTAAAACGCCCTTTTTCCCTTGACTAACGTTATTTTTTTCATAAAACAAAAAAAACCCACTTTTTCAATAGTTTTAAATGCAAAATATATTTTGGGCCCCACTTTGGAATAACCCTCCCACTTTATATATTTACTAACCCCCATCTCATTTGACAACTCTGCATATATATCCCCAACCCCTTTGATTTAACTCTTCCACATAATATATTTCTTAACCCCCCGTTTAAATAATCCCCGACCCCCTTTTCTGTGTTACCTTCCGCATAACATTTACCCCGACCCCACTTTAATTTAACCCTCTACCTATCTATTACCCGACCCCAATTCCTTTGAAAACTCATTGGCCATTAGATCACCTCCAGCTAGATACAACAACCAATAAAGCTTTTCGCACCCCCTGACGTCTGATATTTAAAACCAACGGGGGGGGGTGCGAAATGGGTGGTTTTATCCACCCCCTCCCTTGCCACGCAGCACCAGCAAATTTTATCGCACCCCCTATTCCCCAAACCACCAAACTACTTTTTCTCATGCAATAAACCACCCGACCCATGCAATAAACCACTCATAATTTCAAAAAATAATAAACAAATAGAACCCCCGCGCCATGCAATAAAGTCTCAGTTTTCAAAACTAATAAAACCTTGCCATATACAATTATTTTTCTATTTTTGTTGAATTGCGAATAGAGCAAAATCCATTGTCAAATAGATTTGAAAACCCACTCGCCTCACTGCAAACCTTTGTTTTCATTTACAATTGTTCATTTTGCAGGTGATTAGCAGAACGAGGAAATGGATAAATAGTTTGATACTAGTTCCAACCTGTTTACTCCATACTTAAGGGATATGAATTCGAAGGCTTTTTACTCAGCAGAATATTATGTACAGTAATAGAGCATAAAGAAACAATTGAAACGAAGACAATGATTGTTACCAGGGATAAAACATCTACACCAGCAACAACAAAGTTCATACTAAGTGCTCTCCAAGACACATTTTTATTTTGGATGAAGTTAAAACATGTATTTTTAGTAAAGATCCACTTTTACTAAAGACATAGAAACAAGATGAGTTTTACCACAAGATAATGAAAGTAAAATCCTAGATGAAGAAACACGAGAAGATTAATGTGATTTACTATGACAAGTTAAAGAGAAAACGGGTTAAAGAAAGACAGATGAAATAGCATACAAGTAAAAGAACATGCAAATGAAAGAAGATAGATGAAAACAAAGACAACGTGAAAAAAACAAACAGATGACAATAATAAAAGAAAACAGGGACATATTTCAGTCAATTACTAGGTGTCACTATCTTCTTGCATGAAGATATTTTATTTTCCTTAAATACATCCTAGTCAGTTGACAGGATATTTTTGTAATAATTTGTATAAATACTTCATCATTTAGAAGTATTAAGGATGGATTTATGAATATTTCCATAGTTGACTGATCTATTCCCAGAGGGTTATTGTACCATTTCTAGTTGACAGACAAGACAAGTTATAAAGAAATTTCTTTACAGGGTTCATATGTTGAGTTATCTTAGTGAAGTATATATTTCAATTTTTCATGTTCTTTTCTTAAGTATTCCATAAAATTTAATGTGTTCTAAATTTAAGTGTTATAACAGGAATTTTAATGTAGAATTTGTTTAAATTCACTCTACTTTTAGCTGTTATACATTTCTATGTTTCCTTCTAATATCCGGTTTAGAGAATTCTTTATTTCCCTCTGATCTCAATTGACCTCCTTCACCTTCCTTCATTATCTGGTTTAAGGAATTCTTAATTTCTCCTTGATCCTGATTGAAAAACCACTTCACCATTCAGACTTGAGATCTAATTTTTCTCACCTATCCTGCCCTATAACACTTTCTTTATAAATTGATCTTGTTATGTTTTTCAAGAATTTGACTCCATAGCCCAATGGAAAATGGAAAAGCACCTATCCATCTAAATCATTAATTCCACCCACCAAATCAAATCAATCCAAAACACACATACATAACTAGCCTAAAATTTATTAAACAAACAAATTTAACTCATTTAGAGAGAGCCCCCTCTGAGCATTAGGAAGGCTAGGTCCTAATATCCAAAAGTGGATGATAGTTACCTCTAATATTTCTTTTTAATGTCTAGAACAACTCTTCAAATTTCAGAGTGATAACACATGTGATTTTATCTTATGTGCTGAGTATGGGTATGCCTACCTCAACAAATAATGTCATGATATAAATGTATTGTAATAAATGAATCTCTTCGGTTTTTCTAGATCCCGACTTGTCACAAGGTAAAGCACTTCAATCATCAGTCATCATTTTTGACTTTGGCAAT
Source organism: Pinus albicaulis (assembly GCA_034641835.2). Taxonomy (NCBI): domain Eukaryota; kingdom Viridiplantae; phylum Streptophyta; class Pinopsida; order Pinales; family Pinaceae; genus Pinus; species Pinus albicaulis. Next base: position 1,054,302,589 of record CM076584.1, on the reverse strand, counting down.
CAGGGCTAGGATTGGAGCATTCAAGCTAAAGAAGGAGAAAATAATGCGATAAATTCCAGGTAGGCTTCATCCCGTAATAATTTTACTTTAAAGGAACACATTGGATTATTTGTTTCTTTGTTGTTCTTGGTTAGCCACCAGACCTAGGGGAGACACTTTGTTATTTAATCGTAAATCCTGCATAACATGTATAAAGTCCAATATATTGATTCTCACCAATAAATGGTCCATTTTATAGTTCAAAAATGCAAGGCTCCATCTATGCCACCTAGTGCTCTTCTTCCCTCTACTGAATTCTAAACTTGTGCTTTAGCTTCACCTGCAACTTTTTCCATTTCACTTTCTTCCATAGCACCCATAACATATCTTATATTTTTTGGCGAGGGGGATGGTCTCTTGGGCAAGACCCAGGTTCAGGAAGGAGGCCAACAAGGTTTCCGTAGTAGTATATCTCAACGCCGAAATTTTCACCTTGTTCCGAGGAACATAGAGTCTCACCCGAGGCGTGTCGCAACCTTACTAAGGTTAGGAGCAGATCAGGTATCGGTCAAGCAGAACATATGCATAAACCAGATAGAACTAAGTACTCTGAATCAGTGTAAATATTCTAAAAATGAAAATACTCATGAATGCATTCAGAATGATAATAAAAAATTAAAATAACCCACACATTTGACCAAGCCAGAACATCACACAGAACTTAGAACAACAACCTCAGAGCATGATATATTGCATTAATCAACAAAAGGTCATTACAATGCTCCTTAGAGAGATCCTGGCCGTACTGACTACAATAGTTTCATCTAAAATAGAACAGAATGAGCCAAGAGAGAGAGAGAACATAATGAACAACACAAACATAGCTCTCTTGCGACTCCTGTTCTCTGATCCCTATTGTGCCAACCTTCTTTCTCCACTAGCCGGCTGCCTATTTGTTCCATCGCTAGCACGACTAACAATTCTTCCTTTATTTTTGCTCGGATATTTTTTACTTATCCCTAATCATCGGGAGTTCTACTGCTTTTCTTCTGTTTCTCCCTTTTTCCATCTGTGCTTGCTTTTGCAATAGTCGTGCATGCTCTTCAGTTCTTCACAACTGTGAAAAATCTCTGCTTACCATGGTTGCGTTCTACCACCTGTTATCTGCAACTCAAAACTGTTTAATTTCAAAACAAGGGCCCCAACAGGCCTCGACCACATCCTATTAACTCGTCCCGAGTTAATTTTTTCCTGTTGCCTCCATCTCCATCGGTCCGCTTACTTCCGTGGCCCATTCTGCTTTCTCCCTTTCCTCTGATTGTCCAAACAAGGGCCCCAAATTTGGGACCTTTGTTAGTGTTGATGCCTTGAGCTCTTAGAAGCTATCAATGGCCTATTTCCATCCCTGTATTAGAAGGTTTGTTTCTGTTGTGACTTGGGCAACCTCTTTCTCCCCGGAGATGGCCGGTACGCTACCAAAGACGTTGTTGACCTGAATATTGGCCTTAGTGGCCATTTGCTACATTGCTTGGGCAGTTGTCTTCAAAGTCTGCCTTACTTCCCCGAGGGCTTGTTTTGTCTTTGCTGAATGCTCCTCAATATGTTGTATCTGGACTTCCAGTGCCTCCGCTTGAGTGTACAACTTGTCGAGTCCATCCATGTCTGTGGCTTCCTAGATCTCCTTCGATACCTATTGTAGTTGAACCGAAACTGGTTGTGATTTCAATGTGAGTGAGGTTGAACACTCCTGTAGACCCTTCAGTAGGTCATACACTTCCTTTGCTATAGTACTCAGAATTTCCTGCATCCCGGCTACCTGGATATGCCTTTCTATTATCTTCTTTGTGTAGACGACCACTATGTCTGGTAGCGCGGGTCTGGTTTCCAATGCTGCTTTTAATTCCCTATTTTCCTGGCTGAGGTTCGAACATGGCACCCAAATATGAATGGCCCATTCCATTATGTCAATTTTTGCTATGTTCTCTTGTATTTGAGTATGGTGTGTTGTTACCTTGGGCCATAGATCCTGGAAAACCCTTGTTACTGTATCCAATTGACCTTACAAACTATTTTTCTGTACCTTCAATTGTTCACACTCTTCAGTAAGCGCGATGATCTGTACTTGTTGCTACTCGAATCTCTATTGGAGTTCTGAGTGAAGCCCTTCGGCTTGTTGTGCTACCTGCTGAATGAAGTTGTACAATTGCGTCGTACCCCAGGTCTACATGCTTTCTGCTCCAAAGTTGTCTTGATTTGGCTGCCATTCTTGGAGCAGCTGACTACTTGCAATGGACCTTGCTGAGTGCTCCTGCGGTGATTGCGGCGAGATTTGTTGTAGTAGCGGATTACTAGAGTTTCCCATATTTAGATTGGGCTACATCTATTGGAATATCAAATTATCTTGTTGGAATGGGTTTAGCTCCGTGTGCAAGGGTTCTGTGTCTTCAATAGAGGGTCATTCTTGACTTAAAAGTTCTTGGAAAGTAACCTGTTCAACCAGGCTTTGGTTAACCGTAGGTACCACTACTGTACTAGAGTTAACTTCCACCTCGGTATCACCATTTTTCTTAATTTTTACACAGACTAGGTCAGACATGGTGGCTGATGTGGAGGGTGTGTGAGTTGGATGGTCTTGATCGGTGAATGAGGTGAGGGCTAATGGTTGGTGGGTGTAAGGTAGAGATATGTGGATATTTAGAAAAGCATAGGGGTTGATTGGTGGTAGCTCCTGAGTCAGCTGGGGCTCTGTTATTGGCTCTTCTTTGATTGGGGCCCCAGTTTCCATAAGTTGCGTTTGATCTTCCCCTATGAGATCAACTACTTGGTTGGATACTGTGATTTTGGCCTTCTTTTCCTTTGGTGTAGCTACTGGGGGTTTTAAGGGTTTACTCTTTTTGACAAGGTTCATGGTTGTTTGTGGTGGTGAATTAAACAAATTGAGTGGTATGGGGGTGGCTAGGGGGACCGCGATGGAAGAGGATCCAGAATTGGATGCCTGAAATTATGTAAATGTGGGAAACAAATTGGCATCACTTGTTAAAGTTTTGACTACATGGTTAAAGCTCTGTACCTTGGTATTCAACTGCTTGATGATTGGGGTTAGTTGTAGCCACGACATTCTAGCCACTGCCTCCTTTAATGTTTCTCCTAGCAGCGGGTCTAGAAGCATGTCGTCAAATGAATAGACGTAGACTCTGCTTCTGACCTCCATCGCCACCCCTGGCCACAAATGGACTTCTGTGTGGATAGTTCGTTCATTTATTTGAAACTTTAGCGGCCTCATCTTGAAGGTTGAGTCCATCACACAAGCTAGCCTGATCAAAGTATGCTTATGGCTAACTCCAAACCACACTTGCACCAAATAACTGTCCACAAAATTCCTTGTAATTCTTTATTGGCTCATCACGACATCAACCATCTGGCCATACCAGAAATTGAATGCTTCCCCATTCACTTCCTTAGTACTAGGGTCCCCTGATGCTTTCCAGGGCATGAACTTCATGGCTAAGGGTTGTCCTGTTGCAACTTCCAGAGGCTGTCGGATTCCCTAAAATGTCCATTTCCACATTGCTAATGCCATGATCATATAGTCGTAGATGAATCCAGTTGCCCTTCTATAGTTTTCCTCACAGGATTCAAAAAACTCATTAAGTAGAAACGATGACCAGTTCAGTTGTGCCCCCTGGATAGAATGCTCTACAACTGAGATTGTATCCAGTGTAAACTCCCCTTTTGTGTAGTGTCTCATAGTTTTGCTTGCAATCAAATAGCAGGCGAATTTGGTCGTTGGTTTGTTGAACAAGTCTATTTTAGCTCCTTTTCCACCCCTCTTGGTGTCATACTTCCTGTAGTAGTCACCATCTCCTGATTTCTTTGCTCTCTTCGAGATGTTTTGGAATTCCGTGGAGACATCTCTTCCTTCTTGTGACAACCCTGTTAATCTATGAATGTCTTCCACATGAATGGGGATTTCTTTCCGTAGCCACAATGACTCGTTGTGGATTCTACTCAGTAAAAACTTGGTGCACTGCATCGCAGCCCCTGTAACGCCGAACACTGGGAGATTCCTTAGTTTTAGTATCATGGACTATTGAATACGTCTAAACTCTCGCAATACTCTAGCTGCTTCATGTCCTGCTTCTGTGGCATAATTCTCCACGTATACATGTTTCTTCATCGCTGGATACTAGAAGGAGTCTGTCAGATCAATATCAATCAGCGATGCGCTATCATATTTACCTACCAAGGACTCCATATTTTGAATTTTGTCATCAACTTCCTGCTCAACGACTGCTGGCACTACTCTTGTCATTTTAGCTCTCCTCTGGTATACTTGCAAAGTGACGCTATCTCTTTCCTTAGAAATTCCTGCTTCTAGATACCTCCTCTACTTGTCTTCTGGTGTTGTTTCTCTTGCTACCTTTGATGTTTCCAGTTCTAACTCAGACTTCTCCGACATTCTCGTGCTTTCTTGCATGCAGGTTACGTAAATAACTAGAAAGCATGAGGTTGATAAGACCCCATAACTAATTAATTTTCCCCTCCCTTCCCCTGTGGATATAATCATGTGATTAGTTACCAGGCTGAGGGGGGTTCTGACAAGGATGGCTGTGGTTTTAGGATTTGGGCAGATGTGATGGGTGATGATTATGGCTTATTATGGAAAATTTATTGTGGTATGGGCGATGCTAATTATGGAAATTATTTCTCAAATCTTGGTAATCCTATGGACTGATATGGGTACTATGTGTAATAATGATGGCATGATTTTTGACATGCTTTTTCTTCTGACGTGGATGACACACTGGACACTACCCTCCCCCTGACCACAATTGGTTGCATTGCGGTCTCCGTAACGCAACTGAATTTTTTTTCTTTGCTTCAAAATTTTTTATTGTGACTCCTATCTAAGCTCCTCTCGGGTGCGAGAGAGTTATTGACTCTATTGAATCTAATATAATCTACCCTAATAACTTCTCTCGGTTGTGAGAGCTATTGGAAATGAAATGTGGGACTTACTCGTGCTAGGACTTCAGGCGTGCGTCGTTCACCCATCCTTGTAGAACCTGTTCGTCCAGTTGTGCTAACCAAACTGCTCCTGAATCCTTCATTTCTATTACATGGTATGGTCTTAACCAATGCATTTCCAGTTTCCCTAGGAACTTCTGGTACTTACTGTCATAAATTAAAACCCTTCTACCAACCTGAAAAGTCTTGCACTTGATATTGCGGTCATGCCAAGCTCTTTGCCTCTCCTTCTGTACCGTTTTGTGGAATTTTGCTAGAAATATTTCTTCTTCGAGCTCTTGTAATTCCTGTATTCGCTCCTTCAACGAGTCCTCTTATGATAGTTAGAGTGATGTTGTGATTAGGAGGCTGGGTATGATGAACTCCGCTGGTACTACTACTTCTCTTCTGTACACTAGCTGGAATGGTGTCTGATTGTTCAGTCGTTTGATTTTTATTCTATATGCCCACAAAGCTGCTGGTATCTGTTCGTCCCAGTCATCCCATTGAGCATTGCAAATCTTTGTTAAGCCTTTCTCCAGGATCTTGTTTAATGCCTCCATTGTACCATTGGTTTGCAGGTGGTATAGACTGATTTTATGATGCTGTATCATGAAGCTTTCCAGCAGGGACTTAATGGTTTCATTGATGAAGTGGGTACCTTGATCACTACTCAGAATTTTCGGGAAACCAAACCGACTAATGAATATGACTGTTGTTTATGCCATGCAATTTTTCACTGGCATCGCTTCTGCCCACCTTGTCAAATATTCTGTCACTATTATTATGTACCTTTCCTGTGAGTGTCTTGCGACTGGTGTAATTGGGCCTATAAAATCAACTACCCACTTCTCAAATGGTTGTAGTGCCTTTATCGGGTGAAGTTGGATCTCATCTCTATGGGACGGACATCCCGTTCGCTGACATACATTGCATTTTTTTAAGAATGCTTTACTGTCCATATGTACTATCGGCCACCATACACCAACTTGCAGTACTTTCCTCGTCGTCGTTTTTGCGCTGACATGCCCTCCTATGACACCATAGTGGAATTCCCACAGTCTAGCTTCCCTTTCGTGGTCTAGGACACATCTTCGTAGAATTTGGTCCAGCCCCATTTTATACAGGTGTCCTACTATGAGTTGATACTCTATGGCTCGGACCACTAGGTGTCTTTTCTGGAATGACCTATATTCTTTTGGACATTTTCCTGTGGTTAGGTAGGTTGCTATCTGATCCAAGTATTCTAGGATGCCTTCCACTCTAAAAGATTAGCGTCCAGTAAGTGATCATCTAGATACCCTCCATTTTCTCCATTTTCTAGTCTGTATGAGTGATTTGGCCCCACGTTCAGTCTCTCGGGCTTTACTATCACCTCAAAGGTGAACTCCTGAAAGAGTAGGAGCCATCTGCAGATTCTTCCTTCTAAGACCGGTTTGTTTACTAGGTACTTTAAAGCTGAATGATCTGTGAACAATTTAAACATATCTCCTTGTAGATAGTAGCAGAACTTTTGGAGGGAATATACCATTGCCAATTCCTCCCACTCTGTTGTAGTGTAGTTTCGTTCCGCTGTGGACAATTTTCGAGTAGAAAAATACATAGGGTGATCAACTGAGGTATCCCCTGGTTGAGCCAGAACTGCTCCAAGTACAATGTTGGAAGCATCGATGTGGACATGAAATTGTTTGTCCCAATCTGGATGAACCAATATTGGTCCACTTGCCAATTTTTCCTTCAAATTATTCAGGGCTTTCGTGCAACCCTCGATCCAACTGAACTGCTCTGATTTCTGCAACAACTTCTCCAACAGGGCCATTATCTTCACGTAGGTGTGGATGAATCGCCTGTAGTAACCTGTGTGGCCCAACAGTGACCTCAACTGTTTCACAGTTTCCAGAGCCTCCATATTATTTATCACTACTACCTTCGCTGGATCCATGCAAACTCCTTGTTTGCATACCATGTGTCCTAGAAGTGTTCCAAAAGGCACTGCAAAGATGGACTTCTTTAGGTTCAGCAATATCTGGATTTTCTTACACCTATCAAAAATTATTCTTAACAACGTTCCATGGTCTTTGAATAGGCTATATACTGTCTAGACATCCATGTAGAACTCCAGGAATTTGTGGATGTACTCCCAGAATGCTGCTATGATGATGCGTGAAAACATGGCTGGTGCATTTTTCAACCTGAATGGAATTACATGATATGCGAAAGAGCCCCGTTCGGTGGTGAAGGTTGTTTTCTTCTTATCATCCTTAGCTATTCGTACCTTATGGTACCCTAAGAATCCATCTGTAAAGGAGTACGCCTCGTTCCCCGCAACATTGTCGAGAACTTCGTCACCAAACGGGGTGGGGAATGGGTCATGTATACAGGCATTATTCAAGCTCTGGTAGTCAACACAAACTTAGATTTCAGACTTATCCTTCTTGCTCTGTATAACTATGGGACTTACCCATTCTGCTTCCTCTACCAGGAATATTAACCCTGCCTTTAACATTTTTTCAATTTCTGCCTTAACCTTTTCTTTCACCCTTGGATTTAATCGATAGGGTTTGTGCTTGATTGGTCTTGCCTCAGGTTTCAAGATGATTCACATCTCTCCCATGTCTCCTTTTATTCCCTTCAATTCCGCTATCGATGATGGGAACAAGTATTCATATTCTTGTAGCAGACTGAATATATCCTTGGTTGTCTTTTCATCCCAATAATCATCGACTGAAGAAAGTTTTGGCTTCTCTTCTATCCCAATATTTACTTTTTTGGTCCTTAGTGGTAACAGGTGGATTCCTTTTTTCGTCAGTTCTTATTTGATATCCCTCTCCCCCTCCTTTTATTTTAAATACAGGTGTTTGAGACCTTCCAAATCATCGTCATCCATCTCACTGTTTATCTTTTTATAGGCTACCGACTCTCTGATGCTTCGGTTTGGGAGCAGGTTCTCGTCCCCTTCCTGAATCTCTAGGAAGAATAATACCTTCTTAATAGCCTGCAACGCTTGGGTGACTAGTTATGTTTTTCCTTCAAACATGAAGCATTGTGTAAAGTTCTCCGCGACGACTTGCCACATACTGGTTCCCCTCTTCCTCTCTTCCGTTAGGTACCAGGCTTGTGGAACCAAATCCAGTGAGTGTATAAACCTGTGCACCCATAGTTCTTTCAGACATCCTATGGTTTTCCATTGTTCCTCACATTCCTTCGAATGTTTTCTGGGGTTTGATTCCCCTTGGTATTTTTCATCAAAACATGGTCCTCCCTCTTCCTTGAATCTGGCTTTCAATGCTGCCGCAACTTTGTCCCATCGCGTTAGTAAGTTGCAGTGGTTACTCCGCCATCTTGCAGATGTGGATTGTAAAGTTGTGTCCATTAGTGGGACCCTTTGGTCATCTGGTAATTTATCTTCTAGTTTGGTAATGAAAGTATTTACAACATTCATATTGGACAAAGTTGGGTAATATCTTACCTCAGTCTCGATCCAATTGATTCTTCCAATGTTGGCACATATTATTGTATTGGTATCATATCCCCCTTGTTGCCAATCATCCCAGGCTATCTCTAAGCTTAAGTATGTGCTTTTAATGCTTCTCCAGCTCATAGAGCCCCCTGTTGTTGGGTTGATGTAATCTTCCCTTTTTTATGCAGTCATTTGATAAAGATGATCAAGAAGCTGAGCATCTTCTCTATTATCTACAGACTCTGTGTATTGGGGACCTTGATACGGGTCAAGTGGATGAGTGAATCTGACCTCCCCATCCTCAAATATCATTATTTCTTTCTTCAAATCTATTACTATGTAGTTTTGAAAGGCCCAGTCAATCCCCAACAATGCGGGATAGGGATCTTTATCCCGCATGATGTCGATGGCCTCAAATTCTATATACGTCTTTACTACTGCAACGTCGACTTCGACCTCCTCAGTCTACCTATGGGCATAATGCAGTACTGGTTCTCCATACGGAGTTGGATTGGTGATTATGTTAGCGTCAGCCTTCCAAATGCTTCCCATGTCTTTCTTGGAAAAATATTGACATCGAACCCCAGGTCAAGCATGGTGTCCGTAATTTGGAATCCCGCAACTTGAGTATTCACCCAGAACTCTTTTCCTGTCCTTATCTTATTTCTCTTCACCCTTTGTATGTATTTCTGGGTTGTGTCGGTTGATTCCCCTAGTCCTGTGGCCTTCTGCACTACGCCTTCCAGGTTCTGCTTTAATTTTTTCAACATTGGCACGTTGTTAACAATATTTAGAAATAGGTGAAACCATTCTTGAATCGTAGTACTTGAACTAACTTGGTTCTCATTGTCTTCCTCATTTTGCTGCAATTCAATACCTTTGCTTCCCCCAAGTTGGGAAAAAGTTTCCACTACTTCTTTAACGAATTTCTTCTGTCTTTCTGCTATGAACAGTGGCTTTGGGAATGTTGGCCATATCAATTTTATCAGATCCATCATTTGTGCATCCTTCCTGGTTCTTTTCCCTCCTCGTGTCACTATGGCCACGTTCTGCATCACTTGAGTCTCCATTATCCTTGGCTCTGTGTTTACCAGATTTGTTCGTCTTTGTCTGGCTCTTTCTTCCCATATTTTAATGAGCTCTAGGAAATCTTCTATTGCATGCATGTTAACCCTGCACTGAGAACACCAGGGTCTTATGGGAAGTGGACATTCCCTAGCCACGTGACTTTCTTGGTCACAGTTGTAACAACGTACTAGCCCTCTCCCCCAGCTCAACTTCCTCTCATGCCTCCCCCCTGTCCTCAAGGAGCCTCATTCACTCTATATGAAGGCTTGTCCAATCATTCCGCTAATGCATCTGGAGCCCTACACTACTCTGTGTTGTGTGTTGTAGAAGCACAGAACTCATAGTATATGTTATTCAGAATTTTGGAGTATTTCTGTAAGATGGGGCATAAGCAGGGTGGGTGACCCATTCTTTTGCATATCTCACAATACTAAGTTGTGAATGGATTCTGTTGCGCAGTGAACCCCGTGTATTGGTGTTGCGGCAGATGTATTCCCTGGGTGTTTATCTACGCAACTCCCCCTATGGGTGGAGTTCCTTGTGCCCCTGTTGCTGATGTTCCTAAATTTTGACCCCACAACCTAGGACATTCGGTTGCCACGTGCCCTCTGCTAGACAGTGCGTACATCATACATTTGGCCTTGCTGGCTGCATTTGTTGAATTTCTTTCAGTTTCTCTATTAGGATAGCTAATTGATGTTGTAGCCCTAGTATAGAGGGGTCCTGAGCCAATGCTCCTCCTTTAAATTCTTGCCGGTATCCCGCCATGGCCTCTATCTTCATCGCTTGCTCCAGTGCATCTTGCAACATCTCGATCTTATATTGCATTAATGGTGTTCTTGTTAATGGAAGGAGGGACTTGATGAACCAATCTATCTAATGGTTTAGATCGATTGGATAGCTAAGTTTTCCAATCGCATCCTTGAATCTCCTCATCAGATTCCATGCAGTTTCCCATTCTCGCTGCTTGATCTCCCACATCTCTGAAAAACCCTGCTAGTCTGTTTGGGGTAGTTTGAATTCCTTAATGAAATCCCTCTTTACATCTGCTATCGCTGGGTTCTAATGAGCCTCAATCCATTTTATAAACCGCTGTAGAGCTCTCTATCTGTGAGTAGTTTGAAATTCTATCAACTTACCTGCCTCTGGCGTCTGTCAAGCCATCCATATGGCCTCGCAAAGGTACCATTGTTTCTCAACATCATCATTACCCCTCCCAGAGAACTCTGGTATTAGGTAAATGATCCTTCCATGCTTCCTTGTGTGGGGGTTACTAGAACAAAACCCCTAACTCATAGTTGTGAAACGGTATGGCTAGCACTGCTGTTAGTTTGTATTACTGTCGTGGGCTGAACACTATTCAACTTACTTACTTCTTGTAACTTCAATTCTTGTAACTTAACAAATATTTCACCTAGTGGATGGTAGAGTACTAGGGGAAGGTCACGACTAGAGCTACTTCAACCTTGGGGAATAGAGTTACCTAGGATTATGGGTGTTGACCCCTCTCGGAATAGTTGCTCCATCGCAATATGCAACTCTACATCGGAAATATCCTCGGGGCGTGCATCATCTTCAGCGTACTCCTTTCCCTTCTCTGCTTGGGCTGGGCTCCTATAGACCTGCCACACTTCCTTGAAAATCCCTCTTGTATCTTGGGAACCCATATGACCTTAGATCTCCTTCGTCATATGAGGCGCCTCCTCCTTGTCTTTTCTATTCCTTTCCTATCTTTCCAATTCTTTCATCACCCTTTTTTTCCACTTCTCCGAGAGTTGCACCCTTCGATGTGCTCATCCTTCTCTCAACCTACTGGAGGTCTTAGCATCCATATCCCTATTCCCATTTTCAACGTACTTGTAGCATCTTTCCCTCAGCTCCTTCCCCCAGTATTAGGATTTTAGGTCTCCATCTCAAATTTTTGGAACTCCATTAATACTTTTTCGACCATCAAGGCCTTGACCCATAGAGGGATCTTCTTCAATAGCTCTCACCGTATCCCTGATCTGAATATATCATCTGATTTCGAAAAATATTGGTACATTCAGCTGCAAAATCCACGACGTATCCTTCCAAGGTAGATTGCACTGAGAAATATACAGCTCGGGTCAAATCGGTATCTAACCGATGGAGTGCTACCAAATCTATGTGTAACCACTTGCAACAGACCTTCCATGAGCTTCTTTGGAGTTTCTTGGCCTTCATTCTTCGCAACCAGTAGTAGAGTTCCTCTAGAAATTTTTCCCATAAGATTTCGTAAATATCAATGGCAAATTCAGAGAATAAAAATTGACTTTTAACTGCTTTCTCCCTTTGTTGTCTCAACTCAGCTTGCTAAGCGATGAACTGATCTAGGTGGTTATCCCACCAGTTTCGTATTTCTTTCTCGAAGATCCACGACACCATGATCTAAATCCAAACTGGAATTTCAGGTCCCGGAAACGGAACCATTTGTTGGCGAGGGGGACGGTATCTTGGGCAAGACCCAGGTTCAGGAAGGAGGCCAAAAATTTTTCCATAGTAGTTGTTACATAGTAAATTGTCACCGTCCCTACCATTCCCCCGTCCCACACAATGGAGGACCCATTTTGTGACCTGTGAAAATTGTCATGCCTTGAAACCATCATCAAAGCATTCCTCTAAGCATGAGCTTTAATTGCCCTTAAGACATCTCCTTGCAAAAATCATGAAAAACATCTCTTTTTGCATTGGCGCGGGCAGACAGTTCAGCACTCGCGCCAATGGGGGAAATCCTGCAAAGAGGCCGCGCCACCTGGCGCTCTGTCCCAGAGCATTGGTCACGATAGCCAATTTAAGGAGTGTTTTTTAAATAAAGATGGCGGAAGTTGAGTTTCAACAAACTCAGAAACCATTGCCTATCTTGAGTTGAGAGGTTTGGCTGCGGGAGTTCTATGGAAGGGAAGTGGTTTTGCCACCTCCCATGGAACCTTCCTTGTTGATAGGGCCAATCCCATAATAATAGGGATCCCAACTCCCTCCTTCCCCATCTATAAAAGCCTGCTCAATCCCATGGCAAGCTAGTCTTAAAGTGCCTAAGCTTTGAATCTCCATATTCCCAAGAGCCTTTGTGCTGTAAAGAATCCTCTCTTTCCCTTAAGGCCGACTCAAGTAAGGAGACCATTGTCGAGAGACTCCGAAGAGGTTTTCCCTTTCCTTGGCGAGCTTTGCGAGACGTGGACGACTGGAGACCCATCCGAAGGAGACCGCGACGTCAGAACTTGGTTGTAATCTCTCTTCGTTTATTATTTAATAGATGATTATGATTATGGTTCCACTTCGTTTTCCATCATGTTAATGCGAGTAACATCCTTTCTGACTGATGTTTAGTTACGTGTGCCGGATTTTATGCTTGTATCTGTTTGTTTCTTCCATGTGCAGGTGTTCATCTGCGGAGATCGTGGAGGGATTGTGATCTGCCGGGGCTGAGGAACAGGGACGCTTCTTCTTCAGATCATAGCGTTGGAATCCAGGTAGGCTTCTATTCCTAGTCTTTTCATTTCGTAACTAGGGACTTGCGTCATAACATTGTTTGATTGTTGCTAGACCCCTGCTGGGCTAGTAGGGATCGCCTCTGTCCACAGAGGGGATTTACCTCCTCAAAAATTTGGTGACTCCGCTGGGGAGATCGTCCAGATTTCACTGTCTCGTTTGTGTTGTCTCGCTTTGATTATTTTATGTTTTTCCTTGCTTGATGAACCTTCTGGGTTGGGTTCTTTCACTGTTTTTTCTTCTTGGTTTGCTTAGCTTGCATTGGTCTACTTCTGGAGTAGCTTGTTTTTAATTTTGCCTGAGAAACTCGACTGGCGCGGTTTTTAACCCGACAGTCGCGCCAATTGGCGCATGTTGCCTTTGCTTAGCCCGCGCCAATTTCTTTCTGGCACCAGTTTCATCCTTACAGTCGCGCCACTCCTGTAAGGTTTTTGAGTTTCCTCATTTTTGAGCTCTCTGGATTTGATCAGTGTTTTTCTTCTTGATTTCCTGACTGCCTGAGTGTGCTAGAGTCCTGTTTGACTGGGAATTCACCTCTGTCCTTTGGTTGTTTTCTTTTATCTACCGATTTCACGTTTTAAGCCCTAGGGCATCTAGTGGCTTAGTGTATCGAGCCCTCCTCGGGATTTTTGGTGTTTTGATTGTCCTGTCAACTGTCTGATTGATTCTCCACATCCTCTTAGTAGTTGTTGATTGTTTTGTTGCGATTTTCGAGTGATTGTTCATTCCTTCGTTCGAAATTCGTTTAGTCTTGCTTTGGACCTGGATCACACGGTTCATTGGAAGCTTTTGAGTATTTTCTTTGTTTTGAGAGACTTTGGTCGATTTGGGGATCTGATTGCTTGTGTTGGTGAGTGAAATTTGTTTGTTTCACTCTCTTGAATATCGTTTCTCAAGTTGTTCCATTTGTTTTCAAGTTTTTTTAGTGCATATTAGCTATCAGACATTGAAAATCAAAAAAAAAAAAATCTCTTTTGCTTTTGTTGATTAGTGCAAATTGTGATCTTTTCCATCTTGCTAGTGATTAGTGTTTTGAATGGAAAGTTTTCAATTTCATTAGTTGCATTAGAGATCTCATTGTTTGTCTTCCGTTCATTTCGTTTGTGTAAAAGCTCTCAACTCTTCTCTAACTAGTTTTCATCGAACGAAATGTTGGACTGTGGCATATAGCTTTGCATTTAGGAGTCTTTCGAGACACTACATACGATAGGGCCTGAAAATTGAAACTTAATTGAAGATCAACTGTAAAATTTATTCAATTAACCTAAGGCATCATTGGAACTTAACGAAACATATTTAGAAGGTCTAGGCTAGAGACGTGTTCCGGCGTCGTTAAACCTAGCAGCTGTCGTTCGCCTGTTGGCTTTAGACAACACTAGTACGGACTTGCGCTCCCCGTACCGTCGCGTATATAAAGGGAGACCCCTCTAGGTTTTCAATCCTTTATCCACAGGAAGCCGAGTCTGCCGCCCTATACCCGTGATACACCGAACACAGCATTCGGGGAGACTACCTGCACGTACGGAAAGTCCTTGGTCGATTTCCGTTTCATTATTGAAACCAAGGTGTATATTGCAGTTCACGGATATTTGGTACACCCTTTGTGCCTAGTTTTTCCTGAGTAGTCATTTGGTCTTTTCTGACTCCCTAAACTTGAAAAGACCGTCAAGCGCTTGTCCTTTCACGCTTGTGTCAACTCTAAAAGAGATAGAGTCATCTTTTTATCGTTTCTCGACTCTTAAAATATGAAACGGTAGAATTTCTTACTTTCCAATGTGGTAAAATTAATCGCCCACGATTACACACCCGTTTAGACATTGCTTGTTGACCGTTTGATCGTGTGCCTTGACTCTTTTTCAGCCTGTGTGTGGTTTTGAGTTTCTGATGGCAACTTTTCCGGAGTTCACCAACCAAGGAATCCCCTCCGATGGGAATCCTAGTCATTTTCCCCCTTTTGGGAATGTTGGCGCTCCTTATATGGCAACGTTGTCCCTTCCTGGGTTAACTGTTGGGTTGCCTGTTTGGTTGTTCTCGACCTCTATTGTCCCAAATAACTCCGTTACTGTTCAATCAGTTCCTCCACCTGAACAACACCATGTTGATTCCAAGGTGGACCCCTCCCCTTCTTCGCCTGTTTCTGCGTCCTCCTCTTCTGCTTCGCCTGATGAAAGTCTGGATTCAAGTAACCAGGTGGCTAAGAAGAAGAAGAAGAAGAAGTCTGATAAGCGAGAGGCTAAATGTACAGCTACTGTCTCTGAGATATCTCCCCTTGATAAACCTTCCAACCCTCCACGGAAAGTCAAGTTCCCTTGCCTGTTGTGCACGGGAGACCATCTTCTTCGAGACTGCCTTGGCATTTGCAAGGTGCTCGAAGTATGGTCCAACGGCCGCCCACCGTTGCCTTTGGCTTCCGGGAGTCAGGTTGGGGGCACGTTTTCAGCTGCTGTTGATAAGGCTTCTAAGAAGCAGGGTAAGATCACTAATCCCTGTAAGTTGTGTGAAGGGCACCATGCCATTCACCTTTGTCCTTATATGGATGAAGCCAAGCGAGTTTTGGACAACCCAACCAGTTCTACACCATGCCTTCCATCTAGTTATAATCGGCTTTCTTTGAGTCCTCCGCCAGCTGATCTTACGACTGGTCAAGAGTCATCCTTGGTCGATCCCACTCTCCCAGAAATTCAAATTCACGAATCCGTCCTTGACCAACCATTGGCCGTAGGATCGGTTGAACTGGCCCCGTCCCCGGTGCACCAGGTCTTTTCTGTCGAGAGTGGATCTCACACCCCCCATGTCCTTCTGATCTCTTCAGATTCTTCAGACTTGGAGAAAGATTCTCCTATCCCTGTACTTCAAGAAGCCCCTCCTTCGCCTCCCATGATGGAGGCTCCAGAGGATATCCCTCCCGCCTTCGAGATGGAGGTCATGGAGGATGCTTCTTCTACCGTAACATCAGGGGAAGACCTTCGCTTGTCGATGGTAGCCCCTCCGAGTAGTTTGGTCGCTTCCTTTGACTGGAATCGATTTGCCGGATTTCGCCTTCCGTCTTATGTGCCTTTCGAGATCACAGTACAGGCTCTTGGTCTGGTTGTACCCAGCACCATTATAGACGAAGGTGCCTCTGTTAGTATTCTGTCATCAACTACCTGGCAAGCTTTCGGTTCGCCGCCGCTTGCGCCCGTTACGCAGAATCTATTGACATTCAATAGAAGAACCAGTCAACCGTTGGGGATCCTTCCAAGGTTACCCGTTACTTTGGGAGGTAAAATTGTCCATATGGACGTGATGGTTGTTCCAGGCCCCTTGGATTTCAATCTGCTTTTGGGGCGCGATTACACCTATGCCATGGGAGCGCTTGCCTCCTCCCTCTTTCGCGTGATGTGCTTTCCACATGAAGGACGGATCGTGACCATTGATCAGCTTTCGTTCTTTGGTCCTAATGTGGCATCTGGCCCGCCATCACCCCCTCCTAGTTTTTATCCACCTGTTGTATCTGCCCCACCGCAGGTCAACTATGTGGCTACCTACCCCATGCCTGTACTCAGTGAAGACGCCGTCGTGCATAGTGTATTGGGGGCATTGGGTCCTG
>CM076584.1:1052909395-1053049901 GCA_034641835.2 Pinus albicaulis | reverse complement strand
GGTTTATCCAATGAAGTGGTCACTGTCTTTCTGAGTGTACTTAATATAGTCTTAGTAATTCGGTCTTGCCAAGAAAGTTGCTACAAGAATAAAATTGATTCATCCTCATTCAACTGAGACGCTACAGGGTTATGAGCTTAGTTCTGCCAATGCATCCTCAAATATGATTAGATACACCATCAAGAGAAACGTTCTTCAGCTGAGGCAACATATATATAGCAATGTGCTCTAGCTGTATCTTGGAGACAACACAGCCTAAAGGAAATAAGGTATTATGTCAGCCAAGGAACCACAAACTCAGCGTTCTTCAAGTCTGGAATGGCACTTTAAAGCGCTGCCCTCATGCAAACCTCATAACTCATCGTACCCAACCCATGTAAATACAGTAAACCCTGATCAACAATACAACTCTACAACACTCTACTCTGTCTAGCAGCAAGCAAGACTTTGCTACAGGTATTGGCAGAGGAATATGTGTATACTTTCAACGGATAGTCACCAATTTGGAGTCAACACATATTCTGGTACATTTATATGTAGACAGTGAATCCAATAAACAATTGTATCTATGAAATGCAGTTGAGTTCTGTTAGGAATTGGTAAGTGCATGCTTGGAGAATTCTCAGATGATTGAATGCCGTGATGAAGCTACCTGCTCAATGTGGCTCCTTCACCCGGCTGCAAATCAGACAGTGTCACATTCTAGCATCTACAGGGTTTTATCTGCAACGCGCTGCCCATTCCTCCTTTGTTCAACAATATGTATCAAATCAGGCCAAATCACTGAAATTTAACACGGATACATGTTGTCAATGCATTGAATGACTTCGCTCTCAGTGCATAGGAGGCTTCAAAATTTAAATGCGGCGTATTGAGCCGCTACCCGAATCTCTTCCGTCGGCTGCCTACGCTGACTCACGACTCCACAATAACAGCCCCACGTTTTAATTTTAATATAGTGGCTTTCGGATTATTCCCACGACCTTCAAGAAATCGACGCCAATAATGTTTCAATCAATTCGGCCCCTTTACTCGACGACCGTCAATAATATGACTTCATTAGTGTGATTCTGCCCTTGCGATAGAAGCATCGGTCCCGTTTTGCAAGTACTCAGATATCGATCCACCTCTTAACTCCCAATTTGACCGCCTGTCTCCGGCAAGAATGAACCCGACGCCACGCTCAACAATTGTTCTGAATACACAATCTCCGGTCTCAAGCAAAATCACTGATATGCACGATTGTGTTCATAGCACCACAGAATTCTGAGCTCGTCCTTATCACACTCCATGTGTGCGATTCTGTGCCAACGTGCCATACTGGCCGTCACCGCCAATGCTCTAAAGATTGACTAACCTCACTGCCCCGATAATTGCACGCTGTCAATTACGCTACAGGAAAATGGGATCTATGTGCGTCGGTAGAGGCGTGAATAATTTCTGGCTTTTACCATATGTACAACCTTGTAATACATGCTTTCTTTCCGCTTTAACCTTCAGCCAGTGCTTTCGCTGTATATATAATTTATCTTACGACACCAGTAAGATTTGATTCGACCCTTTAAAATTCATCAACACGTCCCAAAAAATTTCCGCCGGTTGGCATCAAGTTCTGAGTGAAGGTTTTCCAATATTCTCCCCACGCAAGTTTCCACTGGCATGAATGAGGGGTCAGATCGTATCCCTGATCTGTCTTTACAAGCTCTGCCTTAAATTTATGATGTTCCTCTTAATAATTTGGTGGACGTCTTCGACGTCTCACTTCTCAACAATTAGCAAATGGCTTTTGAATCAAACGCCCAACCATTATTGCGGCGGCAACCCTTTCCTAAAATTTTGTTGGATATTTGCACCAAGAATTTGCAAACAAGGATGAATTTGGCCATACGAGTGTTCTACGGAAACGATCTGGATTTTCTCACAAACCCTCTATTTTACTGAAGCTGATCTACAATGAACCACTGTAATAATAATCACTGGAACGGGGGCTGAAACCCGCAAGCTGAGCCAAGACTACAACTCTGATACCACTGTAATATCCCGGATGGGATATTTTTACTAAAAATGCAGATAAATAAATAAACTCCACAAAATGCCGCAAAATCAACATTTACTTACAGAAGATTTCCATGTAAAATTAAACATACAAGTACATGCAAATCCATAACACCATAATGCAGGAATAAAACTCAGCTTTATTATATTATCACTGGGGTTACAAGCTGAAATAAAAGATAGCTGAGATAAATGAAATACAACTGGCCTCAAGAAAATCTGCTGCACTGCTACACGGCAATGGCCTCCAAAACTGACTGCTGCCCTCTCCCTCCGGCAACAGCTACCACTGAATCCACTGAAGCTCCCGTTGAAGATCTGAATGATCCTCACTCCAATATCACTGAAGCTCTGTGAAACTTCTGAATGAAGTCTCCTCAAAGAGAGTTGGGTTTTCGTCCAACACTCACAACTCACCCGAGGGTTTTCGTCCTGGGGCTACGGCTGAAGTAGAGAATCCACATTCTCAAACCTCTCATACACAAGAAAATGATCTACTCCAAAGATGTCTCCCAATGGCCTCCTCCCTCTCTTTTATAGATCCCTTGGAGCCTTCTAGAGCATTATTTTATTATTATTTTATTCATGGAGCACTTTTCCCTTTTATTAAAATATTATAAAATATTCCTTTTTAATGCAGAAAAGGGTAAATCAGCTACCACGCCTTCTCCGGTCACTGAAATCTGTGTCTAACTGTCCCATCGTGTAGATCTCCTCGTCCCGGTTCCAATGAGCTATTACACTAAGGTGTTCCATCATGTATTCCTCTTGGAATGCCACCTTGAGCATAATTAGCTGAGTTAAGCCCATAAATAACTCAAAATTTCGAAAGTTATCGGAATACATCGGAGCAAAAGCCAAACTGCTCGGATGATGGAGTATATCAAGCGAATGCCTTCGAACACCATGAAAACTCCTCAAAACTCCTCCGAAAAGCTCCTGAGCCCACTGATAGCACCAATGCGCACTTCTTGGCTTTGTCACTCCTAACTACGAAGTCCCTCACTAATACTGTCATGGGTGATACCAAAAATGAAATATTACGAGGTATCGGAGACATGATCTTTAAAAACAAACTGTGGACATTTTGAAGTCCCTCCTAGCCCTATCATGGGTGATACCAAAAATGGTAATATTACGAGACCTCCTTCCAAGATTGCTTGCCCTGGCGCTGTCAAGAAATATGTAGGCCACTACGGCCCAGCCCGCCGCATCTCCAGGCCCTAATACGGATCCCATACCCAACCTCGGAGTCTTCTTTTCTTTTTGTGTGAAAACCTCTTGGAGCAGATCCCTCATCCGGGATCCCAAAGCCCGATCTCTCTTGTCCCGAGTCAACCGACAATCCCCGGATCCAAGTACCACCATGGCAATCATAAGCCCAGTCCCAGCTGGGCTCAGCATTGTCTCACACGGCTATAGCTGTACTCTCGAGAGGTAGAATACAACAAAGCGTAATGCTCAGGAACTCCTGTGTCTTTGTCCCTGTGCTTCCATATCTTTGCTCCTGAAAGCTGCATACCAACTCATCACCTCTCTCCAATCCAAGTCCTGACTCAATCCCATGTTGATCCTACTCTCCTGAAATCGGGAAGGAGTCCTGAAGTAACGACAACCGGTGCCCTCCTGCCAACTGGAATCTGTAACATCTACTATGTCTAAGGGCCCCTGCTCTGATGTGCTCCCCACGAAAAATACTGTACCATCAAGAGGGTACCAACTCATGATCTCCCGCCAGTCCATCCTGGAAGAAGAATCCAATGTAGCAACAACCGCACATGGAACACGCCCAGGGTGTTGCTGCCAGCCTGTAATCAACTCCCACTGCTCTGCCCTGTCTACCAATGGAAGCTGCCTGTAGAAGGAAGCCCCTCTCTCTATAGTGGGCCAAAGTGGGCAAGACATGCTGCAAGCCCCATCGATGTACTCCTGGAGAGTACTACTCATCGAAAGTGCTGCAGCCCGGCTGACTGTATGTACATCAGTCTGTACCTCATCAATGTGTCGGCCCAAAGATGGATGCTCCACCATCTCCAACAACTCATCCCTCTCATCGGGAATGTAAAACTCCTGCTGTCCCCTAGCTTCCTGCAGAACTATCCCATCGACCCCCAACATCTCTAGAGGATATGGATCTGCAACTGCCGTCACTGTACTCGGTGTCTGTGCATCTGACTGCTCCTCCTCAAAGGCTGACCCCAATGTTAGCCGCATATCCATCATAGGCTCAATGTGGGCGCCCATCTGGATCTCCCCGAAAGGAATATCATGCCTGATGTGAATAATATCCTCCTCTGCTAACTCAGGCTCCATCATATGCTGCTCTGACTGAATCATCACAAGGGACTCATCACCCAGAGTATCTCCTATACAGTCCCCTGACTGCTCACCCTGCACACTGGAATACAACTCCGGTCTACTGTCATCATCTCTCCATGACTGCTCTCGCTCCACGGAAGCATCCTCAACTGATCTCATGGACTCATCTGAAGAAGAGCCCTCACCCTGGCATACAGAAGGAATGTCTACCTGCTCTAGCTCTGCCACCTCATCTGCATCTCTCAAACATGAGTGATCAGGCCCCCAAGGTTCTTTGCAAATGAAGCAAAGTCCCTTCCTCCTCAGCTCATTTCTGCTGCCTGACCTACCAAACTGGAGCAGCGCCTCCCTAGTCAACTATCTCCTGAATAGCCCAATATTCTGCTCAACCAGCCCTTGGGCTAGCTCATAAGCAACAGGTGAGACCAACTGCTCTCTCCTCCAAATGCTCAGCAACCTAGTCTGCAATTCCCGGCAAATGGCCTCACGGATTCCCATACATGACGATAGGATGGACTGCATCTGTGCTATGGCTGTGTCAGAATGATGTCTCCTAACGCTGAAGAAGCATTGGAACATCTGCAGAATCAAGCCATCACACTCAAGGTCAAACATGATCTCATGAGTCCGGGTCATGGCCATGACTTCTAAAACCTTAAGCTTCCTCCTAAATGTAGAGCCTGCACAGTTGTCCAAATCCCGAAAGGTTCCTACTATCAATCTAAAAATTCTTCTCATAATATCATCATTGTAGGGAGGGAAGGGTGCTGTTATCCTCAAAATATCACTAAAACAAGAGGTGACTATAAGCTGGACTCTCTCACTTGGATGTTCCAAGAATCTGCCTTGTACCAATGCAAGCATAGATGGCTCCAAAGCCCAATTTAAACTCCAATCTGATTGCTCTACTTTTGGAAGACATGATTCTAGTTCCTCCAACATGGGAAAGTCATTTTCTGATCTTCCACTCTTCAAGTCCATCCCAAGTGCATAAAGCCAATTTCCCACTTCTTCCTCCTTTTGCAAATTCCTTGGATGCCTTTGTTGGAGCAAATTATGTACCTTCTTGGAGAAGGTTCTACTGTTCTGTTTTGTTTTCTGGTCTTCTGATGCACGGTGGTTCAAGGAACCAACTTCTGTTTTTATTTTCATCAATCTGTTTAGAAGTCCCTCCATGGTTCGACCAATGATGTGGTCGCTATTCTTCTGAGTGTGTTTTGGGTGTAATTTCTTTGAGAAGTATTTTCAAGCTGTTAGGTAGCAAACTTGCTGTAGGTGACTGACATTATTTATTCCCAAAATTATTTACAACATTCCACACACACGCAGCAGACTTCAAAATAAATTCATACTACTCAGAAAATAATATTCAGCTGATAATATTAGGCAACATAGACTATCCATTTTCTACATTTGAATAAACAATGAGAAATTAAAGTAGTTAAACCTGGGTTAGTGCACAGTGTTGAGTCTTCAATATGATTCTCAGCCCTCAGACAATCTTCAGCATGCAACACAGAGACTGATATTCTCTTCCAACGCCCACACCCTTCAAAAGAAACCCACACTCATTGACTCTGCAGTTCAATCTCTGCTTTAGCTACTGTAAATTTGTTTTCCTTGAGGCAGAATTTGTCCATCTTAGAGCGCAAAACCCATTGGTAGCAGCCTTCTAAATATTGGAGGATATTGGCACAGCTAACAAGTCCAGGAAAAAGAAAATGAATTTCAAGGAAGTTTGTTGTTACATTGATGTTGGACAAAACTTTAACATAAGCTGCATTGGAGCCTCCTGCCGCCTCTCGGATGTCAAAATCTGTTAATACTTTCTGCCCTTGAACATAAACATCAAAAATGCGTCTTCCAACACTATTCCAGACTGGTGTATCTAAAATCACTGTCTCTGCAAACTGTAAATTTACTGTTTAGAGTCCATTCACGAATCCATAATATCGAAGTGAACGGGGAGATAAATGTGTTGTCTGATGCAGTCCTGTATCTAATGTCCGTGTAATCTGAAACTGAATGGTTGCTATATAAGTTGGATTGTCAGAGTCCATAAAATATCCAGTGTCGCTTACTCCCCAGTTTTCTGAATGGGTTCCGTGATGAATAGCTGGAACCTGAAATTTTTTTTTTTTTTTTTTATCAATTTTGGCACTTGACGGTTCTGCAACTCCTGTAGGTGCTTATGGTTTCAAAACAACAATTTGGTCTCTGCCCAAATTAGCTTTCTCTCCAACAAATTCTGGAAAATACCCACTTGTAAAAAAATTTGGCTGATGGTTCTGTGGTGTAATATTCCTAATTAGCACCGCTAATTGGAATATTTGAATTTTGTATAGTTTTGCCGCCTATAGTTAATTAATAAATAAAAGTGAGAAAAGGGGGGGCTAACTCACTTAAATAAAATAAAGTGTTTCCCTAGTAGATGCAACGTTATAACTTAAGGGGGAGCCTTGGGGGTCCACACCACGTATGAGAGGAGGCTCACGTAGCCTCTAGAAGCTTCTGCGTAGGCCCATGAGGAGCACGTGGGAGAGAGAGGGACCACGTAGGGTTTTGAGGAGGGCCAGCGTTATAAAAGGAGGGAGAGCTATCTCATTTGGGCATTATTGATATTGTTGATGATATTGAGCTAGACTTCTGTCTACTTGAGCATGCTGGCTGTTTAGTCGGTCTGCAACACTGTTTAGTGCGATTGAGTGTCTCCGGTCGGAGATCTCACCCTTGGCCCCGGGGGACTTCGAGTGCCTGCTCGGGCAAGGTTTTTCTTCAGTCTTTAGCAGGAGATTTGCAGGTGTTTTGTTGGGAGTTTTGCTGAGGAGCTGAGCTTCATTGGGTGACTACGCAGTCCTTGGAGGGAGGACGCAGTTTGAGTTGGAGCTGTTCAGTGGTAGAGATTTCTGCAGGAGATTCAGGCCTATTCCGGTGTGGAGGTTCAGCGTTTATCAGTGGGAGATTTTCTTGAGGAGTTGTGGCCCCATTTCAGTCTATTTCAGTTGGTGTCTGCGCAGTTCTTGGAGGGACAGCGTTTTTTTAGGAGGAGGGTTTCTGGGGGTGATTTTCGGAGGTGGTCCGTTTTGTATATGGTTTATGGGTTTTGTCCGGGGTGGTGAGTTCAGGTGGTCTGCCGATTTTCAGCTCATTCCGGCAAGGGGATCAGCCCCTAGCTTCAGTTCATTCCAGCAGCAGCAGTTTACGGTAGTTTCTTCCAGCAGCTGGGATGCAGTTTCTTGTAGCAGCCATTTCTTGTTTTTTTGAGAGGGTTCTTCACTTGCCTTGAGCAAGGATAGGTGCATTTATTCTGATTATCCATTGTATCTCATTATATTCTCAGATTAATAAAATGGCTTAGAATTTCCGGCATTTTTATGTGTATTTGCTTTATGTTCTATTTTCGGCATTTCCTATATTGTCGCATGCTTGTATTGCTGTCTATTTCCCATTCGGGATATTACAGTGGTATCAGAGCATAGTTCTGGCTCAGCCTGTGGTCTATGAAATCGGGAAAGAGATCATACAGAGGTTTGCTGGAATTTTGGAGAGCAATAGCAGTTGCAGTACCAAAAACGAAATTGGAAAAAGGGCCAAAATATAAAGGGTCAAATTTTGAAGGTTGGAATTAGAAGAAACGTTTTCTGGGTTTTTCTGGGTTTTGGGCGAGGATCACCTTCCCAAATTCCTGGAATTTTCTGAGTAGTTTTCAGTGGGGAAATCAGAGGTCGAAGTTAAAGCAGCAATATGGTTGTGCAGCAGCCGTGCAGTTTCTGAGGAGCCTGTAGACACATAGCAGAAAGAGCCGATGGCAGTTGATGATGATGAGAG
This sequence comes from Pinus albicaulis, assembly GCA_034641835.2. Classification (NCBI taxonomy): domain Eukaryota; kingdom Viridiplantae; phylum Streptophyta; class Pinopsida; order Pinales; family Pinaceae; genus Pinus; species Pinus albicaulis. The sequence goes on along the minus strand of CM076584.1, from coordinate 1,053,041,699 downwards.
GAGATTTAGAGAGGCGCTCCAACACATGCAGGATGTATCACAGAGACTCACTGCGCTGGAGAGGCAATGGGAAACCCCAAGGGGTTTTCAGATTGGTGAGGGATCAGGCACATCCCACCATTTGCCAGAGCATGATGCCACTCAGCATATGGCATCAAATACACCCACACGTCCCACTATGCCCACATTCTTAGCAGAGGACACAGGGGCAGGAGCACAGAGGGATATTCCAGCACCCACGCGATCCACCATGCCTACCTTCCTAGCAGAGGACGCAGGGGCAGCAGCACAGCGAGAGCCGGAGCCGGGCCACATGGGTGACTATTTTGCAGAGTACCAGGCATATGGGCAGGAGTTCATGGAGGCTCTCTCGTTCAGAGACTTTGTCCAGCTCCAGCGTGATAGTAGACCTCACAACTTTCACAGAGGGAACAGGCGCTCACATGATGGGGGCTTACAGCGCACAGTAGACAGATTCCATCTACCGACATTTGACGGGTCATCCAGGCGCTCAGAAAAAGCTTGGGTGGGCAAGTTGGATACCTCTTTCCAGCTTGACCGAGTATCGGAGAGGGAAATCATTAAAATGGTTACCTCGCACTTGGAGGATGAGGGCACACAGGATTGCAGGGAGTCCGAGGTTACACCTAGTGTGACACAGGATTCACCCTCATTGGAGACCTCCTCGGTCGGGTCGGTTGATGTGGTAGTGGAGAAGGTAGAGCCTACCCCAGTAGAGCCATCCATTGAGTTGATGACCGAAGTCGCGTCCGAGTCTTCGGGTGGTAGCAGCACACAGATGGGTGCAGTGTCAGGAGATGTATCCACCTTCGATGAGGCACTAGCAGGTACAGAGGTATTGGATGATGGTCGCAGACAGCGGTATCATCGGCTTCGGACGGACCTTCGAGTTTTGAGAGAGAAGGCCACGTCAGTACGGGAGGCCATTTTGTTGCGGGACCAGGAGCTGGAGGGTATGAGAGTGACTTGTGCCAAGTCGGCGGCCAAGTTGGTCCGCATTGGGGAACGACTGGATTCCCTGATGGTACAATCAGAGGGCACATTGCGGCGCATTTGTTGACCCCTTAGGGCATGCATGGATGGGTTCTCGCAGTGTTGGTGAGTCCATCCTGTTTCAGTTGGAGAGAGAGAAATGAGGCTATATTCGAGATCTCATATGTTTATTTGGATAGCGGTATGAGACAGTCAGAGTTACCTGAATAGCATCCACATGTTGAGGTTGGATGGCAGGGCAGAGTTGAGAATTTTCCGGTGGGCAGGCTACGAGGAGATAGTGATGGATCAGTGCTTCCAGCGAGGTTTTTCAATGCATGAGGAATCTGGGGAACCCAAAGTTGACTAGGAAGGAAGGAGTGGGATCACCTATGATTTCCCAGAGCGGGTGGTGACGCTATGTCTTGGAAGTCTGATTGGCCTAGTAGTGGCTTTATCTTGTTTGAGGTCTGAGCTCCAGGCAGCCAGCAGTTTATGTCGGTAACCCCTAGGTTGTCTTGGCAGGACATTCATACACGGGATCACGGGGTGGTCAGCACACCTTGGCAGGAGCTTGTCGGAGGAGGTGGCATTGGCAGGCCACCAGATGGCACCTTGTATGGGGCCAAGGATTCTTCACCTTTGTGTGGGGCACAGAGGACGCAGCAGAGCCGAGCAGTGGTGGTAATACTACTGACACACAGGGAGATTCACTTCTCGGAGCCCTTGAGGAGGATTTGGAGTGATGATCCTTTCGTCGGCAGGTATAGTGATACGACGGTGGAGACGATGTTACCGATTGGTGGTAGTCGAACATGTAGAGGCACAGCTCTATGTCATCACATCCAGGGATGTGTGGAAGCCTCTAGCATTGAGCGGTGGATTGCCGGTGGACATGGAGTAGCACGGTGGTGTGCCATAGTGTGTGGGACTGCATTGTGGAGTAGGAGTATCCTACATCACATTGAGAGCATGCAGAGAGTGACCGATGCCTGGACACAGTCAGGGCACGAGAGGGTACAGGGTGCTACAGCAGCAGCACATGGTATCCAGCAGTATACCGAGGTATGCCTCAGTGTGCAGTGGCATGTTGAGGAGTATATGGATGATCAGTGGTATGCGAGGGCATACGGTGCGGCACAGCAGGGTCTTAGAGTATTGCATCCAGGGAGACTCACAGACAGGGACACTGGGCTTACCTTTGGGGGTATTTCACCCAGGATCGATGAGGAGACAGAGGAGCGATACTTGATGGTATCTGTGGGGACTCACACATCCGACACTCTTCTACATCACTCATGGGCCCAACTAATTTTGTTGTTGTCCTTTGGCACTTTGGGCATGAGCAGCAGGGTCCGTGAGGCACACCCACGACATTTGGATGGCCCTCAGCACACTAGGCGAGAGACTTCTCAGCGGTGGCACTGGGTCAGTATGCTAGTTGACAGCCACAGTTTAGGGGATGAGGTGATCCTCTGCAGTAGTGGCACATTAGTCATTGCTGAGCCTACGCTTGGGGAGCAGGTCATGAGGGAGACATGCATCATTTTTCCCTCAGGGCATGTTGAGATCATGCATGAGCAGAGGATATTGGGTTCAGCAGAGGTAGCATCCCAGCATGCGTCTAGACTCCAGACATTGTATCGACACTTCATCGAGAGGGTGGATGACATATTCAATGCAGATGAGGTGGCGGAGGTAGAACAGGAGGGCATTCCTTCTGTATGCCAGGGTGAGGACTCTCTTTCATATGAGTCCATAGGACCAGATGAGGTTGCTTCTGTGGAGCAAGAGCAGTCATGCAGGCATGATGACAGTAGATTGCAGCCGTATTACAGTGTGCAGGGTGAGCAGTCAGGGGACTATATAGGAGATACTCTGGGTGATGAGTCACTTGTGGCGCTTCAGCTAAAGCAGCACATGATGGAGCCTGAGTCAGCAGAGGAGGATACTATGGACATCAGGCATGACATTTCCTTGGGTGAGGTCCAGATGGGTGCCCACATTGAGCCTATGATGGATATGTGGCTAGCATTGGGGTCATCCTTTGAGGTGGAGCAGTCAAATGCACAGACACCGAGTACCGTGACAGCAGCTACAGATCCATGTCCTCTGGAGATGTTGGAGGTAGATGTGATAGTTTGGCAGTGGGAGATGATTACGGGTTGGCGGCAACCTTCTAGGCATGTTTCTGCATGCAGTTGTTGTTGCTACATCAGATGCTTCCTCCAAGATGGACTGGCGGGAGATCATGAGTTGGTACCCTCTTGATGGTACGGTATTCTTCGTAGGGAGCACAGTGGAGCAGGGGCCCTTGGACATAGTAGATATTACAGATCCCAGTCGGCAGGAGGGCACCAGTTGTCGTTACTTCAGGACTCCTTCCCAATTTCAGGAGAGCAGGATCAGCATGGGATTGAGTCATGACTTGGATCGGAGAGAGGTGATGAGTTGGTATGCAGTTGGAGGGGTAGCATATGCAGCTACAGGTACAACGCAGCAGGAGCCCAAGAGCATTGAGGCTTATTGGTGGTCTTCACCTCTTAGAGCATTAGTCATAGCCAGGGGCAGTGCACAGTCCGAGTCGTGGGACTTGGGCGATTATTGGCCATGGTGGCGATGGGATCCGGGGGGATTATTGGTTGACTGGTACTGTGAGAGGCTAGTTTGGGATCCTGGCATTGAGATATCCCTTCGTATCAGGGTGATGCAGGAGACAGAGAGGTTTCAGTGGGACCCAGGCACATTTTGCAGTATCGGTGGGGAGCATCAACTAGAGAGTAAGCTTGTTCAAGCGTTGCTTGAGGACAAGCAATTTTTGCCGGATGAGGATGCCACTTGGGAGAGCGAGCAGATTTTACAGCATCCATCACTTCAGTTGCTTGAGGACAAGCAAAATTTTGCCGGGGGAGATTGTAATATTCCTAATTAGCACCGCTAATTGGAATATTTGAATTTTGTATAGTTTTGCCGCCTATAGTTAATTAATAAATAAAAGTGAGAAAAGGGGGGGCTAACTCACTTAAATAAAATAAAGTGTTTCCCTAGTAGATGCAACGTTATAACTTAAGGGGGAGCCTTGGGGGTCCACACCCCGTATGAGAGGAGGCTCACGTAGCCTCTAGAAGCTTCTGCGTAGGCCCATGAGGAGCACGTGGGAGAGAGAGGGACCACGTAGGGTTTTGAGGAGGGCCAGCGTTATAAAAGGAGGGAGAGCTATCTCATTTGGGCATTATTGATATTGTTGATGATATTGAGCTAGAATTCTGTCTACTTGAGCACGCTGGCTGTTTAGTCGGTCTGCAGCACTGTTTAGTGCGACTGAGTGTCTCCGGTCAGAGATCTCACCCTTGGCTCCGGGGGACTTCGAGTGCCTGCTCGGGCAAGGTTTTTCTTCAATCTTTAGCAGGAGATTTGCAGGTGTTTTGTTGGGAGTTTTGCTGAGGAGCTGAGCTTCATTGGGTGGCTAACTTGATCCTTGGAGAGAGGCAGTTTGAGTTAGGTGTTCAGGTGGTAGAGATTCTATGGGAGGTCGAACCTATTAGGTGCCTTGGAGAGTTCAACGTTTATCGGTGGGAGATTTTCTGAGGAAGTTGTGGCCCCATTTCGATCTTTCGGTTGGTGTCTACTTGCTGATTCTTGGAGGGACGACGTTTTTTTTTAGAAGAGGTTTTACAGGAGTGATTTTTCGGAGGTGGTCCGTTTTGTATATGGTTTCTGGGTTTTGTCCGGGGTGGTGAGTTCAGGTGGTCTGCCGATTTTCAGCTCATTCCGGCAAGGGGATCAACCCCTAGCTTCAGTGCATTCTGACAGTTCCGGTAGTTTCTTCACAGCCTAGTGGGATGCAGTTCCTAACTAATAACGACGATTTCTGTTTTACGAGAGAGGGTTCTTCACTTGCCTTTAGCAAGGATAGGTGCATTTATTCTGATTATCCATTGTATCTCATTATATTCTCAGATTAATAAAATGGCTTAGAATTTCCGGCATTTTTATGTGTATTTGCTTTATGTTCTATTTTCGGCATTTCCTATATTGTCGCATGCTTGTATTGCTGTCTATTTCCCATTCGGGATATTACATGTGGACAATGCCCTTAAATCCACTCCCTCGGCATCAATTATATGACTCTTTTGAATTCTCACAAGGGCTACCGCCGTCAATTGTAATCCCGCTGTGAAAGGGCGGTGGTTAATAACGTGGAACAATTCACAAAGGTTTCGTATGCTTTGCCCAGCTCTCGATCATAACGACCACGAGCTCGACGTCACTTGGATTCAGAGGAATATTGGCGGCTTCACACTGAATCGTCCAACCTCCACGACGGTTGTATGCAATTTCATTTTGTTTCACGGCTTCATCATACCCTATAAATTTGCCGTCACAAATTCTTAGTAAACACCCCTCGCTTGCGTAAAACATGAAGCTGGCTCCTTCAATAATTTGATGGTGACTTGTTCTCGTATCGACCGTCGCTTCATGAAGCATGCTCCTCTGGCATATCAGTGTGAATAACGTTTAAGTGCCCAACTCCACACACAGCACCCCTCATGCTGGTCATCTGTGGTATAGCCCGTGTCTCCGCAGTTCGCTGACTTGGCTGCTCGGCAGCTCATCTCATTTGAACGACAGCTTCCAACTCAATTGGGTATAAAATGCTCGCTCGGCCTGCGCGGCGGCTCATAAAATTGGTTCGAATTCAATACTAATCTTCATGTTTCACCTTATCACGACCGACACCCAAGTTGCATTCGCAAACGCCCACAGATCTGTAATCCGGTTCCTATTTGGTCTTCCAGCAGTTGCTATCTGATGCGGCTAGCACCAAAGATTGGCCCACCACTGAAAAAAATGCGGTCTCTGCCTACTATGATCCATCGTCAACAGTGCATTGACCGATCCTCAACCAAAGTCTAAAGTTCAAATTCCTCCACTGGCAGTTTCAGGAGTTAATCCACACATGGCCATCATGCAATTGGTCTCATCGATGCAGTTCTTCTATTTCGGTTCGAAGGCGGCTCCTGCAATCCTACAGATGGGTTTCAACAATGGTGCATCGGTTCTTCGAAAATGCATATGCATACCAACGGTGGCCCACGCATGCACGTCATATTCCTTAGCCTCCCAAAGACAGTGGCTCTTGGAAATGTGGAAAATGAACTCGATTTCCAACACCAGCAAATAATACTTTGGCAAATATCTTTCTCTTCGGAAGTTTTAGAAATAACTACAACAATCTGAAACCCTCAGTATTGACCTGCAGTAAAATCCTTGAACTTTGATTTTTTGGAAATTTGGCACCTTCGAAACCCTTGAACAACTAACACTCGCAGGCGGAGCCAAGACCAAGGCTTTGATACCACTGTAATATCCCGAATGGGATATTTTTACTAAAAATGCAGATAAATAAATAAACTCCACAAAATGCTGCAAAATCAACATTTACTTACAGAAGATTGCCATGTAAAATTAAACATACAAGTACATGCAAATCCATAACACCATAATGCAGGAATAAAACTCAGCTTTATTATATTATCACTGGGGTTACAAGCTGAAATAAAGATAGCTGAGATAAATGAAATACAACTGGCCTCAAGAAAATCTGATGCACTGCTACATGGCAATGGCCTCCAAAATTGACTGCTGCCCTCTCCCTTCGGCAACAGCTACCACTGAATCCACTGAAGCTCCCGTTGAAGATCTGAATGATCCTCACTCCAATATCACTGAAGCTCTGTGAAACTTCTGAATGAAGTCTCCTCAAAGAGAGTTGGGTTTTCGTCCAACACTCACAACTCACAGGGTTTTTAGATCACAGAGCTACGGGTGAGAGTAAGAATCCACATTCTCAGGACTCTCATACCACAGAAAATGATCTACTCCCAAGAGATGTCTCCCAATGGCCTCCTCCCTGCGTTTTATAGATCCCTTGGAGCCTTCTAGAGCATTATTTTATTATTATTTTATTTATGGAGCACTTTCCCTTTTTATTAAAATATTATAAAATATTCCTTTTGTATATAAAGATCATCAGCGACACGCCTTCTCGGTCAAATACGTGTCCTTTGTCCCATCGTGGGGTCTCCTCATCTCGGTTCCAGCCAGGCTATTACACTGGGTGTTCCATCAAATCCATCATGTATTCTCTCGGAATGCCTGCAGACGATTCGTTGGAGTTAAAGCCACTGGCTAACTCAAATTCCGAAAGTTATCGGAATGCATGGAAACGAGCAATGCCCAGGATGATGGAGTATATCAAGCGAATGCCTCCAAACACTATGAAAACTCCTCAAAACTCCTCCAAAAAGCTCCTAAGCCCACTGATAGCACCAATCTGTACATGTGACCTGTCTGCTCCTAACTCTGGAAGTCCCTCCTAGCCCTGTCATGGGTGATACCAAAAATGGGAATATTACATGCATACATCTGTGTTTTAATTCTAAATATGAATGTGCAACTAAGAGTATTACTACAGGACATGTTAATAGCACCTTGTTTTTAACTAGTTGTCATTTCTTTGTTTTCCTCTGATTTTCGGTGTTGAGAATTCTTAATTGCTCTCACTCCCGTTTGACCTCTGCCTTCTACTTCTCTTTTCCGGATCAAAGGATCCTTAAGTGCCCTTTATCCCGATCATATCACCTCAAAAAACAATTTCCCATAATCTCCAAGGGTTATCTATCTTGCCCTGAAAACATTTGACCTTTTAGGCCCTGATCCTAGTTCTGCTAGCTTGATTTAGACCCCATAGCCCAATGGACAAGTAAATTTCCCTCTATTCATCCCTTTTAGTGATTTGTTCTCACCAACACAATCAATCAAAACCAAAACTGCCCATTCATAACTAGCCTAACATTTGTAAATCAAACAAAGATAAATCTTAAAGAGAGAGCCCTCTCTAAACCCTAGGAAGTGTGATCCTAGAGTTTGAAGTAGGTTTGTGGTTACCTCTAGAGTTCTTTGACTTAAATCCAAAATCCCACAACTTAAGAATTTACTAGAGTGTTAACATGGGGTAGCATCAGTTGTGCTCTAGATCCCAAATTTTGAGAAAGGACTAGAGTTCACCTGATCTACAAGACTCAGAAATGGATTTGGGAAATTTCATCTGGTTTAAGAGATATTAAATTAATTAATTATTTTAATGTATTTCCTAAGTTAAAACTTAGGAAAATAAAATAATTAAAGTGAATTTAATTAAACATGTAATGAAATTGTCTTAAGTCACACGGATCAAGCTTTCTTTTAATCTTAGCCATTGATTAAAGATTTAATCTTGGTCATTGATTTGTCAACGAGAAAAGTATAAAGGAAAGGCTTGGGTCATTTGTGAAAAATACACACGAGGCGAGCAGGCTAAGTTGAGGTCACAGAAGTAGGTTTGCTAAGAATTCTCAAAAAGTGTTTGATTCCCAGAAGGGAATTTAGACGAGGGGATGATCTGATCCTTGATCCTAGAATACCTGAGACCTCGAGAGAAGAGATCGAGCGATGCGAGTAGAGGGAAGGCAAGGCGGCAAGATGCGCGCGATTTGGAAGCCCTTCGGTGTTACGTAGAGGGCCATGAGACGTAGTGATTGCGTCTACGGTGCAGGGGTCTTGCGGTCCTTCACAGAGGCATTTGAGGGTTTTGAGGAATCATCCAAGGCGACCTGAGCACAGCGAAGAGGCTTGAGAGAGGTGACCTGATATCTTTCGGAGAGCGATCTGGGTTTCTAGGACTAGATGCAGTTTGAGTTCTATAAAAATCTGTTTGGTGTGGATCAATCAATATTTTTGGTCTTAGATCAGCCAAAAGTTGTAGATCTAGAGTTTTCTCTGTAGGGTTTTCCAGATATGGAACCCAGAGTTGTGTATTCAGAAATATTCTTAATAATAGAGCCCTCCAGTAGCTAGAGACCGGTTTTCCCACCTTGGGTTTTTCAAAGGACAGTTTGTCAAGAAATAATTGTGTCACTTTGTCCATGTGTGCATGTGCTTATTCTAGATCTGAATTGGTAGAGATCTGTTATGTGTTTTGCTTTGATGTTAACTTGAATTTATTCAGTTGATAACTTGTATAAGTAGGAGAAGCTTAACCAGATTAACAAAAATAATTTCTACATAAGAATTAAGATTGAGAAATTTCTACATGGTATCGGAGCAATTGCAGATCTAGAAGGGTCTTGACTAAAGAATGCAAGGATCTGAAACTGCAGGAAAACGGCCCCAAATGAAAGCGAGATACGGCAATGACACAATTTTCAAGAGTAGATTCACGCAAAGGGAAGGGTGACATTGTCCAACGCAGTTTTCAGGAGTAGATTGACGCAGAGGGAAGGGTGACATTGTCCAGCGCTGTGTCCTAGAAAACCCACGCAATTACTGCGCAGAGGAAGCTCAGAAACAGCGCTGGTTGGGTCTGAAGCCAGCCAGTGTGATTCAGATCTGAATCTGTCAGATCCAGAAAAAGTCTGCAGAAAAGTTGCAGAAATTTAGAAGAGCTGGTGGGGTTAAACTTCTGAAGTTTTCAGATTTTTAACCTTAGCACAAGTGACAAAGTTTGGGAAGAGATCAGCTTCTCAGAGAGTTCTTGCCAAAGGAAACTTGCAGTTTGGTCAGAGGATCAAAGAAGAAGCTGAATCATAGTTGATTTGGTAGATTTCCAAGGAGGGAAATCAAGTGTTAGAGGGAGCAGAGGGTGCCCAGTTTGAAAAGGACCCTAGATCCAAATCTCTAGCATAGAGACGAGGAGCTCCGACACATTCTGAGCAGATGGCTCATGGACTGCGTGATCAGAATAGGCTAGAGGGCCTGTCAAACTTTTCGGTATGGAAAGCTAGGATCCTAATTGTCCTTGAGGCATATGGTCTAAGAGACCATGCAGAACAGACCCTGGCCACACCGACAAATGCAGATATCCTACGGAAGCATAGAGAAGTTGTTGGGCATGACAAGCGGTTGATAATGGACGATATCAAGGACCATATTGTACCACACGTAGCTGAGAAGAAGACAGCTAATGAGATGTGGAAGGCCTTGACTTCCCTATATGAGGGAAAATCAGTCCAAAGAAAGATGCTATTGGAGGCCCAAATGAGGTCATTCATGATGACCAAGGGAGAAGACATCGAGCATTTCCTCTTCAGATTGCAACCAATCAGGGATTAGCTGACTGCAACGGGTGCAACCGTAGACAATGCAATGATAGTCAGGACTGCCCTCAATGCAGTCACGGATGAGTGGGAGACCTTTGTCCAAAGTATCTTGGGTAGAGCGGACCTCCCAGATTGGGACACCTTGTGGTCAATCCTGCAGCAAGAAGAACTACGTAGATTCACCAAGAAGCAGCACAGCCCTGCGTTGACCAAGGTTAAGAAGGAAGACGAGGAAGATGCAGCCTTGGCATCAAAGAAGCAGCCGAAGAAGAATAAGGATCTTTCTAAGATCAAGTTCTTCCAGTGTGGCAAAATGGGATATTTCTCCAGCGATTGTCCAGAAAAGAAGAAGGACAAGGAAGCATCTTCTTCCAAAGCAGCAATGGCAGATGATGGGTCCGAAGATTATGTAGTCATGAGTGCTCATGAACCACGGAGGTGGGGGGACATGGACATGTAGAGGAGCTACATGGAAGTAAGGCGGGATCTTTGAGCAGCTCATCTCTTAAATCACAAGCGAGCTACGGCAGCCTTAAGAAAGTAGCAGGACAAGTGGAGCAGTGGGGGCATAGATCACAAATGAGGTAGAGGCAGAGGCAGAGGTAGACCTGGAGGCTGGGAGAAGCAGCAGCAGCGTAGAAGCAGTAGCAGTGCAGAGGCTGATGTGACTTCAGCAGCGCAATGCAGTGCTGCTTACGTAGTGCAGAGCTGCAGCAGCGCAGAGAGCTTTAGAGGGACAGCGCAATGCAGCAGCAGCGTGATAGATTTCAGCACAAGGAGCTGATGTGACTTCAGTGGTGCAGAGGAAGCCTGATTATGTAGGCAGAGCTGTAGTTGTGCATCGCTCTTTAAATGCCAGCACAGATCTATAGCCTATGGAGCTTCAGTGATGAGGATGCACCCCATCTGACTTGTCTGTCAAAGATTGGGCAGGAGATTCAGTTGTTACTCTCAACAATTGAAGTTGCAGTGCAGCAGATCAGCAGTGGCAGTGCTATGAACAGAGCACAGATGCAGCATATTGAGAGGTTGTTGCAGTATAGTGGTTGTAGTGGTAGTGGCAGAGTCATGAGCAGCAGTACAGAATGGCAGCAGCAGTGCAGAGTTGAGTGGCAGGAGGCCAAGCCTCAGCAGCACAGAACCAGTGCCCAAAATCATGTAATGCATAAGTGTGATGTATTGCTAGAGCACACCCTTGATGCTAAGAGGGAGTGTTGAGATTTTGTGTATTTGGGGTAGCATCAGTTGTGCTCTAGATCCCAAATTTTGAGGAAGGGCTACAATTCACCTGATCTACAAGACCCATAAATGGATTTGAGAAATTTCATCTGATTTAGGAGATATTAAATTAATTAATTATTTTAATGTATTTCCTAAGTTAAAACTTAGGAAAATAAAATAATTAAAGTGAATTTAATTAAACATGTGATGAAATTGTCTTAAGTCACACGAATCAAGCTTTCCTTTAATCTTAGCCATTAATTAAAGATTTAATCTTGGTCGTTGATATGTCAACGAGAAAAGTATAAAGGAAAGGCTTGGGGTCATTTGTAAAGACACACAGAGGCAGAGCACTAAAGCTAAGTTGAGATTCTAGGGCGGGGTTGCTAAGAATTCTCAAAAGTGTTTCAGTTGCAGAGAGGGGAATTTAGACCAAGGGGATGATCTGATCCCGCAGTCTAGAATACACAAGAAGCAGAGAAGAGATCAGCAAGGACAGCGTAGAGGAAGGCAACAGCAGCAAGGATAGCGCGATTTTCAGGAAGCCCTTCAGGTGTTACGCAGAGACCCTTAGGGGCAGCGTAGTGATTGCGTCACCCAGTCTAGTGTAACGCAGTCCCTTCCCGAGGCAGCGCTGAAGGTTTGGAGGCCATTCAAGGCTGACGCAGAGCCCAGCAGGGGCTTTAAAGGCTGACGCAATGTCTTTCAGGGGCAGATCTGGGGTTTCTAGGCCTAGATCTGGCTTAGTTCTATAAATCCCATTTGAGGGTGTGGATCAGTCAGTATTTTTGGTCTTAGATCAGCCAGAAGTTGTAGATCTAGAGTTTTCTAAGTAGGGTTTTCCAGATCTGGAACCCAGAGTTGTGTATTCAGAAATATTCTTAATAATAGAGCCCTCCAGCAGCCAGAGACTGGTTTTCCCACCTTGGGTTTTTCCGAGGACAGTTTGTCCAGAAATAACTGTGTCACTTTGTCTATGTGTGCATGTGCTTATTCTAGATCTAAATTAGTAGAGATCTGTTATGTGTTTTGCTTTGATGTTAACTTGAATTAATTCAGTTGATAACTTGTATAAGTAGGAGAAGCTTAACCGGATTAACAGTAATAATTTCTGCATAAGAATTAAGATTTAGAAATTTCTACAGCAAGTGCCCCATTCTTCTGTGCCATAGCTCATTCAGATCCATTTCATCTACGCTGCCAACTAGTGCCATTGGGGAATCAAGTTGCAGCTTGTACAGCTTGTTGCTTCTTACCCCAATTTGTGCCTTCTTCTTCCAACTAGGGTGCTTGACGTCATAGTTTTAAAACCAGGCCGGTCTGGCTCGGAACCGGCCGAGTCGACCGAGCCAAAGGGTAGGCTGGTCCGACTCGGCGATTAAACCGGTCAAGCGGCCCGGTTGTTACCGAGCCAGCCGCGCGGTATACCGACTCGGCCGGCTCAGTAACAAACCGGCCAGCTCGGCCTGGTCCGAGTTAAACCAGCCGGTTTGTTCCATCCAACCGGGGGGCCCAAAAACAATAAAAAATCGGACTTGAAAATGAAATTTTTTTTGCTGTTAGGTTTTGCTTAGGCTATCTAACCTCTCCCCATCCTATTTAACTTACCCAACCCCTCTCAATACCTCACATCTATCTCATTGAATTTGCTTGAGCATTTGTGAGGGTTTTCTGAAGAGTTGTGGAGTTGGTTTTTGGAGCAGCTTCATGCTAATGTTAAATTCTTGAAGTAAAAGTGACATTCTCCTTAATCTTCATTTTCATCCTTTTACGTAAATTTTTAACATTACCATGAAATGACTCAAGATATTTGAGAGTGGTTCCGACCTCATTGGATTTCATATGGAGAAAGTAGAATTTTAGATCTCATTCAAAATCCAGCAGACTTATCAGTTTTTCAGGATTTCAGGATTGGGTTATTGCAATGTTTCCATCGAATTTTGTCATGTATTAGGGTATGGAACTTGTATTTAATCAAGAGCACCAATCCCTCTATGTACCTTGATGACATGATGTTAGTGACATTGGTTATGTTTTTTGTTTTGATCTCTATATCATCATCTTGTATTGGACAGTGCACTAGGTGCAATTTTGATATAATGGATATATTCATGAGCCTACTTTGATCACATGTTGTCTTTTGTGACTTATCTATATTGTAATGCTTTGTGTTTGGAAACATGAATAAAAATCTTTAAATTTATGTTTTTGTACAAAAAAATTAATATTTAATGTATTTTTTACAAAAACCAAGTCATTGAAATCGAGTCGACCGAGTCATTACCGATTCAGAGTCAGAGTCCGAGCCGACCCTCAGCCTGGTTGGAACCCGATTCCGTTTTTTAAAACACTGCTTGACGTAGACTCTATTGCCAATAAAGTAGACGTCATATCCTCGGTTTTGAAGCTGTGACACTGAGAGTAGATTCATCCCCAAACCCGACACATGTAGTACATTAGTGGCCAAGATTCTATTCCCTGCCTCGATCTGAAAAACTACGGTACCTCTCCCAATGGGAGTGCACTTTGCTTTATTACCCATGGTTATTTTGAAATTCATCTACTCTTCTTGGTAGTCGGAAAAACAGTCCCGTACTCCTGTCATGTGAGCAGAGGCTCCACTGTCAATATACCAGACATCTGAGGACGTAGTGCTTGATACGCAAGCAAAATCTTCCTCTAGTCTGGACGCCAATACAAATACATCATGATCCATCTATTCTATCGTGCTTCTTCCCCCTCCTAGAGAACTGCGTGAACCCTTCTACGTTGTTGTTGCAACAGTAGATCTTTGTTCACTGATAGATGCCCCCTCTGTTATTCATCTTTGGCTCTGATACCATGTGAAAATTACAAATAGTTGCAGTGATAGATTTATTTATCCTACTTATTATTTCAATAAGTTATTATTCAGAAATCTTCCGACAAATATTGAAATAAATACTACTGCAACATTCACAATTATATATGCAGAGAAATAAACAGTAGAGAACATAAGCACAAGAATCAATCAAATGTACACAGTTATTTTTGGACAATTGTCCCCGGAAAAACCCAATATGGGAAACCGGTGTAGCAGATGAGGGTTTTATTAATTCTTCAGCAAATTATATCTTTACAGGGAAAATATTTGGCAAATAAATTCTGAACCACCTGAGACTAAATATCCATCTTACTTAGACAATTTTCTGACATCCAGAATAGCCCCTGCAAGCCCCTGCGTCAAACTGCGTGATTCTCTGCGCAGTCCCAGTGCTAGATGATCCGGATTTATGCAGAAACGCAACAGAATAAATATATAACCATAAATACAAAGATGCAGTGGAAATAATACTTCATTTCATTAATATCAAAGAACTGAAATTTGCTTACAGACAGAATGGAAATAAAACTAGCTAGGGCGCTGGTAGCTATCTCTAAGAAGAGATGTGGCGGCTACAGGCCTCTGAACTCAGTTACAATGAGGCTCAAGGGCCTATTTATTATTTAGAAACAAAGGGAAATTCTAAACAGCCAAAACCCTAACCCTAGGAAATGAAGCACCAAAACTATAGGCCTCGTTTGGGTAAACTGGTGTTTCAACTTCCCAGGGGCATAACTTTGGCATACGATCTCCGTTTGACGCGTACCATACCTCGTTAGAAAGATCTATCCGAGGACTACAAATTTTGAACGAGCAATATCGGTGGGTCCATGGACCCATGTTGCTCTCCATTTTCCCAAAAAACGTCGTTTAGGGCCTCAAAACAGCTCTGGAAGTTCAGGACCCGAAAAACTGCTAAAAATAGTAAGTTGTGCCGAAATTGAAAAACTGAAAGAGACAATGGTGGGGCCCCAAGTGGAATAGGCGGGTGACCACCAATATCCACCTGGATCATTCCTCCCCCATTAGGAAGCAATGGTCCGCGTTAAGTTCCTCCATGACATGAGGAAATTTCTGCTGAACTTGGTCCCTGGTGAACCACTTTCCTTGGTGCAGGAGTTGACCAGCTTTGACAACCTGATACAGTTGGATCTTCTGTTGGCGAGTGTTCTTGATTTGCATGTCCATGATACAATACGCAATTTGCTTTGTTCCATGCGATGGGTTTAACTCTATTGGTGTGAGTTGTTACGCAATGTCGGATGTAAGGTGTCTAATGAAGGTGGAAAAAAGGGCGAGCGGTCCACATTGAATACTGGGTGCAGACCAAGGAATGGTGGAATACTGAGCTCGAAGGCATTGTTCCCTACAGCCTTGGTGATGGTGTACGGCCCGTATCGGAGAGGGTGAAGCTTGTGGTGGGGTCCAGTGAGGTGCTCCTTCTGCAAATATAGCCATACTTTTTCGCCCACCTGGAAGTTGTGTGGCACCCGGTGTTGATCATGGCGTTGCTTGTACTTAGCATTGGCTTTGTCCAATATGTCATGAACCTGTTGGCGGATGTGTTGAATGCGCTCGATGAAGTTATTTGCTTTGTCGACTTCAAACTGGACATGAGCTGAATCGGCCTGAGTAGCCACAAATGGCATGGCTACGTCAATGGGACATAGTGGCTGAAATCCCAAGCCCACCTGAAAGGGGCTATGGTCGATTGAACTGTGAAGAGCCCGATTATAACTATGTTGTACATGGGGAAGGCTCTCATCCCATGTGCGTGGATGCTTTGAATTGTACATGCGCAGAATGTGTACAATCATTCTGTTGACGACCTCTGTCTGGCCATCTGTTTGGGGATGGAAAGCTGTGGACTTGGTGAGCTTGGTGTCCAGCATTGACCAGAGATTGGACCAAAATGTGTTGAGGAACCTGCTATCCCGATCTGATATGATAGATTGTGGGATCCCAAAGTGCACCCACACTCGTACAAAGAAGAGTTTAGCAGTGGCTTCTGCTGTGATATTCTTCTTGCAAGCCGCCATAATGGCCATCTTCGAGAATCTGTCGACGACCACGAAAACACAGTCATTTCCATGCTTAGTAGAAGGCAGGCCCGACATGTAATCCATGGAGATGGATTCCCAAGGTCGACTAGGGGTAGGTAGCGGAGTATATAGGCCTTGCTTCTTGATGGTTGATTTGGTAATGGCACAGGCAGTGCAGGATCTGATGTGCTTCTCGACATCCTTTCGAAGGTTCGGCCAATAGAAATACTTCTGCAGTACAGCTACTGTTTTCTCAACCCCGAAATGCCCAGCGACTCGACTGTAGTGTGCTTCCCATATCACCTTGGCATGCTCGCTTGAAGGAACACAAAGGTGTCCCAGGTGACATAAAAGTGCATCTTGGAGGTGAAAATTTGGAACTTGCGTACCCCCTAAGAGTGCCTTGTAAGTGTGGCCGAATTCTGGGTTGCACTCATAGAGAAGCGGCCAATCAGAAGTCTCGTGCCCACAAGAGTTGAGAATGGTGGTGAGCGCCACGATCGGTGGTCGGCTGAGGCAGTCTGCAACATTATTGGTGCTATCCTTCTTGTACTTGATGTTCAAATGAAACTGTTGCAAATATGTGGACCATTTCTTATGGCGATCATTCTACAACTTCCCTTGTGTCTGTATGAACTACAGGGGTCGGTGGTCTGTGTGGATGATTGTTTCCTTCCCCAAAATGTAATGTTTCCATTGTCGACAAGATTGCACAATGGAATACATTTCTTTGTCATAAGTGGGATACTTGCGAACAGTGTCAGACAATGTCTCACTGTGATATGCCACTGAATGTCCCTGTTGAGTAAGAACTGCCCCAATAGCATAGTCAGAGGCATATGTCTCGATCTCAAATGGTTGTTGCAAGTTTGGTAATGTGAGCACTAGGGCAGAACAAAGGCGATTTTTCAATTCTGTGAACGCCTTCTGTTGAGGTTCCGACCAAAAGAATTTTGCTCTCGCTCCTCCTTTGGTGACTTGACTCAAGGGCCAAGTGATATGAGAGAATCCCAACACGAATCTACGGTAGAAATTAGCAAGACCCAGAAAGCTGCGAAGCTCTGTTATAGTAGTCGGGGCTGGCCAATCCGGAATGACTTGGATCTTGGCTGGATCCACATGCACCCCCCTTTCATCAATAATGTATCCCAGATATTGAACCTGGGTCATGCCAAACGTGCACTTCTCCAAATTGGCACACAACTTGTGTTGCCGCGGTGTTTGGAGGACTTGTCGGATGTGATGAAGGTGCTCTTCCCAAGTCTTGCTGAAGATCAAAATGTCATCCAAGTACACCACTACGAATGAGTTGGTGAATGGCCGCAAGATGTCGTCCATCATCCTCATGAAGGTTGCGGGAGCATTCGTCAACCCGAAAGGCATGACCAGCCATTCAAAAAGGCCTTCCTTGGCTTTGAAGGCGGTCTTCCACACATCAGAGGGTTCAATTGGTACCTGGTGATACCCAGACTTCAGGTCGATCTTACTGAAATATTTTTCACCTTGGAGTTGGTCCAGAAGGTCATCAATCCATGGGATTGGGTACCTATTCCGGACAATGATCTTGTTCAGTGCCCGATAGTCAATACAGAGTCTCCACGTCCCATCCTTCTTCTGTACCAACACGATCGGGCTCCCACAGGGCGATGAACTTGGTCTGATGTGACCTTTCTGCAACAGCTCCTGAATCTGCCTCTTGATTTCATCATTTTCCAGAACAGAGTGTCGATAGATCAGTCCATTGGGTAGCGGCGCACCTGGGGTCAAATCAATCGGGTGCTTGACCTGACAGTGCAGAGGAACCCCTGTGGGTGAGGTGAAGATGTCCCCGTACTCCTCCACAACCTTATCCATTTGTTGTTGTTGTGCAGAGGAGCCCTGTCTGGAGGTCGTGGCCACAGTCTTCTTCTTGCCCTGGGGGCGGATCATCAGGAAAACGAATTTCCTGGTTTGGGAAATGAGCTTACGACATTAACACGATAACCATAGAGATAGCGAGGAGGTCCGATCTACGGTATCTGTACAACTGTTCCCAAAG
Source organism: Pinus albicaulis (assembly GCA_034641835.2). Lineage (NCBI taxonomy): Eukaryota > Viridiplantae > Streptophyta > Pinopsida > Pinales > Pinaceae > Pinus > Pinus albicaulis. Next base: position 1,053,023,402 of record CM076584.1, on the reverse strand, counting down.
TAACAATGCTTATTTGTAGGCGGGAACTCATACACGGTATGACACTTCCACAAGTATGGTTGTCTTTAATAATGCATGAAACATCCCCAATGAACTTATCATAAGCCTTTTACCTCATTCGTGAAGGGCTTGATGATGCTATAGGTAGACAGGTAGAAAGCGACAACATGGCAGACGACGCGGAGATCTCGTCCCTTGTGAAGCTTTTGATGGTGTCATGGATGTGGGTGAGTTGTGGTGTGAGCCATTGCTCTGACATCGGCAAATAGTTCTTTTGGCTCCCATTGTCGACAATGAACCGTACTGGGGAGCCCTTTACCCACATCTGGGAGTGGAAGAGACGTTCCTCCTCCTCTGGATCTTCCGGTTCCTCCTTCTGGATCTTCGTAGTGGCAACAGTGGCGTTGGCCTCCGCATCAATAATCTGTTTCCCTTTGTCATTCCCCTTGTCAAGTTCTGATTCAGAGTCGGAGCATGCAGCTGACTCAGAAGCCCTCATCTCGGCCACCAATGACTGCTTGGCCCGACACTCACTTGTGTTGTGAATGGAGCTCTTCTGGAACTCACACCACTTTCCCATGTCCTTCTTTGGCTTTGCAGTGTTTTTCTTTGCTTGTGGCTTCGACAGGTTGTCTTGAGTCACCATGCCTTGGCTCTGTCCTTTGTTCTGCGGTTTGGGAGTACCCTTCCCTTGCTTTTGATTCACCGATCCAAAGTCTCGCTTCTTCTACTTGAATTTCTGCTCAATCTTGGCAACATACCGGTATGCCATACCAAGCGAGGAGATGTCGAGGAACTCCATTTCCTCACAGATGTGTACGTGCGGACAAGCCGTCTGCTAGCACCCCGAATGTTTCTCGAATCTTGATACTGACTTGGTGCGGAGGTATGGACAAATTTGTCGGTTAATGCACATCTTGATCCCTTTGTTATTATGGCGACCTGGTCCATTATATGTACTTGTCCTCTTTAGCTCCCCACCGGTCTGATCCCACCGGGATAGTATTGTTCCTTGATGGCGTCTCGGGAGAAGAATTCCAGAGTGGGGGTACGGTCAAACAGAGGGAGTTCTGTCTCTCGTCATTTTTCTCACAGTCGGTTTCCCACTAGTCCTTGACATGGGGGGCAGCTTTGAGGAGTGCAAAAATAATCTTCTCCCTATCGGAAAAGTCATGAACCGAGAAATATATTTCTAATAGATTCAACCATATATCTATGACATCTGCATCTATTTGACCCTCAAATATGGGAATGTCAAAGTTTACTCGTACTTCCAAAAGCAGCTGTACCTGCAGTGGCTACCGAATGCAACAGACTTCGCTGGGTGGGCAAACATGGAAGGAATCTGCAAAGAATCAACTATCACTGCTCTTTGTTCCATTCTTTCTATGGGCCTCCTGTTGGACATTTTGATAGGATCTCCTGCTCCCTCATATTTCTTTTCATCCCCCATGGGTTTCCGTCGGGGTTTGCGAGGCTGATCTTGCAAAGGTTCCACCAGATCGAGCCCTAACTCCTTATACCCTGACCTCGTTGGGGACATGCAAAGAAAGATCGAGAAAAAGAAGACCGCTCTGATACCACTAATCCGGATTTATGCAGGAACGCAAATGTAATGTGCTGATATAACCAGCCATAAAGATGCTAGAGAAATAATTCTTCATTTAATTAATATCAAAAGAACCGAAATTTGTCATATTTAATGGAAATAAAACTAGCTAGGGCGCTGGTAGCTATCTCTGAGAAGAGATGTGGTGGCTACAGGCCTCTGAACTCAGTTACAATGAGGCTCGAGGGCCTATTTATTATTTAGAAACAATGGGAAATCCTAAATAGCCAAAACCCTAACCCTAGGAGATGAAGCGCCAAAACTATGGGCCCTGTTTGGGTAAATTGTTGTTTCAACTTCCCAGGGGCGTAACTTTGGCATATGATCTCTGTTTGACGCGTACCATACCTCGTTAGAAAGATCTATCCGAGGACTACAAATTTTGAACGAGCAACATGTGTCCATGGACACATGTTGCTCTCCATTTTCCCAAAAAACGTCGTTTAGGGCCTCAAAATGGCTCCGGAAGTTCAGGACCCGAAAAACTGCTAAAAATAGTAAGTTGTGTCGAAACTGAAAAACTAAAAGAGACAATGGTGGGGCCCCAAGTGGATTAGGCGGGTGACCACCAATATCCACCTGGATCACTGGACTACGTGGAGACTGTGTGGGGTCTCTGCGCTGCAACCTCAAGCTGCCTCCAGTGACCCACTACTGCTCTCCAACCCTGATCTCGATCACCCCTGACCTCCTCCTCCTCCTGCTCCTGCAACTTCTCGCCTTGCAACTCTCCCACTGAGATCAAATTCTACATCAGAATGGATCTCCTTTGGGTACTGAGTGTGTGCCAGGCTTGTTTTCCAAATGACCCTCAAGCCTTCTTTTATAATCTTCCTGTTGGAGAACCAATGGCCTAGATAAAAAGATTAATCAATGGATAAGATTAAATCTTGACTTGATCCATGTTTTCTAGAAGATTCACACTCTGACTTCTTAATACCCTTTAATTATTTCATTTCCCTAAGTTTGGACTTAGGGTCTCCATTAAAATAATTAATTATTTTAATAAGTCTTGAATCGAGTGGAATTTCCATAAACTGTTTCTAAGTTCTTTGGAATGTTGTTGTCCAAGCCTCCCTGCAAAGTTTGAGACTTGGAACACTTTTGATGTTACAAAAATCAATAGATCTATGCTGACATCTAGAGGATGATGCACAGCTACAGCTCTACACTACATAAGCGGACTCCCTCTGCATTGCTGAAGTCGCATCAGCCCCTTGTGTTGAAATCTCTCACGTTGTTGTTGCATTGCACTGTCCTCCTGAAGCCTCTACGTTGCTGCAACTCTGCTTTGCATAAGCTAGCCTGCACTGCGCTGCTTCCTTCAGCCTTCAACTCCGCCTCTACTTCATCTGTGATTCTCTGCACCAACTGCTCCACTTGTCCCGCTACTGTCTTCAGGCTCCCGTAGCTCGAATTTGATCCAAGAGATGAGCTGCTCAAGGATCCCGCCCCCATTCTGTAGTTCCTCTACAGATCCATGTCGCCCCACTTCCGTGGTTCATGAGCACTCATGGCTGCATCGTCTTCTGACCCATCGTTCGCCACAACAGCCTTAGATGTAGAAGCTTCTTTGTACTTCTTTTGTGGACAATTGCTGGCGAAATGTCCCAATTCGCCGCACTGGAAACACTTGATCTTGGATAGATCACGCTTCTTCGTCCCTTGCTGCCTCTTTGATGCCAAGGCTACATCATCTTCATCTTCCTTCTTCACCTTACTTGACCCCGTGTTGTACTGCCTCTTGCTGAATCGGTGAAGTTCTTCTTGACGAAGGATTGCCCACATATTGTCCCAGTTGGGAAGGTCCGCTCTGCCCAAGACACTTTCGACAAAGGTTTCCCACTCTTCTGTGACCGCATTGAGTGCAGTCCTTACCATCACATCATCCTCCACCTTTCATCCCATGGCAAACAACTGATCTCTGATTGTCTGTAATCTGAAGAGAAAGTGCTCCATCACTTCCCCCTTGGTCATCATGAATGACTGCAGCTGAGTCTCCAGAAACATCTTCCTCTGGATGGACTTCCCCTCATATAGGGTTGTTAAAGCCTTCCACATCTCATTAGTTGTTTTCTTCTCAGTTATATGTGGAACAATATGGTCCTTAACTCCATCCATTATGAGGCGCTTAGCATGTGCCACAGCTTTTTCATGCTTCTTCAGGAGATCTGCATCAGTCGGCGTGGCCAGGACTCATTCTACATGGCCTCTTAGACGATATGCCTCCAAGACTACCAGGATTCTAGCCTTCCAGACTGCAAAGTTCGACAGGCCATCCAACCTATCCTGATCACGTAGTCCATGAGGTGCCATCTGCTCAGTAAATATCTCGGAGCTCCTCCTCTCTACGCTAGAGATCTGGATCTAGGGTTCTTGGCAAAATAGGCACCCTCTGCTCCCTCTGACAACTGATTTCCTCTCTTGGAAATCCGCCAAATCAATCAACGATTCAGCTCTCTTTGATCCTCTGATCCATCTGCAAGTTTCTTTGGCTAGAAACCCTCTGAGAAGTTGATCTCCTTCCGCTCTTTGTCACTAGTGCTTAGGCTAAATTCTGAAAACTTCAGAAATTTAACCCCACCAGCACCTTTTGAAGTACTGCAGCTCTGCTTTTGGCACTTCTGAATCAGACAACTTCAGATCTGCGTCACCCTGGTTGGCCTCTGTGTGAGCAGGTAGTCCCAGCGCTGCCTCTACGCAATAAATACGTGGGCCTGCGTGGAGACAGCGTAAGACTGTCACCCTAGCCTCTACGTGACTCTGCTTCCTCTGAGACTGCGTTGTCCCTTCAAATTTGGCTTTCTACTGCTACTGCTGCTCTCTCTGTTGCTTTCTGCAGCAATATTCTTCAGTCTTCTGTTGGTGACTCTGCTAGATCTACAATCGCTCTAATACCATGTGAAAATTTCTGAATGTTTCTTATGCAGAAATCTACTATTAGATCTGGTTATCTTCTCCTACTTAAACAAGTTATCAATGTTGAAATCTTCAAATTAGCATTGAAGTAAACACATAACAGACTTTCACCGATTCATATCTAAAACAGAAAAAGTACATGCACACATAGACAAAGTGACACAAGATTTTCTGAATAATAGTCTGCGGAAAAACCCAATGCGGGAAAACCGGTCTTCTGGCCGCTGGAGGGTTTGTATTATTGAGAGTTTTCTAAATACAGCAAATCTGGGCACCACACTGGTAAACCTGACAAAGAAAAATATAGATCTGCAGCTAATCTGTTGTTCTTAAGCCAAAACTTTGACTGATCCACACCCTCAACGGGATTTACAAGACTCAGCTAGATCTTGGCCCTAGAAACCCCAGTGTTGCCCTTGAAGCCCCTGCATCAGCCTCTGCGTGCCTCTGCGCTGGCCTAGAGAGGGCTATGTAACCCCAGAATGGGTGACGCAGACCCTACGCTGCCCCTGAGGGTCTCTGCGTAACCCTGTTGGGTCCCCGGCTGACCAACGTTGCCCCAGAAGGGACTGCGTAACTGAAGTTGCCCCTGCGCTGCGCAATTGCTGCCCTCTCTGCTGTTGTTGCCTCTGCTTCTCTGTGCTGCCTCTAGAAGTTACTCTCTGCCTCTTGCTGATTCCAGGCACTGGGATCAGACCATCCCCTTTGCCTAAACACCCCTCTCTACAGCTGAAATACTTCTAGAAATTCTTAGCAAACCACACCCTAGAATTCCAGCTTAGCTTCAGTGCTTTGCCTCTGTGTGTCTCTTCCAAATGACCCCAAGCCTTTCCTTTATAATTTTCTTATTGGGAAACCAACGGCCATGATCAGATCTTGAATCAATGGCTAAAATTAAAAGAAATCTTGATCCTTGTGACTTAAGACAATTTCATCACATGTTTTAATTAATTACCTCTAATAATTTAATTTTCCTAAGTTAGACTTAGGGTCCATAATTAAAATTATTAATTAATTAATTATCTCCCAAACCGGATGAAATTTCCCAAACCCCTTTCTAGGTCTCGGAGATCTTATGTACTCTATTCCCTCCACATATATTGGGAGCTAGAGCACATCCGATGCTACCCCATGACTCAAGAAAACTCAACATCAGGAGCGCAAGGGACCGATGTCGTGGATCATAATAATACTTCTGGATTGAAGTATTGCTAGAGCATGTTCTAAGTCACCTGACACGGGGACACGATGGACACGCGGATTCAAGTGTCAGACACGGACACGGTGACCCCTCGAAACAGGACATGCCCGGACACGTTATATATTATTTTATTAAATATATATACAGTGATATGTGGTTTAACGGCAAGTTTCGTTGGGCGAAACCAACACGACCAAGGTTCAAATCCCATTGAGTATATGGTCTGCTATTATCTCGGCTCAAGGAGTAGGCTCCCCCATTTCCGTTGGGGTCTCGGCTCTTGCTAAATCATAAGATTCGGTGTATCTAGCTTGCAGGTTGTTGGACATGCTATTGGTGTTATAAGGCAGCCACGAGGATTGATCCCAAAACCTCCCTTAGATTAGTCTAAAGAGTTACTAATTCACCATTGTAAAAATATATATATATTAAAAATTATATATTTCTTACACTAATTCATACAAATTCATTGATTCAAACATATATCTTCATTTAGTTGTAAGTTTTACAAAGATACATCATACAATCATACAAAGTAATAGACATATTCGTCAATGATCCACTAGGAGAAAGACAAGATATTGTAGTTTTCTCATTAAGTCATCAAAATAAAAATGTGTTACATAGGTACTAGGTAGTATCATAGTACAATGCCAATGGCAAATAGAAATAGCAAATACAAAATAACTACAAGTCTACAAGACTACAAACCTCAAGGCAGTTTCGTAGTAGGTAACTCATGAGTCATCAATCCTCATCATCAGAATCAGCATCATTGTACTCATCATGATCATCGTGCTCGCCACTGCTCTCCTCTGTTGCATCCTCCTCCTCCGCTGTATCCAATGTCATCTCTGCATCTGTTGGTGGGCAGGATGACCCCTCTCTTGCATCGCCATCATCAAATGTGACAGGCTTTAGCATTGCCTCATTGAGATCTAAGTCGGCCAATGCAAACTCAACATTGTTGTCCAAACCCATATCATCAGGAAAGATGTAATATCCCCAAAAGGGAAATAACCAGTAATAAACAGAAATGCACTAATACAGATATAAACTGAACCAGATCACTGAATCATGACACATGTAACACCAAAATCTGAGCCATTTTATTAATCAGAAAGTTCATAGAGAGGAGTACAATAAATCAGAGTAAGTGCACCTATCCTTGCCCTAGGCAAGTGGAGACCCTCTCAACAGAAGAATGGCTGCAACAAGGACAGCGTCCTGGCTGCTCTGCAAGCTGAAGATGGACTGCGCTGGGGCTGAAGACTGCAAACCCTCTCAAATGGAAAAACGCTGTCTCTGCCAGTGACAGCGCAGAAACAGATACAGCACCAAGCCCTCAACTCTCCAGACAGATGAAGCTGCTACAGGATCCTGGAAAACGCTGTTAAGCACTCCTCACAATGATCTGCTCCTCAGATCTGCGTCCCACCTGATGAATCTGAAGCCTCCTATCACAATTGCGTCCTCCCTTTGCTGATCTGCGTCCTCCAAAACCCAATCTGCTGCCAAACCCTCAGATCTATGCTAGATCTGGAACTATCTCCTCAGATCCTGCGGCCTCTGGGGCCAGATCAGTGTTTCCCCTTGATCTGGGATGAATCTGTCTCCGGATCCTCGGATGCAGTCACTCCTTCAGGCTGGATCTAACGAAGCCTGGGTCACACTGCCCGCCCGGGGCTGATGCGCGCACGGGACCCGTCTGCAGGGTCCTCCTTTACCGGCTGGATGCGACAGAAGCCTTCGGATGCGCCCTCCTCCGGGGAGTGGACGGCGTCCTCCTCTAGACGATCGGCGTCCTTCGCCCTCAAACGGCGTTTCTCCGCCGATGCAGGCCCTGCGTCCTCCTTGGACGGCGTCCTACCTCTCCTGCAGGAACGGCGTCCTCTCTTCGGATGAGGCGTCCTTCTCCTCCCCAAGTCCAGGCGTCCTCCTTCTCTTGCTGTGACCACGGGGAGCTTTCTCCTCCTCGGATAATCTCCCGGAAGCTGCTTGCTACTTTGCTCCCAGGAGCCTTACTAGGGCGGGCACTCGAAGTCCCCAGAAGCTAAGGGTGAAACCAGAAATAACCTTACCAGGGCAGGCACTCGAAGTCCCCCGAGGCTAAGGGTGAGATCTCCGACCGGAGACACTCGTGCACTAAGCAGTGCTGCAGACCGACTAAACAACCGGCGTGCTGAAGCAGACAAAGTCTAGCTATCAATAAGAATGTCAAAATCATGGATGATCAAATGAGGTGAGAGCCTCTCCTTTTATAGCACCAATCTCCCTCCAAACTCACTCACCCTGGATCTGCGCAGTTTACCTTGGGTTAACTTTATGTCTCCTCCATCACCCACGTGGACCCCCAAGGCCCCCTCTCTAAGTTACAACGTCAAGCTACTAGGAAAAAGAACACTTTATTATAAAGTGAGGTGGCTAAAGTGAGGTGACCCCTCTTATTTCCCACTTTATTTATTATTTCTATCTAAAGCAGCAAAATAACACAAAAATGCAATATTCCAATTAGCAAAGCTAATTGGGAATATTACAGTCTCCCCCGGCAATACGTTGCTTGTCCTCAAGCAACTGAAGTGAGGGATGCTGCAAGATCTTCTCATCCTCCCAAGTGGCATCCTCATCTGGCAGATTCTTCCATCTCACCAGGAACTCTCTGATCTTTCTGCTACGCAGCTGTCTCTCCCTGGTGTCAATAATGGCCTCTGGCTATAATACCAAGTGCCCCTCATCATCTGTCGGAGGTAGCTCCCCGGTGACTGTCACATGCTGGCCCAGTGCCTTCTTCAGGCATGATACATGGAAAATGTTATGAATCCGGCTGCCTTGGGGCAACTCCAACTCATATGCAACCTGTCCGATCCTCCGAATCACCCTGTGTGGTCCATAAAAACGAGGCTTAAGCTTCTCTGCCCCCTTCTGTTTGAGTGAAGACTGGCGGTATGGCTGTAACCGCAAGTAGACCAAATCCCCTACCTCAAAGTGTCTCTCCACTCGGCCCCTGTCTGCATATAACTTCTACTGATTTTGGGCGGTGGCTATGTTGTCCTTGAGAGTCCGAAGGATGTCTTGGCTCTCTTGGATCCATAGTTTGGCTCGTGGAGCCCTGCTAACCCCAAACATCACATACACAAAAGACAAGGAATGATATCCATACAACGCATAAAACGGTGTCATGCCGATAGACATATGATGGGTTGTGTTGTAGCAGTACTCGCCCAGATGTAGCCATTTCAGCCACGCTCGCTGCTGCCCACTGACGTAGTTACGCAAGTAACCCTCCAGCCACTTGTTAACTATCTCTGTCTGCCCGTCCGTCTGGGGATGATAGCTGGTGCTCGGTGTCAACTCCGTCCCTACTAGTCGAAAGAGCTCCTGCCAAAATCCACCCATAAAGCGGCTGTCCCTGTCACTAACAATGGTCTTGGGTAGACCATGCAATCTGAAAACCTCCCGGAAAAACAACTCTGCCACCTGTGCTGCTGTGTAGTGTGCCGAAATAGCAAAGAAGTGAGCATACTTCGTTAGCCGGTCAACGACTACGAAGATGCAGTCCTTGCCCTGCACTGTGGGCAAACCCGTGATGAAGTCCATCGAGACACTCTCCCACTTCCCCTCAGGAATGGGAAGCGGCTGTAACAACCCTGCGGGATGGTTCATCTCCCCTTTGTTCCGCTGGCAAACCTCGCACTCCCTGACATGCTGGAGTACGTCCTCCTAGAGGCCCTTCCATGCAAATCTCTCCCGGATGGCCCTGTACATCTTGGTGAACCCCTGATGGCCCGCCAATGGTGAATCATGAGAGGCATGGAGTATCTTCTCCTTGAGCTGAGATCTCTCAGTCAAGAAGATCCGATCTCTGTAATAGATGACCTCATCTGCCACCCTGTATCTGCTATCCGCTATCTGTCCATCCAGCACCTCGCATGCAAATCTATCCTTGGAATACTCAACCAGTAGTCGAGCCTTCCAATCAGCGTCCAAGCTCATGAGGGATAATGTGGCTGGTCTACGGGAAAGGGCATCTGCTACCACATTGTTCTTCCCTTTGACATACTCTATGTCGAAATCGTAGGCCTGGATCTTGCTGATCCACTTCTGCTGCCTCTCCTGTAACTGCTTCTGCTCCAGAAAGTACTTCAGGCTGTTATGATCTGTCCTGACTCTGAATCTGCCGCCTACCAAGTACTGCCGGAATTTGGCCAATGCATGCATAATGGCCAACATCTCCTTATCATAGATAGGATAAAGTCTCTCATGTGGAAGGAGTTTCCGGCTCTCGAATGCAATCGGGTGACCCTCCTGCATCAAAACTGCTCCAATCCCTTCTTCTGATGCATCGCACTCTAGGATAAAGGGCTGAGTGAAATCAGGCAATGCCAACACCGGACAACTACTCATCACCTCTTTGAGCTTATCAAAGGCTCGCTGTGCGGTGTCCGTCCAACTGAATGCCCCCTTCCTCGTCAGCTCCGTGAGGGGTGCAGCAAGTTGTGAGAAGCCCTTGACGAACTTCCTGTAATAAGTGCAGATACCAATGAACCCTCTAAGTTCTGTCACATTCCGCGGCTCTGGCCAGTCCCTGATAGCCCGGATCTTCTCGTCATGGACTCTCACTCCGTCCACTCCTATGATGTGTCCCAAATACAACATCTCTGTCAAACCAAACTCACACTTGGAGAGTTTGGCAAAGAACTGCTGTTCCTCCAGGATGCGCAAAACTGTCTCGATGTGCTGGAGGTGCTCCTCCCAGGTCCTGCTGTATATGAGAATATCATCAAAGAAAACCAGCACGAACTTCCTCAGGTGATCCCTGAAGATGTGGTTCATGCAAGACTGGAAAGTGGCAGGTGCATTGGTCAGCCCAAATGGCATAACCAGAAACTCAAAGTGCCCATAATGACACCTGAAAGCAGTCTTGGGAATGTCCTATTCCCTCATGCGTATCTGATGGTACCCGGACCTCAAATCAATCTTTGAGAAGAAACGTGCTCCTCTCAACTCGTCCATCAACTCATCGATCCTGGGAATGGGGTACCGGTTCTTCAAAGTCTTCTTGTTCAGTGCCCTGTAATCAATGCACATGCGTAATGTGCCGTCCTTCTTCTTCACCAGCACTACTGAAGAAGCGAAAGGACTAGTGCTGGGCCGAATGTGTCCAAGGGCTAACAGCTCCTGAATGGCCCTCTCTATCTCATCCCTGTAGGCCTTAGGATGCCTATAAGGGGTGGTGATCACTGCCTGTATCCCCTGCTCCAACTCTATCGTGTGCTCAAACCCCCGATCTGGTGGCTATCCCGGTGGAATATCTCCAAACACTACTGCATATCTGTCAAGAAGAGTCTGTAGATCAGGGTGCACTGCCCTGCCCGTATCTACTATCTCTGAAGCCCGTAGCTCCACTGCCCACTCGATATCTCCCCTGCGGAATGTCGCATCCATGCTGTGTGCCGATACTGTCTGGGGCGGATATGTGTTCTGACCTCGGATCTTCTCATGCCTCCCCGTCTTGGGATCATCCCACTCCAGTTCCAAGGCCTTCCAATCTGTGGTGACCTTTCCCAGAGTGATAAGCCACTGCACTCCCAATATCACATTGGTGTCCGGAATGTCCACCACAAAGAAGTGATCAGTCAACGTATAGGTGCCCATCGTCACTGATAACTCGGGTACATATCGAGCACAGGCCATGGTCTGATCTCCTGGAACCAGAACTGAAAACCCATCAAAGCTCTCTGTGGGTATGCCTCTCCGTGCTACCATCTGGGCATCGATGAAATTGTGGGTGGCCCCACTGTCAACTAGAACTGAAACACGCTGACCCCGTACTGTCCCACGTACGCGCAATGTCAGATACTTGGGGACTCCTCGTAATGCTGCTAGAGCTCCCCCAGTAGGTGCAAATGATGCCTCTCCCGCATCTGGTGGTGGAGGTGGTAAGGCACTTTGCGCTGCATAACACTCTCCTGCCTCCTCATCCTCCAACTCATCCTCTTCTCCGCTGCCCTCGGAGAAGACCTCTATGAAATGCGCCTTCCCTGCGGTGCATTTGTGTTCTGGTGCCCACGGTTCCTGGCAGGTGAAGCACAATCGCTTCCGTCTCAGCTCTCTCCTAGCCTCATCATCATACTGTCCTCGTCCGGGATTCGCCTTGGGAGGCGGAATCCTCATGTCCTTACCCTTAGGCTGGAAAGCCTGTCTCTGGGGATAAGGTGGCCGAGTCCTAGGCAACACATCCTGTAGGTCACGGGCCCTGCCGATAGCATCCTGAAGTGTAGCCGGTTTGTTTGACCGGACTAGGCCACGAAGTGGTTCTGACAGCCCTTCCAAGAACATCATGATCAACCGAGCTGCTGATATGTCCGGTACCATCACTGAAACCCTCAAAAAGTCAGAGATGTATGCTTCTGCACTACCTGTCTGTTTGAGCTTGGTCAGCTCGAGGAAAGGCTGATCTGGGTCCTTCTGATCAAAGCGTTTCACCACCCTCCTGGTGAACTCAGCATATGTAGTCACTGTGGAATGCCCCAGTGTGGTCAACCCATGAAACCACCAGTTCTGGGCCTCACCCTCTAGATGTAATGCAGCCATCTTAATGGCCTCCTTCTCCGGCATCTGGTTAAGCTGAAAATAGAGGTCTAGTTTTTCCACCCAAGACCTGGCTGTGGTCTTTGGAGACCCATCAAACATCGGCAAATGAAATTTGCTGGCTGCACGGTTACTGTCACGGTGGGAACCCCGTCCCTTATTTCGATCATGAGGCTTACTGCCGCCTCGGTACTACAGATATTGATTGAAAGGGAGAGCCTCCATGAATTCCGGCCCCAAACTACGCCAATCTGCAAACCAAACTGCATGAAGATCGGGACCCTCATCTCTTGATGCCGTTTGCTCCACTTCCTCTACCGGGAAAGTAGGCATGGTAGGTCGCGTGTCCATGGAATCGACCTTCTGTGCTGTCACAATGGGTATAGCATCTGGTATGCAACTAGATGTTCCCGATCCTTCCCCTACCTGAGAGACCCTAGGGGGTTCTTTCTGCGTTCCCCCTGCAACCTTCCTGGTTACCTCCTGCATGAATGCATCCATCTTTGCATCCATCTTCTCACTCAACTTCTCAGCCAATCTTGCCAACATAGCCTCCATTGGATTCCTCCGTTCGTCTTCTGAATCAGAATCACCTCCTCCAAGGAGAGTGGGGTGACCCCTAGGTGCCATAGAGTGCTAGCACCACAAGCTGAGCCAGATCTAAGCTCTGATACCACTGTAATATCCCCAAAAGGGAAATAACCAGTAATAAACAGAAATGCACTAATACAGATATAAACTGAACCAGATCACTGAATCATGACACATGTAACACCAAAATCTGAGCCATTTTATTAATCAGAAAGTTCATAGAGAGGAGTACAATAAATCAGAGTAAGTGCACCTATCCTTGCCCTAGGCAAGTGGAGACCCTCTCAACAGAAGAATGGCTGCAACAAGGACAGCGTCCTGGCTGCTCTGCAAGCTGAAGATGAACTGCGCTGGGGCTGAAGACTGCAAACCCTCTCAAATGGAAAAACGCTGTCTCTGCCAGTGACAGCGCAGAAACAGATACAACACCAAGCCCTCAACTCTCCAGACAGATGAAGCTGCTACAGGATCCTGGAAAACGCTGTTAAGCACTCCTCACAATGATCTGCTCCTCAGATCTGCGTCCCACCTGATGGATCCGAAGCCTCCTATCACAACTGCGTCCTCCCTTTCCTGATCTGCGTCCTCCAAAACCCAATCTGCTGCCAATCCCTCAGATCTATGCTAGATCTGGAACTATCTCCTCAGATCTACAACCTCTAGGGCTAGATCTGGTGTTTCCCCTTCAGATCTGGACTAGATCTGTCAATATCTCCTCAGATCTGTCACTCCTCAAGCTGGATCTACTGCAAAACCCTCAGATCTGCAACATACAAGGCTAGATCTGTAACATACAGGACTAGATCTGCAAGATCTATCCTTCACAAGCTGGATCTGACAAGAAATCTTCAGATCTGCAACCCTCACCTCCAAGAATGGACAGCGTCCTCACTCTAGGCTTGATCAGCGTCCTTCTGCCCTTCAAACAACGTTTTCTCTGCCAGCCTGGAACTGCGTTCTCCTTGGACAACGTCCTACCTCTCCTGCAAGGAACAGCGTCCTCTCTTCAGATGAGACAGCGTCCTTCTCCTCTAAGAATTGATATCGCCCCTGCTCACGCGCGACCCATGAGAGGGAGCTTTCTCACTCCCCTCGAGTATAGCTTCGGCTGCCCCCTTTCCTCTTGAAGATTTACTAGGGCGGGCACTCGAAGTTCCCGAAGGATCCGAAGCTAAGGGTGGAAACAGAGAAAAACCTTACCGGAAGGCGGGCACTCGAAGTCCCCAGAGGCTAAGGGTGATCTCCCGGCCCAGGAACACTCGTGCACTGGCAGTCTTGACAGTAACAGCCCGTCTTCAATGACAAAAAATCCAGCTATCAATAAGAATATCAAATCATGAATGATCAAATGAGGTGGGAGCCTCTCCTTTTATAACACCAATCTCCCTCCAAAACTCAACTCACCCTGGATCTGCGCAGTTTACCTTGGGTTAACCTTATGTCTCCTCCATCATATCCACGTGGACCCCCAAGGCCCCCTCTCTAAGTTACAACGTCAAGCTACAGGAAAAACACTTTATTATAAAGTGAGGTGGCTAAAGTGAGGTGACCCCTCTTATTTCTCACTTTATTTATTATTTCTATCTAAAGCAGCAAAATAACACAAAAATGCAATATTCCAATTAGCAAAGCTAATTGGGAATATTACAAAAGACATCCCACATCTTTATCTTTCCCTTCAACCAATCCTCCCTTTGCCTGTAAATAAGACGAAGATTGGTGTGCACATACACCATTGTCTCTACCCTAGACTACTCAAGCCTGCTCTTCTTCACACTATACAAATTCCCATATGTGGTCCAATTCCTCTCGCAACAAGAGAATGAAGTCACCTGAGAGAGGAGCCTCATGGCTACCTGTTGTAGAGGAGCATTTTTGCCCCATGAGTTGCCCACCAAGAATAGGGCTTCTTAGCTCCCCTATCTCTAATCACATCATAGCATGCAAATCGCCCAGTGTCAGTGGAAAACTTTGCAAAGGCATCCTCCACCTCATCAAGGGATGCCCTATCCTGAAAAATCCTCCTGAATGCATCTTTCCTCCCCTGTGAGATTTCACCATCCATGTGAGGAGGGAATCTGTGGGAAGGTCAACCATTCAACCACTCATGGTTGTAGTATTTTGGGTTCAAGAAGTGAGCCAAACAATGTAAAGGTGTGCAATTCTTGTCCCATCTGCTGACAAGAATATCCTGTATGCTGGTGAAGAAGACCTCTGGTGATGTCTCATACTCGGGGAACTAACTATGTAAAATAATGTTCCTCACAAACTCAATCATGGAATCCCATCCCTCATAAACCTCTCCTAGGATGGGTTGGTTTGTATCTGCAAATCGAAGCAAGGAAATGATAGGCTCCATGATCTGAATGATCTGAATCTACCCTCTCCCACCAGACATCATCCAACACTGTGTCCTTCACTCTTTTTTAGGCTACTTGATCTGTCTTTCTCCAGAAATACCAAAACTCTCAAATAACCATGGCCCCAAAAGCGGTTTTGACCTCCCTCAACCTCTTCAACATGATGAATGAACAGGAAAACCGTGTGTCCGCAATCTTCAACAATGATATATTGGTGTACTCCTTGTAGATAGGTAGGGCATTTGTATGGTTTTGTACAAAGTTGTGGATCTGTCATGCATCCTCAATAATGCTTCCAATCTAAAGCACATCAGAGGCAATAGATTTCAATGCTAAGTTCAATGAATGGACAATGCAAGGTGTCCAAAATATTTGTGGATATTTAGCTTCCACAATCATGCCAGCAGCCTTGCAAACAGGTGCATTATCTGTAATGATTTGCACACAAGAATTGACACCTACATCTTCAATAACTTTAATAAATAACTCACCCATATATTGTGCATCTTTGTATTGTCCAAGTGCATCCACTAATTTCAAGAATACTGGACCATTCAAGGAAAACACCATGAAGTTGATGAGTGGGAGTCATGTTGGATGTGTCCATCCATCAGAAACAATGCTAACCCCAGATTTGGCTATGTTTATTTAATAGGCTCAAGAATTTTGTCCACCTCTTTCTTTGCCTTCGTCAACAATGTGGTTCTAAGTTTCTCCGACCCAGGAGGCACATACCCTGATGGAGTTGTTTGAGTTAGAGCTCGGCACATCTCAATAAATAGAGGTGGGCGTGCAACATTGAAGGATACAAAGTTCTGATAGAAGAAAAAAAATGCAATGGTGAGATCAAGCTCTTCCCGCTTCTCTTTCTGGAAAATCTTGTCCATTGGACCAAGTATAGTTGCCTTTCTTTTTGCTGTTTGTCCTCCACTAGAACTCTCAAATGGGAACATGTTGTTGTTTTTCCTCAAGAATGGAAGGGGGTCATCATTCTTGTTTTGTTTTGCTTTTTATGTCACATTTGCCACACCAACAAATGCCTCTCTCTCCATTTCCTTCCTCTTTGCTAATGGCACCCGTGTACAAGCTGAAATGCCACAACTTGGCAAAGCCAACAAATGAGCTTTCACACGGTAAGATGTGCTCATGAAATGGTTGTGGCAAAAACTGCATTTTCAAGCAACATTGCCTCCTCCCTTCGCCTTGCTACCTGACCCTGGCTCTCTTGTCACATATTTCCACAATGGATATTTGGGGTCTTGAGTTTGTTTTCCCTAAACATTTGAAGCTGATGTTGCAACCCCACTTCCAATAGATGGAATACTTGCAGAACCTGATGAAATAGGGACAGGAGGAGCATCTCCAATGGGGACATTCTTCCCCTTTCTTTGCCCCTTCCTTGTTGCCCTTGATTGAGCCATGAATGCTGTAAAAAATAAACAAAAATGACCAAATTTGTAAAACATATGCATATGCAAACCAAATGCAAAAAATTAGAGAGACAATGCACTTACCGGTTGCTTGAATCTCCTTGAAAACGCTCCCTTGCTCCTTGCTACTCCTTGCTCCTTGCTCAACTCAAACACTAACACAAGTGAAAAAAGAAATGAGAAATCGCGATTTTATAAGTGTTGGGACGCTTTTCTGTGTTGTACGAGTTTGGAAAATCGAGATTCGATTGTGTTCGTACCTGACACGATCAGGACTCGTCGTGTCCTGTATGGACACGATTAGATTTGGTCAAGTGGACTCGAATCCATACGAATCGTGTCTAATTCGACTGATTCGAGACACGTGGAGGGTGGAGGACGAATACGGCTTCATAGGGTAGTGGTATCCATGAATAGATTCCTAACTACAGGAGTCCCTTGAGGGGAAGCAAATGTAGTAGCCTCAATATTCTTCTTCCTAACAATTTCTTTCTTTCTTGGAGTTCTGATATTGTCCGAAGCGCTAGTAGATGAGATGATGGGATTTCTTTCAGCATTCGCTAGAAGAGAATCTATATTGTTGTCTTTTAAATGTTCTCTTCAATTTATTTGAATTGTAATCTTCATATAAGGAGGTGGTTGACTCAAATCCACCCTAGCAACGACGTTAAAAATGTTGCCTTGAAATCTAGCAGGTCTTTTGAGAGGCCTCACAAGACGAAAACTAGACCAATATACAACCAACATAGATCCATCTTAGGTACGGATCTAACATGAGCCAAGAGGGATGGTGAAATCTCACAGGGGAGGAAAGATGCATTCAAGAGGATTTTTCAGGATAGGGCATCCCTTGATGAGGTGGAGGATGCCTTTGCAGAGTTTTCCACTGGCACTTGGTGATTTGCAGGCTATGATGTGATTAGAGACCAGGGGACTAAGAAGCCCTATTCTTGGTGGGCAACTCATGGGGAAACAAGCCCTCCTCTACAGCAGTTAGGCATGAGGCTTCTCTCTCAAGTGACTTCATCCTCTTGTTGCGAGAGGAATTGGACCACATATGGTAATTTGTATAGTGTGAAGAAGAGCATGCTTGAAGAGTCCAGGGCAGAGACAATGGTGTATGTGCACACCAACCTTCGTCTTATTTATAGGCAGAGGGAGGATTGGTTGAAGGGAAAGACAAAGATGTGGGATGTCTTTCTTGATGATATGGGTTTGGACAACAATGTTGAGCTGGCATTGGCCAACTTAGATCTCAATGAGCCAGTGCTAGAGCCTATCACATTTGATGATGGTGATACAGTAGACGGATCATCCTCCTCACCAGTAGATGCAAAGATGACATTGGATACAGAGGAGGAGGATGCAAAAGAGGAGAGCAGTGGTGAGCATGATGATCATGATGAGGACAATGATGTTGATTATGATGATGAGGATTGATGACTCATGACTCATGAGCTACCTACTACGGCACTGCCTTGAGGCTTGTAGTCTTGTAGACTTGTAGTTGTTTTGTATTTGCTATTTCTATTTGCCATTGGCATTGTACTACCTATGTAACACATTTTGATTTTGATGACTTGATGAGAAAACTATAGTATCTTGTCTTTCTCCTATTGGATCATTGATGAATATGTCTATTACTTTGTATGATTGTATGATGTATCTTTGTAAAACTTACATCTAGATGAAGATCTATGTTTGAATCAATGAATTTGTGTGAATTTGTGTAAAAAATAAAAAATATCTAATTTTTAATATATATATATATATAACATGTCCGGATGTATCCTGTTCCGGGGGGTCGCCGTGTCCATGTCCGACACTCGAATCCGTGTGTCCATCATGTTCCGTGTCCCCATGTCAGGTGACTTAGCCACTACCCCTAACACTATGGACAAGCCTTGCCTCATTGCAACATTCAAGCCCTTGTATGTAAGCAAATTCCCTGATGCTCCTCATTCACTACTTGAAAATTGTGATGAATGGTTGCCTAAATTCAATGGTACGGATGCCATTAATGCAGAAAAACATATGCATGAGTTTTACTGGTTTGTGGGAGCTAAGTTAATCATGGAGGAAGATGTGGTTATGATGTTGTTTGCCTTGAATTTAGAAAGAAATGTGAGGAATTGGTACCTTAGCCTACCCCAAGGTAGCCTTATTGGCTGGGTTACCTTTCACCAAGCTTTCAACAAAATATGGGCCACTAAATAAGGAGGGCATCATGCTTCTTGATAAATTCTAGGAAGATAGAAAAACCGAAAATGAAATAGTTAGAGTTCATTCAACATTTTGAAAACCTACTCAAGGAAGTTCCCAAGCTATATAGACTAACAGATGAGACAATCCTTCATCGGTAATTAAGAGCTTTTAATGGACATTTATTATATGCAAAGGACAAGAAGCCCCAACCTCTAGATGAAGCTAAAGTCTCAGCCATCGAAATAGAGAAAAATTTGAACTCATCCAAAATTGACTTGTTCACTTATCCCAAGGCTAGAGTGGAAACTCAAATTAATCCCAATGCCCAAGTAGATCATGCCTTGCAATAATTTTCCCAAAAATTTGATAAAGTCACTATTGAGCTAAGGGAAAGGGGATCCCATCAAAATTTTCATCCAAAGCCACAATTAGACAAATAAAGACCTCTAAAGAAAAGGAATTTGCAGGAGACATCGCTTTGCAACAAAATATTCCAAACACCCTTGCCCCAACCAACATGGTAGGGCAAGAGGGAAATCTTTGGTATCAACCCTGCAATGAGTTTCATAACTCTTGAAGATTGTCCATGCAATCAAGTGGAAGAGGAGGAAACTCTGGAGCACCTCAATATTGTTAATGATGGTGCCCCTTTCAATATCTTGCCTGGTCATTCCTACTTCCAACAACAGCCTGATCAAGACTATGATGAAGATACTAGTGATCAAGATGATCTGATCATGGTTGTTCAAGACAATGGTATATTTCAGGGATTACAATACTCTTTGAGAAATGTCAACCAAAGCCAAGTGAGCATGAGTTTCAACAATAGTGATTGAGGAAGAGATTCTCGAAGAGAATTCTTCACAGTTGCTTCTAGTATGTGAGAGATAGAAGGAGGTTGCTTCTGCAGAGGGAAGTCGAATTTGCCAGAGCGAGTAGCCATTTTTCCAGTGCGATTTGCCAGTCACATATCGAAATACCAATTGCCAAAGATATTTGTTGGAGGTAGTGTGAGTGGCTTTAGCGAGTTGTTGGAGGTAGTTTATCTTGCTGAAATATTTTCCCAGAGGCAGTGCACTTTTCCAGAAGGCAGTGGGAGTTGCCAGTGTGAGTTAGTGCAAATTTCCAGAGGTGGGTCGAGTTGCTTCTAATGGGTTGAATAGCTTCCAGGGGTTCGATTTGACTTACATAAGTGAAGAAAATATTTTGTCGGAACTTTGCTAATGAGAGGCAAGCAACTTATATTTCTCGATTGCAATTTTATTGCTAAATACATTAATAATAAAACCCTTATCTAAAGAACTAGTTTTCCCCACACTCAGGTTTTTCCAGGGACTATTTTGTCCAAATATCAGTGTCCAATTTTTGTGTGTTATCTTCTCAGTTCCTATGATTTATTTTTTGTGAAATCGTAGTTTTGTTTTTATTTAGTACTTGTAAATTAATTTAAAAGAGGCAAATAATCTTTAAAGATAGAAGAATAATTACCAGTAACAGCAATAGATTTTTCACAGATTATCCATATGGCTACAAATGTAAGAAAACTAAATCTCCTTCCTGGAAACTGCGCTCAATCCTGTTGTGATATGCATACATATTTTGTTGATTTTGTGCAACCTATAAGTTTTCTTTAAGGACTTTAAGGATGTCCTGGTTTTCCTGCAACAAATCGTTTGCTTTTGAAGTGCTACTATCCCCAAAATCCATCTCAACAAATTAAGGAGATTCATACCCATATAGTGCTCGAAATGGTGTCATATCAATAGACATATGATAGATAGTATTGTAGCAGTATTCCCCCTAATGCAACCACCGGCTCCAGGTTTTGTGTTTCCCAATCACATAATTCTGCCAATAACTTTCCACCCATTTGTTTACGATTTATGTCTCGTCATCTGTCTATAGGTGACAACTACTACTCATAGTTAATTTTGTACTTAAAAATCTAAACAATTCTTGCCAGAAGGCACTGAGAAATCAGTTATCCCTGTCATTGACTATATATTTGGGTACTCCATGTAGCTTAAAGATCTCCCTAAAAAATTGTCATGCTACTTTCCTTGCCTTGCAGTCTGATGGGATTGCCATAAGGTGTGCAAACATGGCCAATCTATCAACTACTACCATAATGCAATCTCTTCCTTGTACGCTCGGAAGCCCCATAGTGAAATCCATGGAAATACTCTCCCATTTTTGCTCTAGGATGGGTAATGGTTGCAACAATCCTACGAGATGAGAATGTTCTGCTTTATTCTGTTGCCACGTAGTACACTGTCACATGTCTCCGTACATGTTAGAGGCCCTTCCAAGAGAACCTCTCCTGAACCTGCCACTATGTTTTGAAGCATCCCAGATGATCGGCTAGAGGTGAATCATGTACAACCTTCAAAAAAATTCCCTTGACCATTGATTCAGAGACTAGATAAATCCTGCCTTTGAAGAAAATGAGGTCATTTACTACCCTGTAACTTTCATCCTAGACTAACTCATCCATCAATGCACATGCAACTTCCAATTGGTAGTGATCTCCATGAGAGAACATGTTGTTGGTTTCCTTCAGAGGGCATCCACTGCCACATTTTTCTTTCCCTTTACATATTCAATGTCAGAATCATAGATCTATATCTTACTAGCCATTTTTGTTGCTTCTTGTTCAGAGCTTTTAAATCAAGGAAGTACCTCAAATCGTTGTGGTTGGTTTTGACCACAAACCTTCCTCCTACCAAGTACAGCCTAGATTTTTCCAACTCATGCATGATGGCGAGAATTTCTTTATCATAGATGGAAAAGTCTCTTTAACTCACATAGTTTCCGGCTCTCGAAAGCTATTGGGTGCTTATCCTGCCATCAACACGACCCCTATGCCTTCCCCCGATGCATCGCACTCCAGCACAGAAGGGTGTGAGAAGTTAGGAAGTGCTAAGACTAGAGAATGTTGAATGGAGTTAGAGAGCAAGATTTTGCCTAACCTATGATGCCTATACTAGCAGGGGACCCACAGATTTCCACTATGCAAATTTAATTATTTCCTATGTATTGACTTAGGAAAAAATTATTTTTCCGAAGTTAGTTTATAATTTGATCTTAGCCATATATTATTAAGTATTCTCAGCCTTTCGGAGTGCTAGGTGGGGCCCAGGTCAAGTTATAAAGAGGAGATAAGGCAATTGGTGGACGAATTGATCTCGGCATCAGAATTGTGTGTGTTCTTCTCAGCATTTGCAATCCAGGTGATCAGCTCTAGGGCATTATTTCTAGTGCTAAATGCTAGAAGAAAAGAGGCCATAAGCCTCTTAGATTTTCCAGCCAAGCTGAGTTTCTCTGTGCAGGAGGGTCGCGCAGAGGGTTATGGATCTGTACAGATTACGTACAGCACGCAAGCAAAGAGGGTCGCATGCAAGGAAAGAGGGTCCTGCGCAGGTGAAGAAAGCCGAGGGGGCTAGCCACAGTCCAGTTAGGATGCAAAGGGTTTTTCAAAGGTTGTTGAGTGAAAGGAAAGTTTTTCCCTCATCTTTGTAGTTTTTCTGAATAGAGGAAATCGTTGAGAAGAAATAAAGAACACACACATTGCAGGTTTTCCCCAGTTGAGGTTTCATGGGTAAGTTTTGGTATCATTGTGTTTTATGGTGCTATTGTCTTTAGATTTTATTTTCCATCGTGCATGTTAGGTTAGAATACTCTGTATGTTTGGTGAATGTATTTGAAGGTTTCAGTTTCAATTTCTTTGATTGCTGCAAATTCACTAAATTAGTTGTTGGGTATATAAAAACTAACAAGGAAGTGCTCACCACCTCCTTACTTCACTCAAAAGTTTTTTGTGCCTCTTTAGACCATTTGAAAGCCCCCTTTTTGGTTAAATTTATTAAGGCGGCAACCATCTGTGAGTATCCTTTGAAAAAATGCCAATAGTAGTTGCATGTTACCATAAATCCACGTAGCTCCGTGAGAGACTTAGGCGTGGGCCAATCAATTATAACCTGGATCTTTTCTTGTTGCACCTGTATTCGCTATGCATTGATAATATGCCCCAAATAAAGAACCTTTGTCATTCCAATTCACATTTGAACTCCTTTGCGAAAAGGGATTGTTCCTCCAATACACACAACACTTCCTCCAAATGTCTCAAGTGTTCCTCCCAAGTTTTGTTATATATGAGGAGATCATCGAAAAATACTAGCAGAAACTTTTGTAGCTGCTTCCTGAAAAAATGGTTCATGCATGACTAGAAAGTTGCAGGTGCATTGGTTAAGCCAAATGGCATGACCAAAAATTCATAGTCCATAATGACATTTGAAAGCAATTTTATGTACATCTTGCTCACATACCCCAATCTAGTGATAACCTAGCCTTATATTGATCTTTGAAAAATAAACTTCCCCATGTAGTTTGTATAATAGCTCATCAATCCTGGGTGTAGGGTACCTGTTTTTTATCGTCTTCTTGTTCAGGGTCCTCTAGTCGATGCACATCCTCATGGACCCGTCCTTATTTTTAACCAACACGACTAAAGTGGCAAATAGGCTCAAGTTAGACCTTATGTGCCCCATATCCAATAGCTCCCTAGTAGTCTCCTCAATCTCTTCCTTAAATATCTTGGGGTGATTGTACGAAGTTGTTATAACTGACTTCGCTCCTTCCTCTAGTTTTATGGTGTGCTCAAATCCCCTGTCAGGAGGCCTTCCTATGGGATTTCTCCAAATATCTTCTGATGCTTGCTCAATAATGCTTGGATATCCTATGGGTAATTATTGTTGCCATCTAGAGGTTTTTGCATTGTCACCTTGCATTCTGCAACCCATGCTATGTCCCTATGTCGAAATAGGGCCTCCATATTTTTGACCGTGACAACCCTTGGAAAACCATTGGTCATTCCCCTTAGTAACACTCTATGTCCATCGGTTGTGATGAACTCCATCTCCATGGTTTGATAATCCTTCCAGTGTCTTCCTATAGAAATAAGCCACTAGACTCCCAACACGAGATTAGTGTCGAATAGCTCCACCACATATAAGTGGTCAATAAAGGAATAATTCTCCATCTTGAGTTCCATCTACGGGACCTTCCTTGTACACACCATATTATGACCACCTACCACTTCAACAATAAATCCCTCGAACTCCTCTAAAGTCAAGTGTTTTTTGGCTACCATAGTTGCATCTATGAAATTGTGGGTGGACCCACCATCAATAAGAACAGTGACTCGCTGGCCCTACACAAGCCCTCTAACTCTAAAAGTGTTATACCTAGGAACACAAGAAATCTTGGCTATAGTAACCCCCTTCATCTCTACTCGCAGTGGTTCTTCATCGCTACCGCTATGTCCATCTTCTGTAATTGCTTATGATTCCTCCTTTTCTTCTCTGTCGAATAGTGCCTCTACATAGTGGGCCTTACCTTTCCCGATACATCTATGTCCTGTACCCATGGTTCCTTGCAGTTGTAGGAAATATTTTTCCTCCTTAATTCGTCTCTATGTGATATTCCCACTTAGCATTTTGCTAAGTGAAATATCATTTTTTGTCAATTTTGCCATCATGTTTGATTTGCACTTAGGAAATGTGGGTATAGGGGTCCCACATATGACTTTTGAATTAGAGCACCCCCAAACATTAGAGCTAGGGGAAAGGAGGAAGAGACACTCAACTTGGCATTCATTCATCACTTTGCAAATTGTCTTTTGACATTGCACACTTGAGCAAGAGCCAAGTCTGCAAGTGTTGTTCAACACACAAGTGTTTTTGAGCGAAGATCCCAACCCTTGCTTCAGTGGACTTCGAGTGCCAACCCAAGGAGGGAGTTCTACTCAATCATAAGACATACCAGCAGCAAAGATTCGTTTCTAGCGAGAGGGACAACTACAACAGCACAGGGATTGCGCAGATCATGGTGGAGACACTCTGGGGGGTTGGGGAGTGAAGGGTGGTTGAGGCAGAAACTTGGTGGGAAGGCCAAGGAAGCATTTTAGGAGGGATTGCAGTCATTTTGGAGGCCTTTTGCAACAGATTATACAAGTGGGTTGATTTGCCCAGCAGCAGAACCATTGAGGGAAAAAAGGGTTGAATTTCCGGGGTCAAGCTTTGGCCAAATCCTTTATGGGTTATTCTAGGTATTTGGTGGAGAGGCTAGGATTAATTTCCCAGAATTTCTGAGCAATGGAGAGGGCCCTAGCAGCAAATACATTCAAACAACAACATATTTCTAGGCAGTTAGTGCAGAGCCAGGGCAGCACAGTAGTATCATCAATGGGGTGACATATTCTACCTTGTGGGGCTTTGCTAGCTTGCGTTGAGCAAGCCCAGGTGCGTTGAGCAAGCCCAGGTGCACTCTTTCCAGCACCTTATTGTACATCCTATTTCATTAATAAAATGGCTCAGCAGCAATTTTTGGTGCTATGTTCTGATCTAATTGTGTATTTCTGTTTTATGGTTTTTATGAGTCTATGCATGCCTTTTATTTACTGTAAAATTCCCTAGGAATATTACAGTGGTATCAGAGCTCATAGACTTGGCTCAACTTGTGGGAGTAACATAGTCTATGACGCTGGAAGACAAACAAAATGTGACTTACCAGAGACAGAGGTAGAAGAGCAGAGAAAGGCAGTTGCAGATTACCCCTGATCCCGTGATAATTGAACTGTAGGTTGTGGAAACAAACATGGGGGTCAATGAGGGAGACAGAAGGAGTAAGGATGAGGAGTTTGTTCATCTTTTGTTGAAGGTAGTGCAGGACTTGTCCATGAACATCGAAGAGATGGGCCAGCGGAATAACAACTTGTTGAGGTCTCAGAATTCGCTGCCACAACATGGGGGAAAACCACCCGATCCGAACCTTAAAGCAGCTCCTTTTCCGTTTGATGTGGTGGCTCCGACTGGGGACAGTGGGACCAGTTTCCCAATAAGGATGATTTTGGGGTGTGTTTTGAGTATATAACATGCAATGGAAAAATTATTCTAATCTATCACATGCATCTATCTAACACTATCTGTTCTACTATATACCCAAGGTGTTTCTTCCTTTATGTGATCTAAAGAAATATCCTTCGACTATTAGTAATGTAGATTATTTAACAGTCGAAAGAGATGAAAATTATGAAAGATGATTCTTCTAACAAAATAGTTTGATTAGAAGAATTGTGAAAAGTATATCGCATTCATATATGTGATTATATATCCAATAAGAAATTAGAGACAAATATTAGTACAGAAGTGCATTTAACATTCATCTATAATGACGTTTCAAATATATAATGCAATAAAAAGATGAATGTCAATCTAGAAAGTAAAACTTAATACAAGTGAATAGAAGTACCATATGTACGAAGTTCTACTCATGTAAATTGACAGTAGATATCTGTTTCTCTTCACTTTAAAGCAATTTAAAGAGTACAATAGTGCAACATCAGTTAAACAGCTTCAAATGTCAAAAGATAACAGACTGTGTTCCATTAATTCATCAAAGCATTCACAAACTTACAAAAGTGCATTCTTTGAGAATGTTTTTGACAAATTTCTGGACCCTTCTCTAAATGCATGAGAGGAGTTTAAATACTAAACTATATATGTTTTAAAAATATAAAAATAGAGGAGGTTTCAAACAGCCATCCTTGTAAGATAAACTTTAACTACAATCTAGGAAAATAAAGTAACAATATGACTATGAATTTTGATCTTTCATTTGGATTTGATCCCGAAGTCGACAAATATCTAGCATGGGCTTGAGCTGAGCTGGCTACGAAATCCTCGATTTGACCTATCCCTTGAATACCACATTTGAGAGTGTTGGCTGCGATTTTCTTGTCGAATCTGTTAAAGACTGTAGAGTCTGGTACTGATGATATGGTTTGATCAGAAAATTCCAATAATTTTCTTGATCAAACTTATTTACTTTTTTAATCATTTCATCCTGCGTTTATGTCTATAGTTTCCACTATCTTTCCAGTTGTTTGACTTCTAAGAGCACTTCAGACGTGCAATCTTTGATAAGTTCTGATTTTAAAAGTTGTTGACATACAGATTCAGTAATCTCCTTTGTCAACCTTGATGCTTTCGTTGTTGTTTTCTATGCTTGCTTTATCTGTGCTTTTCAATCCTTGAATAAGATCTCCTTGTGGAATTTATCTACCTGAGGTAGATCAGCGTCCTTGCCTGAGTCTGATGCTTGCCAATGAATGCATTCATTAATTTTCTTCTCGACCTTTTCACATTCAAGTTTTTGGATAGCTACTTGTTGGATCAGTATTTCACTTGAGTCACAATAAGAGCTAATGATAGAAGCTTGTTGGCAAAATACTTCTTGTTGTTTCTTTAACTTAGTATTCACATCCAATGCTTCTTTTATGAATTTCTCTAACTGTGGCTGGCTTTGTAATCAGTTCATTGCTGCTTCCAGTTGTGTTTGATTCTCAGTGAGTTGTACTTGATGTTGCAAATTAAGACTTTCAAAATCCTTTTGAAATTGGGACATCTTTAACTCCATTTTCTCCCTAGAGTTAGACTTTTATTGATCTAACAGTCTCTCTAATTCTTGTATTCTATCTTCTTTCTGCTTCAATAACATTTTAACCTCAGTGGCCTTATCAACAGTGGCAATAGCATATGCACCTACAAACTGTGATAGTTTGGTTAAATGTTCAGTAGGATCAGCTAGAGGATCCTTTCACAAAACATCAACATATTCATTTGTAAGGTTTGAGACTATATCATCAATTCTTCTCCTTTTTCTTCTCTTAACTACAGCCTTATGACTAGCACTGTAGAAGACATCCAACGAAGGGATTGCCTCAACTTGTAACACTATTTGTTCTGTAGGATAAGCCGGAATGATCTCTCGATCATGAGTTTCAGGAACTTGTTGTAGTGGAGTAACAGTTTCCACTAACTTCTGGGAATGTTCTAGTGTCTGAGAACTGGTAGATTGATCAATATTGGGATTTGTTTGAGGAATTTTTATTGCTTTAGAAAACTCATCCCATTCACTCTTCAAGTCCTTTGGTTGAGACTTTTCTGACTGATCAAGTATATCTTGACTGTGCTGAACTTCTTGGGAAGATGGCTTTGTTTCATTACTTCCTCTTTTTTCTTGCATCTCAATCTCTTTGATTACTTGATTGATTACCTTTTATGGGTGCTCCTTTCTGTTTTCGAATTCATTTTCAGAATGATCCGAATTTTGAGATTGATGTTTTGATTGCCCCGACTCATCTTCAGACATGTCTTTCACTTCATTATCCAAGCTAATAATTGGAGTAGGTCTGTTGACATCTTCAATAGTCAATAAATCCAGAGGAATCTTTTCCAGACTCTTGCTTTTGTATGCTTGGAAGGCTTCCAAGTCATCTTGATTGAGTTGACTGGATACAAACTTAAGTACATCTGAAAACTTTTCAATACCTTTAAAGAAATCGTCAAATCTATCTATCTCTTTCACAAAAGACTTTACTTTGAGCTCTGTGATGTAATTTTTAATCACATCATTGGGGTCATATGGCCGCTTTGGCATTACCACCAAATTCAATAGATTAACATTCGAAACTTCCTTGTAGGCATGACCAATATCAAAAAGTGCAAAAGTACCGCACTGTAAAGGAAAATTAGGCCAAACGACCTTCTTAGCATCCTTAAGTTGTTTAGAAATACCATTTACAACAAGCTAGTAGGCAATTTCTCTTGCAAGTAACTTATCAGGAACATAATATGGTAGGACACGAGGAGAAGCATAACTACCAAAAACTCTAACATAAGTGAAACTTTCCTCTGTGAACCATCTAGCAACTGGCAAAATGTCTGTACTAGCTTCTTTGGAAACCTTAGGGGCTTTCTCATTGAAAATAATCTGGTACATAGGCAACATGACTCTGTGGCAAATTTTGTAAAAATGCACATGGAAGTCTGATTCCCAAAGGGCTCTGTGGTCAATGTCGATTGAAGTAGGGTCTTGGGTCGTCCATTTCCATCCTATAGTAGGAAAACTAGAAGAAAAGCAAATTTCGTCCATGACATAGGCACTCATGTAAAAGGGGGGTATTTCTCTAAATGAAACACTTCTTTTACTCCTATACTCCATGGTGTTTCTAGCTAAATTATCAGATAGGATATTTGCCCAATTCATAATTAAGGAATTGACGATTGCGTCAATTAATGGGACCCAATCTACAGAAAACCCAGTGGTATCAGGTTTTTCAAATAATCTACACAACATATCGGTAGCATAACAGTAAGGGGGTAGGCAAAATAATACAGTATGTGGGTGAAACCCTAGGATGGCGGCCGACCTGGTTCGACTTTGGATCGGCATTTGTGGCGGATATGGACTATTTTTTCGCCTATGGTTGTTCTGCTTAGGCTTCTATGTTGCGCACAGACCTCGGGGTTGAGGTTTAATGTTTTCTTGCGGATACTTCGGGGTTACTATTGGCACCGACAGTTTATTTTATTGGTGAATGTTCGGGATTGCTGTGTGGGGTCTGATTGGCTTCCCGGGACCGCATTATTGGCCTTGAACATCTGTTGGGCGGAGACAGACTTGCTCAGACTTTTTTGCACTGCCTCCACTGACTGTTTACCTGTCTTCTCTGCGGTCGGGATGGGGCCCTATTATTGACGCTGCTTGGCACACGGATCTCAAGTCACGTTTATTCTGTGCCTCGGTGTTTATCGGTCCTCTTTTTCCGTGGTTCTTGGTGTCTTGCGCCCGGGACTTTCAGTTGGATGCTGTCAATGGGAGGCTATTTGCGGTGAACCGTTTTTTTTGCTGCTCTCTCTACTTGTGGTGACTTGGAACCCTACAGTTGTGCGAGGGGTTTACACTCTGCCCGGGGAACATTTGTTCCATCTACTAGCCCGGAGCGACCACTGGCTGGCCAATGCGGGCCTGTCAATATTTCTATTCCTTTTCTGAGTGACGGTTCCGGCTTGGACCACCTGCCTTGCTGGACGATATGGGGAACTATGATGACGAGGTGGATTATTCGGAGGATCCACTCGGCGGGGTGGACATCTAGGGTCATTAAGCTCACGTGGAGGGGAATGAGATGGATGACCTCTACCCGGCTCCTAGTGTTGCGGCGCCAAATCAGATTTCTCTTGCTCCAGTGGAGGGCAGCTCATCGCCCATGGGTGTGCTTGATCAGTTCAACTTTGACACTCCCTCACCCGCACAAAATGGGATTTGGGGCTTTTCTCTGGCAGATAACTCTCACTTGGCTGAGGTGGATATTGGGCTCTCGGAGCCATATTCGGATGCTATTTATCAGAGTATTGGAGAGGCTTCACTCTCCTTTGAACATCTTAACATTGGGGGTGCTAATTCTCTCAGTGGCCTTGCGCTCTGCGAAGCTGCCTATGCGGGTGTGTCGTCTTGTGGATTAGAGGCGGGTGCTGCATCTTCGGCTTCGGGCGCATTCACAAATATTTCAGTGATCCCCCCCATCCTAGAGAAAATGGACTCTTCATCTGACTCTGACACATCTGCTGAGCGAGATCTGGGTCGCATAAACAAAGGTAAGAAGACTCGGGTCACCAAGTGCAAGAATAGCATTTTCACAAATTTCAGTCCTGAGAACGGTATGAAAGATTGGGCTCATACTTCGGCATCCATGCTAGTTGGAAGGGTCCAAGGTCGGAATACTCTAATGTGCGACTGCAGCAATGGACCAGAGAAATTTGGGGCGGATCGCTTACAATTCTGCCGGAGGTTCATGTGCTGACAAAAGGATGGTTCTCTCTCACCTTCGCACAACCGGAGCAATCAGAC
Organism: Pinus albicaulis; assembly: GCA_034641835.2. Classification (NCBI taxonomy): domain Eukaryota; kingdom Viridiplantae; phylum Streptophyta; class Pinopsida; order Pinales; family Pinaceae; genus Pinus; species Pinus albicaulis. The sequence goes on along the minus strand of CM076584.1, from coordinate 1,052,992,745 downwards.
TGGGCTCTTGAGCACTACTGGCATTTGGAAATGCATCCCATCTACCTGAAGCGATGGGCACCGCTTTTTTACCCCAACAAGGAGAACGCGGGCGCGGGTCCTATCTGGCTGAGATTGCCTGGTTTGCCCGAGCACTTCTGGACTGAGACTGCCCTCAAGTTCATTGGGGGTCTATTTGGCGTTTACCTGGACCATGACCGGTCCTATCTGAACTCGGGCTGCAGGGCTGTGGCTCGAATACTGATCTTCTTGGACACTCATGATGGGCTTCATGATACCCTCAACATTCTCTTCGATGGGATGATGTGGCAACAGGTGCTTGACTATGAGGGTGTTATGTTTCGTTGCAGGAAATGCCACAAGGTGGGGCATTTGTACAAAGAATGCCCAAAGATGGGGTTTGCTTCGACTGTGGTCAAGAAATCTCGGACGGTGGCATCCCAAACTGAGCCTATCATCATTGCTGATCAAGTATCAGAAGGCGAACAGATGACTGTGTCGGATCCTCCTTCGGAGGCTGGGCTGGCGGTGACTCACATGCCTCCATCTTGGCCAGTAACACACCCTAGATCGCATGCTTTGGTCACTCCTGAGTCCGCCCAACGATCTACGACTTTTCCGGGTACAAGTCCTATCTCCTACTCTTTGCATTATATTTGCTCATCTGATTTATCATCTATTTCTCTTCCTTGTTTAACATCTAGTTCTGCTACTTCCACTCTATCTCAGAGATACCCTTCGATTTGCTGCAACATTGCACAAGCTCCACCCTCCTTTACGCCCAATATCCAACACACCTCAGCTGATCCTAACCCTTGCCAATCATCATCTCGCTCTGAGTCATCCAATTCGAGACATAATTACTTTCTGCGATCACTCACCCAACCTCATTCTGAGGCTTCTTTTGGCGTCGGTCCCGGGCCTGGATGCCCCCCTAATAAGTCAATAGGTCGACCATCATCCATGGCGAAAGCTATCAAGAGAGAAAACTATGAAGTGGAGGCTGGTACTCAATCATCCCTCATGAGGGTCCTTAGAGCAAGGCGACCCTATCCGGGGGTTACCTCATGATTAGTCTCTCATACAACTGCAGGGGATTGGCCAACCCCGATAAGAGACTGGCTCTGAAGGATCTTCTCACACAAAAGCCTATTGACATATTATTCCTACAAGAGACTTTAGGGGATGGAATTGGAGTAACTGCTATCCTAAAATCTCTCCTTCCAAACTGGTCTTTCATAACTTTGGATGCCCACGAAAGATCTGGTGGTTGTGCTATGGGTATTAACTGCAAAACCTCCCGGATGATTAATTGTTGGGGTCGGGCTGGAGTTCTTGGTATGGATATTATATTTGGGCATTCAGAGCAAGTGTTCACATTTATTAATGTTTATGGTCCCTGTATCAATAGAGAGGCCTTTTAGCACTCTCTACTGACCTGCTCCCTTTTTTCATCTCCTCACATTATCTTAGGTGGTGACTTGAAATTTTCATTGGGTATCTCTGAGTCTTGGGGCACTTATGCCACACCTGATCCACTAGCAGAATTCTTCAACTCACAGCTAGTAATGCAAACCTCATTGACATTCAGACCACCAGGATTCAGCCCACTTGGAGGAATAGGAGGACTGGTGATGCGGCCCTTGCGCGCAGATTAGATAGGTTTCTGATCAAGCAGCCACTTCTTGGCTCACTTGCTCGTGCCCAGCAATGGGTGGGGCATGGAGGAAAGTCTGACCACTCGCCTATCTATCTGGAATTTGAGTGTGGTCCTCACCGGGCATGACCTCCTTTCAAGTTTAATTCCAGGTGGCTTCAAGACCGGATTACCACTCATTGGTTTCACAAGCCTGGTTGCATTGTCATCAAAGGCCTGATTTGGACCCTGCCAGGGTCATAAATGAAAATCTCTCCTGCATCAAGCGCCTGACCATTAATTGGGTAAAGAATAAGAAGCGTCGGGAGAGAGAAGAACTCAATCGAATTGATAATGAAATTACTCATCTCAGTAACTCGGGCCTTGATGGATACCGATCAAACTCCTCCAAGGAGCATCTTATTACCCTCGAATCTGCAAAGGCAAAGCTCCTGAGACAAAAAGAAGAGGATTGGAGACTTAAGAGCCGTGCTATTTGGCTCCAGGCGGGTGATGAGAATACTAAGTTTTTCCAACAACGTGCAAATGGTTGTAGGTCTGCTAATACCATTTGGGAACTGACTAATCAGCATGGTTTCGTGACCCGTACTCAATCACAATTACATGCTATGGGCACTATGCACTTCACTAACTTATATAGAGCTCCACTGAATATGGACTTGCCTGACATCATGCATATTACCCAATCTTTCGACAGATATGTGGATCAGGACCAGATTGATGACCTCAATGCACCTGTTTCTATGGGTGAACTAGAGGAAGTTTTGAAATGGTTCAAAAAAGACAAAAGTCCTAGGCCTGATGGCTGGCCCATTGAATTTTTCATTCACTTTTTTGACCTAATGGCACATGACCTGTTGATCATGATTGAGGACAGTAGGATGCATAGCAAAATCTATGATGGCTTCAACTCTACTTTTATTGCGCTCATTCCTAAATCGGATCATCCATCTAGCTTTCATGACTATTGACCCATATCCCTCTGCAACTGCATTTACAAAATCATATCTAAAATTATTGCTAATCGCATCAAGCCGTTCCTTTCCTCCCACATTGAAAAGGAACAATTTGCTTTCCTCCACCATAGACAAATACATGAAGCTATTGGCACTGCCCAAGAAGCCCTCCACTCCATCAAAACCAAGCGCCTTAAATCCACTATACTCAAGATAGACCTGACAAAGCCTTTTGATCAAGTGAATTGGAGCTATCTGCATCTCATTCTCATACAAACTGGTTTCCCCCATTCATTTATCAATTGGATTATGGGCTGCATTTGTCATGCTTCTTTTAGCATCCTCATCAATGGTACAACATCTGATTTCTTTCATGCGGGGTGGGGACTACGCCAAGGTTGCGCACTCTCTCCCCTATTGTTTGTCCTGGTTATGGAAGGGCTCTCTGTCCTAATTAAAAATGCTAGAATCCTGGGGACCATCCATGGTCACCTGATCAATGACATCCTTCGCCTCACTCATCTACTATTCGTGGATGATGTTCTAATTTTTCTGGATGGCACTTTACAGGACTCGATTCAATTTGATAAGATACTTCAATGTTTTTGCAGAGCCACTGGTATGATTCCTAACGCCCTCAAATCTACTGTTATTATGACGGGGTGTACTGATCAGGAACAGGGCACTGCCATGGAACTATTTGCATATGTTCGAATTGATATCAGTGTTGGGCTCAAATACCTGGGATATCATATCAAACCAAACGATTACAAGGTCAATGATTGGCGTTGGCTCATTGCCAAAGTTGAACGCAGGATCAACGCTTGGTATAACCATTGGCTATCCAGAGCAGGACATTTGGTCCTCATAAAATCAGTGCTTGAAGCTATACCTATCTACTGGATGACCTTGGCTTGGATACCTATTGGTATTATGAATAGAATAAAATGTATCTGTAGACATTTTCTATGGCACAACCAGGATAAGGATTCTACTTTTGCTTGGATTGCATGGGAGCGTATCAACATTCCCAAACAATGGGGTGGGTGGGGGATCAAAGATCTCCATCTATTTTCGAAAGCCCTTGCAGCAAAAATGTGTTGGCATTTAACCTCTGGACATAGCCTCTGGAAAGAGGTCATTGTTGCTAAATATATTGTGCCAAGAAGCACACTTGATTGGATCTGGGACATAATTGGACCGCCCTCAGGTGCATCCATTATTTGGAAGGCAATCACTAAAGCGGCGCATATCATACAGAGGGGATTATCATGGCAGATTGGCTCCGGGGAATCAGTGAGAATTGGACCGGATTCTTGGTCTGGAAGCGGCGACTTCTACAAACTTCCAGATTACATATTAGAGCATTTGGCTCGCCGAGACATAATTTACATTGCTCAGATCGCGGATCCTGTGCACACAACCTGGCAGGAACAAGCCTAGTTGTCAGCGGATTATCTTGAGATTCCACGCAATGTTCACCGAGTGTGGCTGAATTATATTTGGGCGCTCAAAGCATCTCACATTCGGATCACTGATCAAGATGACCAGTTAATCTGGGCTTGCTCACCTAATGGACAATATTCACCAAAGCTTGGGTACCTAGCTCTCATCTAGCACAAAGAACCCCCCCAAAAAGATTGGTGGTGGCGAAGCATCTGGAAACTAAACGCCCCACATAAGCACAAAACTTTCTTCTGGTGTATTTTAAACCATTGTGTTCCCACTATGGAGTTTCTCCATCGCCGTGCTATCCATGGGCTGTCTCGCTGCTGTTATTGCCTGTCCAATGGTGAGGACACCCCACATTTATTCCTTCAATGCAATGTTGTATTAGGTATCTGGACACGGATTGCTACTTCCTTGGGCTGCATTCTTCCCTGGCGGGGTCTTACTCTCCTGGATGCTTGGAAAATCTGGTGGCAGTTGAACACTAATAGTCTGAGGCTGCGAAATCTCCCTTTGATTTTTGCATGGGAGATATGGATTGGTCGCAACAAATTCATTTTCAATGGTCAACCAATACATGTCGATTGCATATGGGCCGCAACTTTAGCCACCTACAATCTCAGGCCTGAAGTGAAAATCCACTACCCTCCCATGGTAGTTGTCCTTGAACGGATTGATCGCAGTAGACCTTGGGCCTACTTTGATGGTGCGGCCACTGCTCAGGGATGGGGGGGGGGGGCGCAATCCTTCACTTAAATGACAACCACCATTATCAACTTCGCATGGGATTGGGACCAAGCACTAACAATTACGCAGAACTTTAGTGCCTTAGACTTCTTATGGTCTTTGCTCGGGAAAAGCTCTGCAACACTATCCAGATTTTTGGAGACTCTCTTCTTGTGGTCAATTGGTTCAATGCACATGTTGTTTGTCACTCGCACACACTGTCTGCTCTTCTGCGGGAGGTTCATCATCTCAGGACTCTATTTGACATCATCTCTGTGGATCATATTTACAGGTCTCGGAACTATGTGGCTAATCAATTGTCTAAAGAAGCCACGGAGTTGACATGGGGGACATGGCACATTTATGAGCAGATTGGTGACCAGTTTTACATATTTTTCCATCGGCCTTTTATTGATGAGGCACCGGATCAGAGGGCTGTTTGATGAACAGCCTCATTGGGGAGATATTTTGTTCTATGTTACTCTATCTTTCCATTGAATTATTATCGGCATTTACATATTTGTATTTATTTTCTGTTTATGTTTCCTGTAAGTTATGCACCGAACTTACATGTGATGTTACAGGCATATTATTATGCATCAGCTACTCTGTTTATTATTTTTATGACATGGATCATCTGGATGCCTGTATGGCAATTTATGGTTTTCTAAAAACCTGATTTTGTAGAACACTACAAGCAAATGTAACATGTAACTTATCTATCAATGAAAAGTTACGAATTTTTCCTTTGTGAAAAAAGCATAACAGTAAGGGGAAGGAATTTGTGCTATTGGGAACGTACCGAATTTATCTCCTTTAAGCTTGCCTTGGTCTTCCTTCCATCCCTTTATGACTTTCATCAAGTCTGGATGTTTTGCTCTAAAGCTTTGAAGAAAATCTTTGTCATAGTTCTGTTGTGGGACGGGTAAGTGGTACATTGTCCTCAAATATTCTGCCCGAAACAAACCGATATTCTCACCCTTTGAATCCTTGAATTTTCTATCTTCTACGTTCAAGTGGTCAATTACCCACTTAACCATATCTGTATAGGGGAGAATCTTTGGCCTTGTTGCTACCTTATGGATGAATGAACATGCAACGTCAAAATAGGTCGGGTCTGAAGGAACTGATGCGCCTGCTGTAGCAACTCTGACTATTACCCTTGGCTTTTCATCTTCAAAAAACTTATACATTGCCTCCCACGAAGAACTTCGGCATTCCTTGTTGCAAGTGGTGTTGAGAATAGGGGAGACATATCTGAGTCTTCAGTAGATGACGCTTGGGCAATTTCTTTGCCTTTCTTGTTCATTTCTATTTTCCTTGCTCCGTTAAATGGTTTCCTGATTTCAAGCGAACAAAGCAAATATTAAAAATATAGAGAATAGGGAGGTGGACAGAATTAAAACAAATCTGGTGTTCAATCACTTCAAAACATGCTCGAAGTAGATATGAATCTATCAAAACCTTATTTCTATTAAATGATATTAATCACCAATAATCTTTTTAAATCAAATCCCTTACACCTTCACGTCAAATGTCTATTGATCAATTTAAGACATTGTATCTCATATTCAGTTTGATTTGACATGAGTCATTTCACATGCTTGAGCAATTAACTACCAGTTCATAGCACATCGCAACTTATAACTATTTCCATTTGTGATGTTACCCATAAATCCCGCGAAATGCGATCTGCACAAATCGCACATCGCAACTTTTATGCGGTAAATGAGTTTGATTTTAGTTATGTACTGCGAAATGCAAGATGTGCTTTAAGAAATCATGCCGCTGCGCTTTGTCGGACCTTGGAGTTTATGTTTATTTCTTTATTGGCTCGTCGGGTCCATTTAATCGTAACTTTCACCGAATTGCTTATAAGTTGATCGTTTTAACGAGGCACAATGCGATTTTGGTTAATAACAGTGATTAAAGTGTTTGCAATAAGATTTTAATATGACTTTGGAAAGTCTTTAGCGCATATCGCAGCCCACATGATTTAGTGGATTTTAAGTCATTTAAGCTTGTAAGCTATGCAAATTGCAATGCGCACTAAGGAATGAAAGCGGAAAAGAAAAAGAAACTTTATTTCCTAAAGTTTTTTGACTTAAGCTAAAAATTAAATAAATTAAATTTCCTAAATATTTTTGAAGGGTCCTCATTTAGTAAAAATAAATGGGGGTTGTTGTATAGCACAACACAACTGCAACAAGTGTAAGAGAGTTCAAGGGGATTTCCAATGGAGGGAAGGATCGGGCACCTCACAGCACCACGCATCCCTTAATCCCAATATGCCCATCATTCCAAACACACCCCCTAGATCCACCATTCTTATGTTTCTGACATCTGGAGCTGGTGGACAACGGGAGCAGGAGGATATGCCCTATGGAGATTATTTCTTGGAGTACCAATCTTACGGCCCTAATTTCGGGAAGGCCATTACTTTCAAAGATTTTTTCCAGTTAAAGGGTAACAATAGGCCCAAGGAACAGAGTGGAGGAAGCTACATGCAAGGGATAGACTTGCAGTGTATTGTGGGGAGGTTGTTCCTCCCGACTTTCGATGGCTCTTCCAAGAGCTCGGCCAAAGCGTGGGTCAAAAAGTTGGATGTCTATTTCCAAATGAACCAGATGACAAAGGGAGAGGCAATCAAGATTGCCACAATGCATATGGAGGGGGAAGCTCATGATTGGTGGTTACATGGGCTAACCACATTGGGACATGCAGGAGTGACCACTTATGATGATTTCATGAGGAGCGTATTGGAGTGGTTTGAGAGAAAGGATCCTGGGGAGTACTTTGGGGAGCTGACAAGGCTCAAGCAGATAGGGAGTGCTAAGGTTTATATTTCGGAGTTTCTGAGGTTGTCTATGATGGTGTCGGACTTGTCAGAGGCGAGGAGGATTTACATGTTTGTGGAGGGGCTAGCATATCCATTATGGGGATTAGTGAGGTCCAATAGGCCCACTACATTGCAGGACGCAATAGGGAGAGCCCAAGACCTACAGGATGCCCTACCTAGGGCTAGAGCACCACTACCACCCAAACAGGGTTTCCAGCAAAGGGGGAGAGACACCGAGCTCCACCACCAAAGGCCAATCAAGGGCGTGGACAAATGGATGAGGACACACGGAGAGACCTCTGAAGGAGGAAGTTTTGCTTTACCTGTCAGGAACCGTGAGCACCAGGCCACAGGTGTGCAGCAGGCAAGGCCCATTACATCAAGGTCTTTTCTAACAGCGATGTTGAGGATGAGACATACTTTGAGATGGGTGGAGATGACAGCACAACACCACAAGAGCCACCACCACCAGCCCTACCTGTAGGGGGAGCTTCCTTTACACCTTCCGGAGGGGTCCTCGCATCACTGCGTGGGGTACCCAAGTTTTTGACCCTGGGGATCAAGCGCAATATTCAAGGGCAACGTGTTTCAGTTCTAGTGGACAGTGGGGCTACTACCCACAACTTCATTGATGTCCAGATGGTTCAAAGGAGGGGCATTACGACTAAGGAGTTTGAGGGGTTTTTAGTTCTTGTGCCGGGAAACAGAACCATGCAGTGCACACGCTATGTTCCCGCGTTGACCATGACCATGGGGAAATACTCCATGACAGATCATTTCTTTGTGGTGGACGTACCGGACACCAACGTAATATTGGGGGTCCAGTGGCTCTATTCACTTTGCAGAGTCACCACTGATTGGAGGAAGTTGGAGATGGAGTTTGTAGGGTTGGATGGCAAGCCAGTCTTGCTACGGGGTATGCACTCCTATCCACCACAGACGGTCTCAGCCCACAGGATGGAGGTTGATTTGAGACATGGAGACATTGAGTAGGCTATGGAGTCGAGGGTTTCAGAGGTTGGGGGCAAACCCAAGCCACCACATTTGGAGATACAGGCCATTCTTGAGAGGTACACAAAGGTGTTTGGAGATATACCACCTAGTCAACCACCTGACTGGGAGTTTGAGCACACTATTGAGTTGGAGTCCTGGGTACAAGGCATGATCACCACCCCTTACCAACATCCCAAGGCATATCGGGATGAGATAAAGAGGGCCATCCATGAGTTATTGGCACTTGGGCATATTAGGCCTAGTTCCAGCCCTTTTGCTTCATCAGTTGTCCTAGTGAAGAAGAAGGATGGGTCCTTACACATGTGCATAGACTACCGGGCCCTCAACAAGAAGAGAATGAAGAAGCGCTACCCCATCCCACGTATAGATGGACTGATGGATGAGCTAAGGGGGGTTAAGTTCTTCTCAAAGATTGACTTGCAATTGGGGGACCATCAGAACTGAGTAAGGGACAAGGATGTCCCCAAGACAGCGTTTTGGTGCCACTATGGGCACTTTGAGCTCTTGGTTATGCCCTTTGGGTTGACCAATGCACCAGCAACTTTCCAGTCATGCATGAACCACGTATTTCTTGGGTAGTTGAGGAAGTTCTTACTGGCATTCTTCGATGATATATTGATCTATATCTGGACTTGGGAGGAGCATTTATAGCATGTTGAGGCAATGTAGCGTATTCTGGAGGAGCAGCAGTTCTACGCTAAGTTGTCCAAGTGCGAGTTCGGTTTGACCGAGATGCTCTATGGTGTTTGGAGATATACCACCTGGTCAACCACCTGACTGGGAGTTTGAGCACACTATTGAGTTGGAGCCATGGGTACAAGGCATGATCACCACCCCTTACCAACATCCCAAGGCATATCGGGATTAGATAAAGAGGGCCATCCATGAGTTATTGGCACTTGGGCATATTAGGCCTAGTTCCAGCCCTTTTGATTCATCAGGTGTCTTGGTGAAGAAGAAGGATGGGTCCTTACACATGTGCATAGACTACCGGGCCCTCAACAAGAAGACAATGAAGAAGAGCTACCCCATCCCATGTATAGATGGGCTGATAGATGAGCTGAGGGGGGTTAAGTTCTTCTCGAAGATTGACTTGCGATCGGGGTACCATCAGAACTGAGTAAGGGACAAGGATGTCCCCAAGACAATGTGCCACTATGGGCACTTTGAGTTCTTGGTTATGCCCTTTGGGTTGACCAATGCACCAGCGACTTTCCAGTCATGCATGAACCACATATTTCGTGGGCAGTTGAGGAAGTTTGTACTGGTGTTCTTCGATGATATATTGATCTATATCCAGACTTGGGAGGAGCATTTATAGCATGTTGAGGCAATGTAGCGTGTTCTGGAGGAGCAGCAATTCTACGCTAAGTTGTCCAAGTGTGAGTTCGGTTTGACCGAGATGCTCTATCTAGGGCACATCATTGGGGTGGATGGTGTGAGAGTTCATGAGGAGAAGATTAGGGCCATTCGGAATGTGACATAGATGGCCAGAGCCCCGAAATGTGACATAGTTGAGGGGATTCGTGGGCATCTATACTTATTACCAGAAATTCGTTAAGGGCTTCTCTCAACTAGCAGCGCCCCTCACTAATTTGACAAAGAAGGGGGCATTTGGGTGGACGGCTACAGTGCAAGAGGCTTTTAAGCGCCTCAAACAGGTCATGAGCAGTTGTCCCATGCTGGCACTCCCAGATTTCACCCAACCCTTTGTGTTCGAGTGTGATGCATCCGAAGAGGGTGTAAGAGCAGTGTTGATGCAAGGATGGAACCCCATAGCTTTCGAGAGTCGGAAGCTACTGCCCCATGAGGGATTGTACTCCATCTATGATAAGGAGATGCTAGCCATTATGCATGCGCTAGCGAAGTTCAGACAATACGTGGTGGGGAACAAGTTTCTGGTCAAGACAGACCATAACAGCCTCAGGTTTTTCTTGGAGCAGAAACAGTTGCAGGAGAGGCAACAGAAGTGGGTAAGTAAGCTCCAAGCGTATGATTTCGACATTGAGTATGTCAAAGGGAAGCACAACATGGTGGTTGATGCGTTGTCCAAGAGGTCGGCTTCCCTTTCTTTGATGAGCATTGCTCCAGATTGCAGGGCACAATTATTAGTGGAGTACTCCAAGGACCGATTTTCATCTGAGGTCCTGGATGGAGTGGTGACAGATGACTGGTACAGGGTGATGAACGAAGTGATATGCTTCAGGGACCGGATTTATTTAGTGGCCAGTTCCCAACTGAGGGAGAAGATTCTATAGGCTGCCCATGACTCACCTCTAGCAGGGCACCAAGGGTTCACGAAGACATACAGGACCATCATGGAGCGTTTTGCATGGAGGGCCTCAAGGATGATGTTCTGAGTCATATCAGGGAGTGTGAAACGTTCCAGAGGAAAAAGGGTGAGCAGTCACACCTTGCAGACCTGTTGCAACCTCTTCCTATCCCTAAGGGGAAATCAGAGAGCATATTGATGGATTTCATTACTGGGCTACCCACAGTACAGGGCAAGGATTGCATCTACGTGGTGGTAGATTGCTTGACAAAGTTTGCACATTTCTTCACCATCTCAGCACGGTACTCGGCCTCACATGTGGCCGAATTATTCTTCAGGGAGATATTTCGACTACATGCTCTTCCGAAGACCATTGTCAGTGACTAGGACAGTCGATTCATGGGGGGGTTTTGGCAGGAGTTGTTTCGGTTGGTGGGCACCGAGCTCACTCCGAGCACAAGTTATCACCCTCAAACAGACAGGAAGACAGAGATAGTTAACAAGTGGCTAGAGGGCTACTTGCGTAACTATGTGACAGGGAAAAAATAGCATGGATACGGTGGTTGCACTTGGGTGAATACTGCTACAACACCACGTATCACATGTCTATAGGTATGTCTCCATTTCGAGCTTTGTATGGTTACGATGCATTGTCTTTTGCTGACATCATGTTTGGAGACAGCAAGGCCCCAAGGGCCAAGGACTAGATACAAGAGAGCCAGGACATTTTTCGGGCTCTCAAAGACAACATGCAGATGGCCCAAAACCAACAAAAACTTTATGCAGAAAGGGGAAAAGTTGAGAGGCAGTTCAAAGTTGGGAACTTGGTCTTCTTGAGGCTTTAGCCATACAGGCAGTCATCACTCAAGCAGAAGGGGGCCAAGAAGCTCAAACCCGGCTTCTATGGATCGTACCGTGTCGCTCGGAAGGTTGGGGAGGTAGCATATGAGTTAGATGTTGAGATTTTGGGGTAGCATCCGATGTGCTCTAGCTCCGAAATTTTGTGAAGGAGCTGGAGTACATGAGATCTCCAAGACCCAAAAAGCGTTTGGAGAAATTCCATCTGGTTTGATAGTTATTCAAATAATTAATATTTTTAATTAAGGACCCTAAGTCTAACTTAGGAAAATTAAAAGATTAAAATGAATTAAATTAAACATGTGATGAAAATGTTCTAAGTGACGTGGATCAAGCAGCTTCTAATCTTAGCCGTTGATTAGAGATTAGATAACGGCCATTGGATTGCCAACGAGAAAAGTATAAGAGAATGGCTTGGGGTCAGTTGGAGAACACACACATTGGCAGAGCACTGAAGCTAAGTCGAAATTCTATGGCGTCGTTTGCTAAGAATTTCGAAGTGATTTTGCAGTGCAGTGAGGGGCAGAGATTGGCAAGGGATGATCTGATCTGAGGCCAAGAATACAACAGCGGCAGAGGAGCAATATACCAGGCAGCGCAGAGGCCAGCCAGAGCTACGAGTTCAGCTAGAGCCACGCAAAAGGCAGCACAGAGGCCAGCCAGAGCTACGAGTTCAGCAAGAGCCACGCAGAAGGCGACAGAGGCCAGCCAGAACCCTTCAGGGGTGACGCAGGCCCAGTCAAGGCAGCGCAAGGGCAGCGTAAGCCCAGAGAGGGTGACACAGACACTTCTAGGGCAGCGCAGAGGCTGACGCAGAGGCCTGAGGGACAGTGTTGGGGTTTCCGATGGGCCAGAAAGGGCTCGATTTCTGTAAATCCTGTTTGAGGGTGTGAATCATCCATATTTTTTGTCTCTGAGTGAAAGAGGTATTACTGTCGTGAAGTTTCTTTGTAGGGCAAACCATTTTGGTGCCCAGATATTGTTGTATTCAATTTCTGCATAATAATAAAACACTCTATAGCTAGCTGCACCAGTTTTCCCGCATTGGGTTTTTACAGGGACATTTGTCCGAAAAATTTGTGTCACTTTGTCATGTGTGCGTAATGTTCAGTAAATGATCTGTAAATGTGTAGGCTGCAGTTGTGTTTACTTTGTTGATTTTACTGAATAATTCAGAAGATTAACTTGTAAATGTAAATCAAGTAGGAAAAGTAAATCAAGACATTGCAATAGGATTTCTATGTTTAGAAATTTTCACATGGTATCAGATCATTGCAGATCAAGCTGAATCACCAGCAAAACGACTGAAGATTTTTTTGTTGCAGAGAAGGCAGCTGAAGCAGCAGAGTTCCAAAGAGGGCAGCGCAGCACTAGGAGGACGCAGTCCCAGCAGAGGCCACGCAGGGGCAGCGCAGAGCCTTCCAGAGTGATGCGGGAGCAGCTTGCGCTACGCAGAGGCTACGCGGAGCTAGTCTGCTCACGCAGAGGCCAGCCAGAGGGACGCAGTCCAGTTCAGAGGTTATTGTGCAGATTTACCATAGTCCGGAAGCAGAGCTTCAGATCTTCAGAGGTTGCTGGTGTGGTGGAGATTCTGTCAGTGCAGAATTGTGCCTAGCTAAGTTGACAAAGAGCATGGGGAGAACAGTCGCTCAACAAATTTTTTCCAAAGAAATCTGAGGATTGATCAGGAGGGTGATCAAAGAGGGTTGATTCAAAGAATTGGCAGATTTCTGAGGAGGGAAATCAGTTGTCAGAGGGAGAAGTTACTATAGAGGGTGCCTTTTTCGCCAAGGACACTAGATCCAGGTTTTTGTTGAGAGTAGCAACCGTCGCAAGGAGAGGAGTTTCTATTTCAACAGATTGTTTTGAGCTAGATGGCGTCGTACAGAATGCGTGATCAGGATAGGTTGGACGGCTTGTCCAACTTTGCTATCTGGAAGGCCAAAATCCTGACGGTCCTGGAGGCATACGCACTACTGCAGCATGGAGAGAACGTCTTGGCTACACCAACCAATGTTGCTCTTCTCGCGAAGCACAATGAAGTGGAGGCGCATGCTAAGCGCTTTATCATGGATAGGGTTAAGGATCACGTGGTTCCACACATTGCCGAGAAGAAGAAGGCTAATGCTATGTGGACAACGTTGACCACAATGTATCAAGGGAAATTCGTCCAGAAGAAGATGCTTCTGGAGAACCAGATGAGGTTGTTTGTGATGAATAAGGGAGAGGAAATCGATCCCTTCCTCTTCAAGTTGCAGTCGATCCGGGATCAGCTGATTGCCATGGGGGTTAAAGAGGAGGAGGATGTCATGGTGAGGACTGCTCTAAATGCAGTCACAAATGAATGGGAAACGTTTGTCCAAAGCATCTTGGGCAGACAGGACCTCCAAGCAGGGACGACATGTGGGCTATCCTCTGACAAGAGGAAATCCGTCGGATAACCAAGAGACAAGCGAGCACTGGATCCAACAAAGTGAAGGAGGAAGAGGAATATGCAGCCCTTGCATCCAAGAAGCAACAAGGGAAGAAGAGGGATCTATCCAAGATTCGATGCTTCAGGTGTGGTGAACTTGGACACTTCGCCACCTCTTGTCCTCTAAGGAAGAAGGACAAGGAATTTGATTCCAAGGCTGAGGCAGCTAAAGAAGATGATGGCTCTAATGATGATATGGCATGAGTGCTCATGTGCCTCGAGAGAAGAGGTGGGGCGATATTGATTTGTGGAGCAGCTATAGATGGCAGGCAAGATCCTTGAGGTGCCAGACTCTTGGATCACATACGAGCTACGGGAGCCTTAAGACAGTAGCAGGATGACTGGAGCAGTGGGTGCAGAAGACCACCGTGAAGCAAAGGGCAGAGTTGGGATGTTGTAGATGGAGCAGCACAGTGCAGAGGCAGTAGCAGCATAGAAGCAGAGGCGCAAAGGGGCTAATGGGACTTCAGCAGCGTAGAGGAGGCAGTGCTTACGCAGTGCAGAGCTGTAGCAGCGCAATAGCTTTAGGAGGACAGATTAGCGCAGCAGCTAAGGGAGCTTCAGTGATGAGATGCAGACCCGATTGACTTTTTTGTTACTGATTGGGCAGGGGTCCTTCAGTTGCTTACTTCTCAGCAACTGAGTTGCAGTGCAACAGTTAGGAATGGCAGTGCTATGGGAAGCATGATGCAATAATTTGAGAGGGAGCTACAGTACAGATGTGGCAGTGACTGTGGCAGAGTCATGGGCAGCAGTATAGAGAGCAGTAGCAACGCAGTGATGGAGGGCAGAAGGCCAAGCATCAGCGCGGGGACCGATGCTAGAGATCAAGGCAATGCTTCAATGTGGAAGTATTGCTAGAGCACACTCCTTGCTAAGAGGGAGTGTTGAGATTTTTGGGTAGCATCGGATGCGTTCTAGCTCTGAAATTTTGTGGAGGAGCTGGAGTACATGAGATCTCCAAGGCCCAGAAAGCGTTTGGAGAAATTCCATCTAGTTTGATAGTTATTCAAATAATTAATCTTTTTAATTGAGGACCCTAAGTCTAACTTAGGAAAATTAAAAGATTAAAGTGAATTAAATTAAACATGTGATGAGAATGTTCTAAGTGACGTGGATCAAGCAGCTTCTAATCTTAGCCGTTGATTAGAGATTAGATCACGACCGTTGGTTTGCCAACAAGAAAAGTATAAGAGAAGGGCTTGGAGTCAGTTGGAGAATGCACACATTGGCAAAGCACTGAAGCTAAGTCGAAATTCTATGGCGTTGTCTGCTAAGAATTTCGAAGTGAGTTTGCAGTGCAGTGAGGGGTAGAGATTGACGAGGGATGATTTGATCCGAGGCCAAGAATACAAGAGCGACAGAGGAGCAGTATACCAGGCAACGCAAAGGCCAGCCAAAGCTACGTGTTCAACCAGAGCCACGTAGAAGGCAACGCAGAGGCAGCAAGAACCCTTCAGGAGTGATACAAGCCCAGTCAGGGCAACGCAGGAGCAACGTAAGCCTAGAGAGGGTGACGCAAGCCCTTCTAGGGCAGTGCAGAGGCTAACGCAGGCCAGAAAGGCTAACGCAGAGGCCTGAGGGACAACGCTGGGGTTTTCGATGGGCTAGAAAGGGCTCGAGTTTTGTAAATCTCGTTTGAGGGTGTGAATCAGCCATATTTTTTGTCTTCGAGTGAAAGAGGTATTACTGCCGTCAAGTTTCTCTGTAGAGCAAACCATTTTGGTGCCTAGATATTGTTGTATTCAGATTCTGCATAATAATAAAACCCTCTAGAGCTAGTTGCACCAGTTTTTCCGCATTGGGTTTTTCCAGGGACATTTGTCCGAAAAATCCGTGTCACTTTGTCATGTGTGCGTAATGTTCAGTAAATGATTTGTAAATGTGTAGGCTACAGTTGTGTTTACTTTGCTGATTTTACTGAATAATTTAGAAAATTAACTTGTAAATGTAAATCAATTAGGAAAAGTGAATCAAGACACTGCAGTAGGATTTCTATGTTTAGAAATTTTCACATTAGAGCTACCCCCAGAAAGATGGGTGCACAACATCTTTCATGTATCTTGCCTGAAAAAGGCGTTGGGGCAGCATGTGACAGCAGCTACTGAGTTACCCCTATGGATGATGAGGGGCACTTCGTGCTACAGCTAGAGGCCATTTTGGATACCCAAGAGAGGCACTCGAGGAACAAGGTGATCAAGGAGTTTTTTATCTAATGGAGGAGCCTATCGGATGAGGATGCCACTTGGGAGGGGGAGTATATACTTCAGCATCCTTCATTGCAGTTGCTTAAGGACAAGCAACATCTTGGCAAGAAGGACTATGATATTCCCACTTAGCATTTTGCTCAGTGAAATATCATTTTTTGTCAATTTTGCCATCATGTTCAATTTACACTTATAAGAAATGTGGGTATAGGGGTCCCACATATGAGTTTTGACTTAGAGCACCCCCAAACATTAGAGTTGGGGAAAATATTGCGGCCTTAGTGGAATGTGGGGGCCACTTTGTGGGAATTACAACCCACATGGGGACTACGCTCCCATTGGAGCGGATTTGGTATGGAGAATTTGTAATATCCCAAATGGGAAAATAATAGCAATACAAAGCAACAATAGACTAGAAACTACAGCAAATAAATTCACACCATTAACACATGAAAATTGGAGCCAAAAATATAATCTGAGCCATTTTATTAGTGCTTGGAAATGAGTACAATGATCATGTTGGAAGGAATGCACCTGGGCCTGCTCAAGGCAAGTTGAAGTCTATCTTAAAAAAAGCTAAAATGACCCTCTGAAAATGGCTCTGCGTGGCTTTGGTGCTACGTAGCTCTGCCTCAGGAACTCAGCGGCTGTAAACTTCGGACTGTTGGTTGGGCTGCTTCTAGCACTTAGAAAATTCTGGGACTTGAACAGCAGACTCTACTCAAGAAACCCACAAAAACCCGCGAAGGAATTGTGGAATGGCTGACCCCAGAAATTTGCCCCTGTTGGGCTTGATCTACTGTGTTGTTGGTTGAACCTACACACCTAAAGAATCCACTACAAAACTGGTTCAAAGGTTCAGCAATAAACCTGTTAGGAAGCACTCAACTTCCCCACCAAGTATCAGTTGCAACTCTCTCTCTTCGCACCTCCCGGCAACAACCTTCCTACTGAACTACGTCTTCCACTGCACAGTCACTACGTCCTCCACGCAGTCCCTGTAGTGTAAACGCTCCTCCTGTAATCTTTGTTGTGAAATGCTCCTCCAAAATGGTAAGACTCTTCTCCTGAGCGGGCACTCGAAGTCCCCCGAGGCAGAGGTTGAGATCTTCGTCTAAAAATCTCATGTGCTAAACAGCACTACACACTTGGCACCCGACACAAGCGTGCTATGTCGAAATGACAATCAGAAAGATAAGTGAATGAATGAGAAACTATGTCGCCCCTCCTTCCTTTTTTCAAACAAGCCTCAATGTTCCTCATGGGCCCACCATGGACTGCGCTGCCTCTCCTTTGGGCCAACCCAGCATTGCCTCCTTTCGAGCCTCCCTCACGCTGCCACCTAACAAGCTGCAGCTCACTCGATATTGGCCACTTGGACCCCACTAAAGCCGCAATATTCTCTTGGGAACTATAGGAATTGACTTTAGCTTTCCCCAAAATAATATTTGTGGGTCCCCAGACCACCTTATTTTCGCCTAACATTAGAGATAGCAAAGTCTATCAAAATTTAATATTCTAATTAGCGAAACTGCTAATTAGGAATATTACAGTCCTCCTCGCCAAAACGTTGCTTGTCCTCAAGCAACTGCAATGATGGGTGCTGGAGGATCTGCTCCCTTTCCCAAGTGGCATCCTCATCTAGAAGATTCCTCCACCTAATCAAGTATTCCTTCACCACCCGGCTCCTCAAGTGCCTCTCCTTGGTGTCTAAAAATGGCCTCTGGCTGGAGCACCAAGTGCCCCTCATCATCTGTAGGAGGCAACTCAGTGGTTGCTGTCACCCGTTGTCCCAAGGCCTTCTTCAGGCAAGACACATGGAAAATGTTGTGTATCCGACTCCCCTGTGGCAGTTCCAACTCGTATGCTACTTCCCCCACTCTCTGGATGACTCTATATGGCCCATAGAAGCAAGGCTTGAGCTTCTCGACCCCCTTTTGCTTCAACGTGGACTGTTTGTAGGGCTGAAGGCGAAAGTAAACCAATTCCCCCACCTCAAACTATCTCTCCACACGGCATCTGTCTGCGTACATTTTCTGTTGATTTTGAGTTGTCACCAAGTTATCCTTGAGAGCTCTGAGAATGTCCTAGCTCTCTTGGATCCAATCTTTGGCCTTGGGGGCCTTGCTAGCTCCAAACATAACATCAGCAAACGTCAGTGCATCATAATCGTACAAAGCACCAAAAGGAGTCATACCAATAAGTGAAAAAATTTTAATCTAAACCAGAAACCCTACTGCAATAAATTTGATTTACTTCTACTTGTTTTCTTTAATTAACAAGTTATTTTCTGAATAATTCACGAAAACATCATAGTAAATACACTGCGGCCTACACAATTATACAGATCAAGTGCTGAAAAATAAGTAAAGCACACAGACAAAGGACACAGATTTTTCAAACAAGTGTCCCTAGAAAAACCCAATGCTGGAAAACCTGTGCAGCAGTTTTGAGGGTTTATATTATTAAGCAGCGGTATTCTGAGTACATCTAGGGTGCCATAATCCGGCAAACCCAACAGAGAAAACCTCAGCAAACAGAGATATATTGTGAATTTTACCTCACTCTACAAGTCCCGGTTGATCTGGATCAGACACTAGTGACACCCTAGCTGCCTCTGCGTAGTCTGTACACTGCCAATGCGTATGCCTGCATGGGTCTGGCTGAGGAACTGCGTCACCCTTCCTCTACGTTGATCTGCCTCTCCAGAAGTCGAGTTTCAACCCTGCTGGCTTAGAAACCCTGATCTCTAGCCGATTCTGGATTGTCCCTCGGAGGCTTGGCGCTGCCCTTGCGTGAGCCCTGCATGGGTCTGCATCACCCTCTCTGGGGTCCGCATCACCTCTCCTGGTGGCTATGTTGCCTCCTCTGCGTCTTTGTTTCCCTTGCTCTGTAATGTACTCTTGGTCCTCTAACCAATTACTGCATCTGCCCCTCACTGCTTCATTGACTCACTCAAATCTTATCTTCATTCGAGCACTTCTCTGTCAGAAGAATTCGATCTCTTAGTCTCACTGTGTGTGTCCTCCAACTGACCCCAAGCCTTCCTTTAATACTTTTCCAGTTGACAAATCAACGATCGTGATCTAATCTCTAATCGACGGCTAAGATTAGAAAAGACTTGATCCTCGTCACTTAGAACTTTCTCACCCACATGTTAAATTTATTCACTTTAATTATTTAATTTCCCTAAGTTTAGACTTAGGGTGCCCATTAAAATAATTAATTATTTGAATAACTTAAGCTCCGGGTGGAATTTCTCCAAACGATTTCTGGGTCTTGGAGATCTCATGTGTTCTAGCCCCTCCAAAAGGTTTCGGAGCTAGAGCACATCTGATGCCACCCAAAAATCAACACAATAGACATGTGGAACATTGTGTTGTAGCAGTATTCCCCCAAGTGCAGCCATCGCAACCAGGCCCTCTGCTGCCCCGTGACATAGTTACACAAGCAGCCCTCTAGCCACTTGTTAACCATCTCAGTCTACCCATCTGTCTACGGAAGGTAGCTCGTGCTCGATGTGAGCTCTGTGCCCACCAATCGGAATAGCTCTTGCCAAAATCCATCCATGAACCTGCTATCCCGGTCACTGACTATGGTCTTGGGGAGACCATGCAGTCTGAAAATGTCCCTGAAACACAACTCGGCCACCTGAGAGGCCGTGTACCGGGCTAAGATGGCGAAGAAATGTACATACTTCGTCAATCTATCGACCACGACGAATATATAGTCCTTACACTACACCATGGGCAGCCTGGCAATGAAATCCATCAAAATACTCTCCCACTTCCCTTCAGGGATGGGAAGTGATCGTAGCAATCTTGCTGGATGGGTCAGCTCCTGCTTATTCCTCTGGCAAACCTCGCACTCCCGGACATGTCTTAGAACATCCTCCTTGAGGCCCTTCCATGAGAACCTCTCTCTAATGGTCCAGTAGGTCTTGGTGAACCCTTGGTTCCCAGAAAATGGAGAAACATGGGCTACATGCAGAATCTCCCCTTGCAACTGGGAGTTAGCTATCAAATAGATCCGCTCCCATAAGTAAATCACCTCATCCATGACCTGGTACCGGTCATTTGTCACTTGTCCATTCAAAATCTCACATGCAAACCAATCCTTTGAGTACTCAACTAGCAGTTGGGCCTTCCAATCCGCCTCGATACTCATCAATTTGAGTACTCAACTAGCAGTTGGGCCTTCCAATCCGCCTCAATACTCATCAATGAGAGGGACGATGGCCTCCTCGACAAGGCATCAGCCACCACGTTATTCTTCCCTTTAACATACTCAATGTCGAAGTCGTAAACCTGAAGCTTACTGACCCACTTTTGCTACCTCTCCTGAAGTTGTCTCTGCTCTACGAAAAATCGGAGGCTATTGTGGTCTATTCTCACCCTGAACCGGTTCCCCACCAAGTATTGTCTAAACTTGGCTAGCGCATGTATGATGGCTAGCATCTCCTTATCATATATGAGGTAGAGTCTCTCATGAGGCGAGAGTTTTCGGCACTCAAAGGCTATGGGATGCCCTCCTGCATGAGTACGACCCCCACTCCCTCACATGATGCATCGCAATCCAAAACGAAGGGCTTGGTAAAATTTGGGAGTGCAAGGACCAGACAACTACTCATCACCTGCTTGAGGCGATCAAATGCCTCCAACACTGTAGTAGTCCAAGTGAAGGCCCCCTTCTTCGTCAAATCGGTGAGGGACATTGCCAGCTGTGAAAACCCCTTCACAAACTTTCGGTAGTAGGTGAAAATGCCCACAAACCCTCTCAACTTAGTGACGTTCTTGGGTTCTAGCCAATTCCGGATGATCCCAATCTTCTCCTCATGCACCCTCATGCCATCGGTGCCTATGATGTGCCCCAGGTAAAACATCTTTGTCAGCCCAAACTCGCACTTGGACAGCTTCGCATAAAACTATTGCTCCTCCAATATGCAAAGCACCGTCTCTACATGTTGTAGGTACTCCTTCCAAGTTCGGTTGTAGATTAGTATGTCATTGAAGAATAACAACATGAACTTTCTCAGTTTCCCACGAAATATGTGGTTCATGCACGACTGGAAGGTAGCTGGAGCGTTGGTTAGCCAAAAGGGCATCACCAAAAACTCAAAGTGCCCAAAGTGACACCTAAAAGTTGTCTTAGGGACATCCTTGTCCCTCACCCATATCTGACGGTACCCCGACCTCAAATCTATCTTGGAGAAGAGCTTGGCTCCCCTCAGCTCATCAATCCGCGAAATGGGGTAGCGGTTCTTCATCGTTTCCTTGTTCAAGGCCCTGTAATCAACACACATCCTCAATGTGCCGTCCTTCTTCACCAGAACAACTGTTGAAGCAAAAGGGCTTGAACTCAGTCGGATATGTCCCAATGCTAAGAGCTCGTGTATGGCCCTCTCAATCTCATCCCGGTAAGCCTTGGTGTACCTATACGGGGTAGTGATCACGGCCTGGATCCCATGCTCTAGCTCGATGGTGTGCTCGATTCCTCGGTCAGGTGGCTGTCCTGGTGGTATATCCCTGAAAATTGTGGAGTATCTATCAAGGATGGCCTAGATATTTGGGTGAGGTGGCTTTGCTGCTCCACCAGCCTCTGAGACCCTCGACTTGACAACCCACTCTATATCTCCATGCCTCAAGTCAGCCTCCATCCTGTGCACAAAAATTATTTGCGGTGGGTATGAGTGCATGCCCCTCAGCATCACTGGTTTGCCATCCAAGTCTAGAAACTCCATCTCTAGTCTCGTCCAATCATTGGTGACCCTGCCAAGGGTGTACAGCCACTGCACTCCCAACACTATGTTGGTGTCCGGAATGTCGACCACAAAGAAGTGATCAGTCACCGAATAGGTCCCCATGGTTACTATCAAAGTCGGCACATAACGTGTACAATGAATGGTCCTATCTCCTGGCACCAATACTGAAAACCCCTCAAACTCTGTTGTGGTTATGCCTATCTTCTGCACCATCTGAGCATCAATGAAATTGTGGGTAGCCCCATTGTCGACTAGCACTAAGACTCGTTGTCCCTGCACCGTCCCACGAATCCTCAGTGTCAGGTACTTGGGAACTCCTCGCAGAGATGCTAGGACTCCTCCCGAAGGTGCAAATGCAGCTCCTCCGACTGCCGGTGGTGGTGGTGGTGGTCCCTCCTCTTGAGGTACTACGTTGTCCTCTCCACCCATCTCAAAATAAGTCTCCTCATCCCCCTTGTTGTCTGAGAAAACCTCAATATGAAAGGCAAAAGACTTGGTTGAACTTCAAGCAGAGTATCTAAAATGGGGAAGGAACACTCTTGCACCGCACATCATGGAAATATTCAACAACATCATTCAACAAGGATTCCCAAGAGACTGGACAACTAGCCTTATTATAGAACCATTACAATCAATCCTTTGTTTGCAAAGCTTTTCGACAGCATGGCAGAAAATAAAATCAGTAAGTGGGCAGAAGTAAAAGAAAAGAGGGCAAAAGGACAAGCGGGTTTTAGGCCAAAGCATTTTATAGTGGATCACGGCATCACGTTGAAACACATTATTGAAAAGGTTTGGGGGATAAAGAAGAAGTATTATGCTGTTTTGTTGACTTCAAAAAGGCATTTGACACGGTCCTTAGAGATAAGTTGTGGTGTAGAATGGAAGAACCTGAAATTCCTTCGCATTATAGAGTTGTTGTCCATAGACTTTATCGAGAGGTGAAAGTCAAAATTAGAACCTCAGCGAGTATTTCAGAAAGCTTTAGAAGTGACATTGGAGTCAAGCAAGGTTGTTGTCTATCCCCTACTCTTTTTGGTTTATATATTGATAAACTAGAAGAGTGGCTAAATTTGCAAGGTGGGGATGGTGTTCGGTTGGGGGAGTTTGTGATAAAGCTTCTTTTATATGCTAATGGTCTTGTATTGATTTCTAAATCGGCCCATGGATTGCAGATGCACCTATATGCCCTTGAGCATTTTTGTAGAGCGGTGTGGATGCAAGTCAATATTAGCAAGACCAAGTTAATGATTTTCTCTAATAAAAGGAAGCAGAGTCAGCATACGTTCTTCTTTGAAGGCAACATTCTTGAAGAAGTAAATGAGTACAAATACCTCGGGATCGATTTCAACAACAAACTTAATTGGGAGGACTGCAGAAAGAAGAGAATCTTAGGAGGGTGGAAAGCATTATATGCTTTTCAAAACAGATGTAGAGAGGCAGAGTTATGGGATTGGAAAACGATTAAAGTGCTTTTTGGACTCCCAGTTTGTCCAGTGATGCTATATGTGTGTGAATTGTGCAGCACCCCTATCTCAAAATGGAAGCAAATTGAGAAAATCCAAAAACGCTTGATCATGAGAAAGTTCAAAATAAAAAATTCGGTACCTTATGAGATAATGTTGAGTGAAATAGGAGCAACTCCCATCGAAACAATTGGTATGGTGCAGCTCATAAGATATCAAAAAAGAATTGAGCAAATGGAAGTAGGTAGATGGCCTAATGTTATCTTCAAGGAAGGCATGAGTGAAAGAAAGAAAACATGGATGAGACAAAACTACACATGGATGCAAAAATGGAATATCTACCTCAGTGCTTGTCCCACAAATAGCAAGGAGCTAAAGAATTTTGTTATGGAGAAGTTTCGTAAACAGGTATGGGGAAAAGAGTTGGGTAGAAAGAAGAAGTACTACATTGAAGAATTCAACCCTATGTATGATCTCCAAAAAAAAGAGTACATTGGAGCTAACATTCCGTGGAGGGCAAAGGTTCTCATTGCTCAATTAAGAACCAACTCGCATCATCTTTGGTGTGAAACAAGACGGCGGAAAAGGCCTAAAGAAGCTTGGGAAGAACGAGTCTGTACATTTTGCACGTCTAGGGCAGTGGAATCGGAAAAACGTTGCATTTTGGAATGTGATGCATTCAAAGACATCAGAGAAAGTTATGGGAATATGTTAGCATCGGTTTCTTGGCATTGTCTTTTCAGCGATGAGATTGTTGGAAGGTTGGGCCAGCTCATCATCAATTTGAATAAGAAAAGAACTGAAATGCAAAAGGCGAAAAACAGGGAACTCATAGTCCCATAGACTATTTTTAGTCTCATGGACGTTAAAATTTCATTTCATTTATGACCTAGTGCCCAAGACTCCTGGCATGTGAAGCAGAGCTTATTCCTCCAAAGATCCCTCCTGGTCTCATCATCCAACTGTCCTCGACCCTGGTTACCCCTCGGTGGTGGGGACCTCGCATCTCTTCCCCTCTGTTGGAAGACTGGTCTAGCCGGTTGTGGTGCTCGAGCTCTGGGTAGAGCATCCTGCAGATCTCTCGCTCTCCCCACTGCATCATGCAAGGTAGTGGATATGCTCAATCTCACTAAACCACGAAGTGGCTCCGCCAAGCCCTCTACAAACATATAAATCCTCACGGATTCTAATAAGTCCGAAACCATCACTGACAGCCTCAAGAACTCTAAGATGTATGCCTCGGTGCTCCCTATCTGCTTGAGCTTTGTCAGCTCTCCGAAGTACTCCTCTGGATCCTTCCTCTCAAACCGCTCCAACACCCTCCTAGTGAACCCATCATATGTTGAAATGCCTCTGAGCCCCAGCGTAGTCAACCCATGAAACCACCAATCATGAGCCTCTCCCTCCAAGTGCAAGGTAGCAACCTCGATTGCTTCTGTCTCGGTCATCTCGTTTAGCTGAAAATAAATATCAAACTTATCCACCCATGCCTTTGTTGAACTCTTAGAGGAGCCATCAAAAGTTGGGAGGAACAACCTACCCATGGTACGTTGTAAGTCACTCCCCTGCATGTATCCTCCTCTGGCCTGACCTTTGGGTTTGTTGCTAGTCTTCAACTGGAAAAACTCATTGAATGTGATGGCCCTTCCGAACTCTGACCCATAAGATTGATATTCTATGAAAAATTCTCCATAGTGAGCCTCTTCCGGCTCCTGTTGCCCTCTATCCCTGAAGCGAGGAACGTGGGAATAGTGGACCGTGGTGGAGTATACGGTACAATCGGCAATGTGGTGTGGGGGCCTGCCTAGTGCTACATAGTACGAAGTGCCAAACCCTTCTCCCACCTTAAATTCTCCTTGGACTCTTTTCCCCTTACTGCCATTGCGAAGCCTCTAACCAATCTCCTCAATCCTCTTGGAGAGGTCCTTTACTGAATTTAGCAAAAGGTGAGTGAATTCCTTCTCTTCATTCCTCCCATCTTTTGTGTGCTCCATTTCCCTCTCTACAACCTTCGGAATGCTATCAACCCGATCTGAAGTGATTTCGAGCCTCCTTTCCTTGCTCCTATATCTCTATCTCCGGTAAGTCACATTCTGTTTGCTCTCCGGTGTCATAGACTGCGTGCTCCATAGCCTGAGCCAAGTCTATGAGCTCTGATACCACTATAATATTCCAAATGGAAAAATAATAGCAATACAAAGAAACAATAGACTAGAAACTACAACAAATAAATTCACACCATTAACACATGAAAACTGGAGCCAAAAATATGATCTAAGCCATTTTATTAATGGTTGGAAATGAGTACAATGATGGTGCTGGAAGGAATGCACCTAGGCCTGCTCAAGGCAGGCTGAAGTCTATCTCAAAGAAAGCTAAAATGACCCTCTGAAAATGGCTCTGGTGTTGCACTACTCTGCCTAGGAACTCAGTTGCTGTAAACTTCAGACTGTTGATTGGGCTGCTTCTAGTACTCAGAAAATTCCAGGATTTGAACACCGGACTCTACTCAAGAAACCCACAAAAACCCGTGAAGGAATTGTGGAATGGCTGACCCTAGAAATTTGCCCCAGTTGGGCTTGATCTACTGCGTTGCTGGCTAAAGCTACACACCTAAAGAATCCACAACAAAACTAGCCCAAAGGTTGAGCAATAACCCTGTTAGGAAGCACTCAGCTTCCCCACCAACTCTCAGTTGCAACTCCCTCTCTTCTCACCTCCCAGCAACAACCTTCCTACTGAACTATGTCCTCCATTGCGCAATCATTGCGTCCTCCACGAAGTGCCTGTAGTGTAAATGCTCCTCCTGTAATCTTTGTTGTGAAATGCTCCTCCAAAATGGTAAGACTCTTCTCTTGAGCGGGCACTCGAAGTCCCCCGAGGCAGAGGTTGAGATCTTCGCCTGAAAATCTCGTGTGTTAAACAGCACTGCAAACTTGGCACCCGACACAAGCGTGCTATTTCGAAATGACAATCAGAAAGATAAGTGAATGAATGAGAAACTATGTTGCCCCTCCTTCCTTTTGTCAAATGAGCCTCAATGTTCCTCATGGACCCACCATGGACTGCACTGTCGTTCCTTCGAGCCAACCCAGCGCTGCCTCCTTTCGAGCCTCCCTCACACTGCCACCTAAGGAGCTGCAACTCACTTGATATTGGCCACTCGAACCCCACTAAAGCCGCAATATTCTCTTGGGAACTATAGGAATTGACTTTAGCTTTCCCAAAAATAATATTTGTGGGTCCCCAACCCACCTTATTTCTACCTAACATTAGAGATAACAAAATTTATCAAAATTTAATATTCTAATTAGCCAAACTGCTAATTAGGAATATTACAGTATTCAAGTTGGGCCCATATGGGCATTTTGGAGGCTTTGAATAAAAGGAGGAAGAGACACTCAACATGGCATCCATTCATCACTTTGCAAATTGTCTTTTGACATAGCACGCTTGAGAAAGAGCTAAGTCTGCGAGTGTTGTTCAACACACGGGTGTTTCTGAGTAGAGATCCCAGCCCATGCTTCGGTGGACTTTGAGTGCCAACCCAAGGAGGGAGTTCTACTCAGTCATAAGTCGTACCAGCAACAGAGAGTCTGTTTCTGACAAGAGGGACAGCTACAACAGCGCAGGGATTGCGCAGTTCATGGTGGAGACACTCTGGGAGGTTGAGGAGTGAAGGGTGGTTGAGGCTGAAACTTGGTGGGAAGGTCGAAGAAGCATTTTAGGAGGGATTGCAGTCATTTTGGAGGCCTTTTGCAACAAATTTTACAGGTGGGTTGATTTGCCTAGCAGCAGAGCCATTGAGGAAAAAGAGGGTCAAATTTCTGAGGTCAAGCTTTGGCCAAATCCTTTGTGGGTTATTCTGGGTATTTGGGGGAGAGTGTAATATCTCGAAGGGAAATAAACAGTAATATAAAGCACACAAACAAGGTACACAACAACTAGAGACAAACCACGAGACAAAATGCACAATATGGAGAATGCTGAGCCATTTTATTAATATTGAGAAATAAGAAAAGTACAAAGGTGATCAGAATGATGGCACCTCGACTTGCTAAGGACAAGTGTAGAAATACTCTCAGAACAATGTATGGAATGGCTACTCCCTCTATCAACTTCGTAATCTCCAAGCTGCTGGAAAATGCGGTCGTGCTGCTGCAACTACTGGAATAAAATGAGCCTTTGGGGCTGCTCCCCAACTCGAAAAATGCTGAAACTCTGGGAATGGCCTCCTCTCCCAATATCCAGAAAAGCCCAAAGAGCTTTTCGAGAATGGTTGACCCCAGAAAATACCTCCTTTGAGGCACTACGCTATCCCTCAACGGAAAACACTGACCCTGAAGGCAACACTGCAAAATATGGCCTCTCCCTCTGCAAAATATCTCCAATAGGCAAGGGCTGATCCCTTCCCTAATCCTCCAGCCTGAATCCACCCAAATCACCTCAATCTGGAACTCTCCCCAACTGAAACTGCATCCTCCCTCTGCAAGACTGCGCTGTCCCTCCAAGGAATGCTCCTCAATGACTGAAACTCTGATCTCTCCCTGCAAAATACGGTAGGACTCCTCACCTGAGCAAGCACTCGAAGTCTCCCGGGGCTGAGGTTGGGATCTCCGCACGGAGACACCCAGTGTACTGAACAGTACGTGCAGACTAGCTAAACAGCAAGCGTGCTCAATGTCAAGAGACAATCTCCAAAATGCATAATCAACAATGAGAGAAATGAGGTAGCCTCTCCTCTATTTATCTTGGGTGAGCCTCCCTCTCTCCTTGGCCCCACCATGCTAACGCTGTCCCTCTTTGGCCCACGCTGCCAACTCATCTACGTTGGCTGGGCCCACGCTGTCTAAGTGTGTCCCCCTCCCTACGTTGTCTCTTGGCCCCCTTGGCCCACCTTGACCATAACGTTGTGTTTCCTAGGGGACTTTAAGGAGTGTGCTTTATCCTAAGTGAGTCACACTCCCACTTTATTTATATTTCAACTATATAGGGCAAAATTAATCAAAATTAATATTTCCAATTAGCTATAGCTAATTGGGAATATTACAGTCTCCCCCAACAAAACGTTGCTTGTCCTCAAGCAAATGTAATGATGGATGTTGTAAGATCTGCTCACCCTCCCAAGTGGCATCCTCATTCGGCAAATTCCTCCATCTCACTAGGAATTCCCGGACTGTCCTGCTCCTCAACTGTCTCTCCCTGGTGTCAATAATGGCCTCCGACTGCAACACCAAGTGCCCCTCATCATCTGTAGGTGGAAGCTCCTCTGTCACTGTCACCTGTTGTCCCAATGCCTTCTTTAGGCATGATATGTGAAAAATATTATGAATCTTGTTGCCCTGGGGCAGCTCCAGCTCATAAGCAACCTGCCCTACTCTGCGTATCGCCCTATATGGACCGTAGAAGCGTGGCTTGAGCTTCTCAGCCCCCTTCTGCTTCAGCGTGGACTGTCGGTACGACTGTAAGCGAAGGTAGACCAAATCCCCTACCTCAAAATGCCTCTCTACCCGACCCCTGTCTGCATACAGCTTCTGCTAGTTCTGTGTTGTAGCCATGTTGTCCTTGAGAGCTCGGAGGATGTCCTGACTCTCTTGGATCCAATCCTTGGCTCTAGGAGCCTTGCTGGCACCAAACATCATGTCAACAAAAGATAGAGCATGATATCCATACAATGCATAAAATGGAGACATATCGATAGACATGTGATGCGTGTTGTTGTAGCAGTACTCCCCTAAGTGCAGCCACTTCAACCAGGCCTGCTGCTGCCCACTGATATAGTTGCACAAGTAGCCCTCCAGCCACTTGTTCACTATCTCGGTCTGTCCGTCCGTCTGAGGATGGTAGTTGGTACTTGGTGTCAACTCCGTGCCCACCAAACGAAAAAGTTCCTGCCAAAATCCGCCCATGAAGCGACTGTCCCTATCACTGACGATGGTCTTTGGGAGACCATGCAACCTGAAAATGTCCCGAAGGAATAGCTCCGCCACTTGTGCTGCTGTGTAATGTGCGGATATAGCAAAGAAGTGAGCATACTTCATACGTCGATCAACGACTACGAATATGCAATCCTTGCCCTGCACCGTGGGCAACCCAGTGATGAAGTCCATCGAAATGCTTTCCCATTTCCCCTCCGGTATGGGAAGGGGCTGCAATAAACTTGCCGGATGGTTCATCTCCCCTTTGTTGCGCTGGCAAACCTCGCACTCCCTGACATGCTGGAGTACGTCCTCCTTGAGGCCCTTCCAAGAGAACCTCTCCCTGATGGCCCTGTAGGTCTTCGTAAACCCCTAATGGCCTGATAGTGGTGAATCATGAGAAGCCTGTAATATCTTCTTCTTGAGTTGAGAGCCCTCAGTCAAGAAGATCCTGTCCCTGTAATAGATGATCTCGTCCATCACCCTGTACCTCTCATCTGTCACCTGCCCATCCAAGATCTCACAGGAAAAACGGTCCTTGGAGTACTCCACCAACAATCGAGCCCTACAATCTGTGTCTATGCTCATCAGGGACAACGCGGCTGGTCTGCGTGAGAGTGCATCAGCTACCACGTTGTTCTTCCCTTTGACATACTCGATGTCAAAATTGTAAGCCTGGATCTTACTGACCCACATCTATTGCCTCTCCTACAACTGCTTTTGCTCTAAGAAAAACCTGAGGCTGTTGTGGTCTATCCTCACCCTAAACCTGTTGCCCACCAAGTACTACCGGAATTTGGCCAATGCATGCATGATGGCCAACATATCCTTGTCATATATGGCATACAACCGCTCATGTGGTAGGAGCTTCCGGCTCTCAAAAGCTATGGGGTGGCCTCCGTGCATCAAAACCGCGCCTATCCCCACTCCCGACGCATCACACTCCAAAACAAAGGGCTGCGTGAAGTCTGGCAATGTTAACACTGGACAGCTGCTCATCACCTCCTTGAGCCTGTCAAAAGCCCTCTGTGCTGTATCCGTCCAACTGAATGCCCCCTTTTTGGTCAGATCTGTAAGGGGTGCAGCAAGTTGGGAAAATCCCTTGATGAACTTCCTGTAGTAGGTGTAGATACCCACAAACCCTCGAAGTTCCATCACGCTCTTCGGCTCTGGCCAATCCCTGATGCCCCTGATCTTCTCCTCGTGGACCCTCACTCCGTCCACTCCGATGATGTGCCCCAAATAGAGCATCTCAGTCAGCCCGAATTCGCACTTGGAAAGCTTAGCATAGAACTGCTGCTCCTCCAAAATACGCAATACTGCCTCTATGTGTTGGAGATGCTCCTCCCATGTCCTGTTGTATATCAATATATCGTCAAAAAACACCAACACACACTTCCTCAAATGACTGCGGAAAATGTGGTTCGTACACGACTGGAAGGTGGCCGGTGCATTGGTTAGCCCGAAGGGCATCACCAAAAACTCGAAATGGCCATAATGACATCTAAAAGCGGTCTTGGGAATGTCCTGCTCCCTCACGCGAATCTGATCGAGAAGAATTGCGCTCCTCTCAGCTCGTCGATCTATGGGATAGGGTACCTGTTCTTCATCGTCTTCTTGTTCAGGGCCCTGTAGTCAATGCACATCCTCAATGTGTTGTCCTTCTTCTTCACCAGAACTACTGAAGAAGCGAAAGGACTGGTGTTAGGCCGAATGTGTCCAAGAGCTAGCAACTCATGGATAGCCCGCTCAATCTCGTCTTGATAGGCCTTCGGGTGCCTATAGGGTGTGGTGATGACGGCCTATATGCCCTGCTCCAACTCGATAGTGTGCTCAAATCCCCAATCTGGTGGCTATCCTGGCGGTATCTCCCCAAATACCGTAGCGTACCTGTCAAGAAGGGTCTGCACCTCTGGGTGCACGGCCTGCCCTGTCGACCCTACCTCTGAAGCATGCAACTCTACTGCCCACTCTATATCTCCCTTTCGGAAGACTGCCTCCATCCGGTGAGCTAAGACTGTCTGAGGTGGATAAGTATGCATGCCCCGTATCTTCTTGTGCTTCCCTGTCTTCTTATCATCCCACTCCATCTCCAAGGCCTCCCAGTCCGTGGTGACCTTGCCCAAAGTGAGCAGCCACTGTACTCCCAATATCACGTTGGTGTCTCGAATGTTCACCACGAAGAAGTGGTCGATCAGTGTGCAGGTACCCATCGTCACTGCCAATGCTGGGACGTACCTGGCACACTGCATGGTCTGATCCCCTGGAACCAACACTGAAAACCCATCAAAACTCTTTGTCGGAATGCCTCTCCGCTCCACCATCTGTGCATCAATGAAGTTGTGGGTCGCCCCACTGTCTACTATTACTGACACTCGATGTCCTCGGACCGTACCTCGGACACGTAGTGTCAAATACTTGGGAACTCCTCGCAAGGCTGCAAGAGCTCCTCCGGTAGGTGCGAAAGATGCACCCCCTACTCCTGGTGGTGGGGGCGGCAGATGATCCTCCCTCTGCACTGCATGCCCCCCCCCCCCGGCACTGATGTCGTCGTACTCATCCTCTTCTCCACTACTCTCGGAGAAGACCTCAATATAATGTGCCTTGCCTGCGGCACAACGGTGTCCTGGTGCCCATGGCTCCTAGCAGGTGAAACACAGTCTCTTCCTCCTCAGATCCCTCCTGGTCTCATCATCTATCGGTCCTCTGCTCTGGGTCTCCTTTGGAGGCGGAGTCCTCACGTTCCTCCCCTTGGGCTGAAATGTCGTCCTCTGGGGGTAAGGTGCTCTGGTCCGGGGCAAAGCATCCTGTAAATCTCTAGTCCTGCCAACTGCATCATGAAGTGTAGTTGGCCTAGTGGACTAGACTAATCCCCGAAGGGGCTCTGCCAACCCGTCAATAAACATGTAGATCATCCGTGCTGCTGATAAATCTGGCACCATCACTGAGAGTCTCAGGAAATCTGAGATGTACGTGTCCGGACTCCCGGTCTGCTTGAGCTTCGTCAGCTCGACAAAATGCTCCTCCGGATCCTTCCGGTCAAATCTCTCTATCAACCTCCGGGTGAACTCGGCATAAGTTGACACTGTCAAGTGCCCGAGTGTAACCATCCCGTCGAACCACCAATCTTGGGCCTCGCCCTCTAGGTGCAGCGCTGCCACCTTGATGGCCCCTGTCTCCGCCATCTGGTTGAGTTGGAAATATATCTCTAGCTTCTCTACCCACGCCTTTGCCGAACTATTTGACGATCCGTCAAAAGTTGGCAAGTGAAACCTGCCCACAGTACGATGCATATCTCCGTCCTGTGAATGTCTGTTCCCCTTGTGATGATGGCGGGGTCTACTGTCCCGCTTGAGCAAGACAAAGTCATGAAACGTGAGTGCATCTCTGAACTCCTGCCCATAGGCCTGGTACTCCACAAAGTAATCACCCATGTGGGCTGGCTCCTGCTCCTGCTGCACTCCCACCCCTGTATCTGCTGCCAGAAAAGTGGGCATCGTAGAGCGTGGGGGTGTATGGGATGCCACATGTTGTGCTGCGTAGTGCCCCTGCAAATGATGGGACGTACCCGATCCCTCTCCAATGTGAAAACCCCCCGGGGTTTCACGCTGTCTGGACTCTGCTGTTGTGAATTTCTACCCCATCTCCTCTATCCTCCTAGACAAATCCTGTATTGACTTGATGAGTATGTCCGCAAACTCCTTTGCGGTATCTTTCTCTTCTGCCATCGGTTCCTCCTGCTCTGTGTCCACTACTGGAGCGCAGTCACCCTCTCCGTAGGTGATTTGCAACCTACGCTCTCGGTCACGGTATTTCCTAGCCCTGTAGCAAATGTACGGCTTCTCGTTCGGTGTCATAGACGACTTGCTCCACAGGCTGAGCCAAGTCTATGAGCTCTGATTACTCTGTAATATCCCGAAGGAAAATAAACAGTAATATAAAGCACACAAACAAGGTACACAACAACTAGAGACAAATCACGAGACAAAATGCACAATATGGAGAACGCTGAGCCATTTTATTAATACTGAGAAATAAGAAAGTACAAACGTGATCAGAATGATGGCACCTCGACTTGCTAAAGGCAAGTGTAGAAATACTCTCGGAACAATGTATGGAATGGCTGCTCCCTCTATCAACTTCGTAATCTCCAAGCTGCTGGAAAATGTGGCCATGCTGCTACAACTGCTGGAATGAAATGAGCCTTTGGGGCTGCTCCCCAACTCGAAAAATGTTGAAACTTTGGGAATAGCCTCCTCTCCCAATACCCAGAAAATCCCAAAGAGCTTTTCGAGAATGGCTGACCCTGGAAAATACCTCCTTTGAGGCACTACGCTATCCCTCAAGGGAAAACGCTGACCCTGAAGGCAACACTGCAAAATATGGCCTCTCCCTCTGCAAAATATCTCCAATAGGCAAGGGTTGATCCCTTCCCTAACCCTCCGGCCTGAATCCACCCAAATCACCTCAATCCGGAACTCTCCCCAACTAGAACTACGTCCTCCTTTTGCAAGACTGCGTTGTCCCTCCAAGGAATGCTCCTCAATGACTGAAACTCTGATCTCTCCCTGCAAAATACGGTAGGACTCCTCACCCGAGCAAGCCCTCGAAGTCTCCCGGGGCTGAGGTTGGGATCTCCGCACAGAGACACCCGGTGTACTGAACAGTATGTGCAGACTAGCTAAACAGCAAGCATGCTCAATGTCAAGAGACAATCTCCAAAATGCATAATCAAAAATGAGAGAAATGAGGTAGCCTCTCCTCTATTTATCTTGGGTGAGCCTCCCTCTCTCCTTGGCCCCACCATGCAAATGCTGTCCCTCTTTGGCCCACGCTGCCAACTCATTTGCGTTGGCTGGGCCCACGCTGTCTAAGTGTGTCCCCCTCCCTACGTTGTCTCTTGGCCCCCTTGGCCCACCTTGACCATAACCTTGTGTTTCCTAGGGGACTTTAAGGAGTGTGCTTTATCCTAAGTGAGTCACACTCCCACTTTATTTATATTTCAACTATATAAGGCAAAATTAATCAAAATTAATATTTCCAATTAGCTATAGCTAATTGGGAATATTACAGAGAGGTTGGGATTAACTTCCTAGAATTTTTTTAGCAGTGGAGAAGGCCCTAGCAGCAAATCCATTCATCCAACAGCATATTTCTAGCCAGTTTCAACACAGAGCCCAGGCAGCGCAATAGTATCAGCAGTGGCGTGACATATTCTACCTTGTGGGGCTTTGCTAGCTTGCCTTGAGCAAGCCCAGTTGCACTCTTTCTAGCACCTTGTTGTGCACCCTATTTCATTAATAAAATGGCTCAGCAACGCAGTTTTTGGTGCTATGTTATGATTTGATTGTGTATTTATGTTTTATGGTTTTTATGTGTCTATGCATGCTTGTTATTTACTATAAAAATTCCCTAGGAATATTACACTCTGGTCTCTTCCAATTTGCTCTTACCCTACCATGATTTCTTCTCTTTGTTTTTCTTAGGAGGAGTGAATTTAACTGGGGCCTTTCTAGGAACCACATCCTCCATGTCTCTAGTTCGAGTTGTAGCATCCTACAGTGTGTTTGGATTAAAGGCCTTTAGCCAACCACATAGTGGCTTGGACAACCCTTCTAGGAGCAGCATTGCTAACCTGCTTTTAGATATATCTGCAACCATCAATGCCAACTTCTAAAATTATAAAATATAGGTATATGGAGAATTTGTTTCTCATAGTTGTGCCAACTCCCTAAAATGTAAATCAGGATTCTTCTTTTCAAAGCGCTTGATCAACCTCTCTGTGAATTCCAAGTAGGAAGTGATACTGGAGTGACCCCAAAGTGGTTAATCCACAGTACCACCACTCATGAGCTTATCCTTATAAATGTAGTGTAGCATACTATATGGATTTTGTTTCTATCATAGGGTTGAATTGGAAGTATGTATCCAACTTTTGCACCCATGCTTTGGTTGTGCAACTAGATGAGCCATCAAAAGAAGGGATGGTTATCTTCCTTGATTTCTTTGGCAACTCATAATTTTGTGACCCCCAATTATAGTCTCTAGGCTTTTACCTATACTTGATAGCACGAAAATCTTGAAGGGACATTGTTGCATGAAACTCCTCTCCTAATGCTCAATACTCCTTAGATAATTAGTAAGATCTTCACTATGCCTTTGTTGCCCTTGGTTCTCTATTGGCTGCTCTTCCAAAAAATTTGTTGAGGAGCCTAGGTGTTATTCTACTTTATTACTGAGGATTATATTGGGTAGTATTACTAGTGTTGCTCACCTAAGCATGCTACCCGTGTTGCCCATTCGACCCTCATGCACTACTGTTGTTGACATTTTGTTGATTCCCTTGAATATTGGCGATAGACTAAGGGAAAACTTGCACCAACTCTTGTTGTACCATCTCTTGTTGTCCCCTTGCCAAATTGTTTAGGGTATTCAAGATGCTCACAAGTTGTTGATTTCTATCGTGACCCATTTCCTCTCTTTCTTCTTCTGGTTCAAAGTAAGGAAGATCTTTTCCTTTCTTTTTCCTTTTGTATGTCACTTAATTCCTATCCTCTCATTTCATCTAGGGATGCAAACCCTCCGACTAGGAGGATGCACAGCTTTGATACCACTACAACATCCCTTTAATTTAATTTATAATTGTTCTATCAAAAACTTCTTCAGAAAATTTCCAAATATAACTTTGCCAAAAAAATTGGACAACCAGTAATCAAAAACAAAAAATTATTGAAAAATGCCACAACAAAAACCTAGCCAATTTTATTAATAATACTAAGGAAGATTTACATCAATTTATTTTTGAAAAAACCTAGCAAATTGACCACTGGAGATATTTCATCCTCCTTTGTAATATCCCGGATGGGATATTTTAACTAAAAATGCAGAAAATTAACTGAACTTCACATTATGCCGTAAAATCAAGATTTATTCAACAGAAGATTGCCATGTAAAATTAAACACAAAATACTACAATCCAATACCATATAGAACAGGAAGAATCTCAGCTTTTATTATAAATAATAAGAGGGGTTTACATATAGATCTGACCCAGAAAGTGCTGAGATAGAAAAACTGGCCAACAATACAATCTGCTGCACTGCTACACGACGTTGGGCTCCCAAAACTGAACTGCTGCACTCTCCCTCCGGCAACAGTTGTCACTAAACCCACTGAAGATGATGAAGCCCAAGTTGAAGATCTAAATGATCCTCACACCAATCTCTGAAGCTTTGTGAAACTTCTAAGTGAAGTCTCCTCAAGAGAGTTGGGTTTTCATCCAACACTCACAATCACCCGAGGGTTTCCGTCCTGGGGCTACGGCTGAAGTAGAGAACCACAGTCTCACACCTCTCATACAATAAAATAACATGATCCCAAAGATATCTCCCAATGGCTTCCTCCTTTTTTTTTTATAGATCTCTTGGAGCCTTCTAGAGAATTATTTTATTATTATTTTATTCATGAAGCACTTTTCCCTTTTATTAAAATATTCCTTTTTAATGCAGAAAAGGGTAAATCGGCTACCACGACTCCTTCGGTCACTAAAATTCGTGTCTAACTGTCCCACCATGTAGGTATCCTCGTCCCGGTTCCAATGAGCTATTACACTAAGGTGTTCCATCATGTATTCCTCCCAGAATGCCACCTTGAGTGTAATCGGCTGAGTTAAGCCTAGAAATAACTCAAATTTCCGAAAGTTATCGGAATGCACCGGAATGAAAGCCAAA
This sequence comes from Pinus albicaulis, assembly GCA_034641835.2. Classification (NCBI taxonomy): domain Eukaryota; kingdom Viridiplantae; phylum Streptophyta; class Pinopsida; order Pinales; family Pinaceae; genus Pinus; species Pinus albicaulis. The sequence continues at coordinate 1,052,955,422 of CM076584.1, read as the reverse complement.
CCACTCGGATGATGGAGTATATCAAGCGAATGCCTCTGAAAACCATGAAAACTCCTCAAAACTCCTCCAAAGAACTTTTGTTCATGGTAAGTATAATGCGCGTGGCTTTGTACATCTACTCAAGTCCCGAAGGCTTTGACAGAATGTTAGGTGACACCAAGGAATATTACGGACCTTCACTTGGTTAACGCACTCAAGCAGTCAAAGATGTCGACCACTACACTGGTAGATACGACAGGACCCAGTGGGATCCGCCCTGGCCTACGATGTTTGTGATACTGTCAATCCATCTCAGACCTGCGGGCTTCTACGTGCGGGGTCTAATGATCCTCCATGCCGGCCAAAAAACAATCCTCACGGTTCTGGCCACCACTGACGATCATCGCCCAAGTCACGGCTAGGGTGCGCCGCTGCCTGCGCTCCTTGATGCCCCCATGGTGAAGCCGCACGACAACATCATGCTCCTTTCGCTCATCCTTCTGTGTTGTGCCTCTATGCTCCTCTGTTGCTCTTAAACACGCCAACTCATCACCTCTCTCCAATCCAAGTCTGACTCAATCCCATGTTGATCCTGCTCTCCTGACATTGGGAAGGAGTCCTGAAGTAATGAGAATCGGTGCCCTCCTGCCAATTGGGATCTGTAACATCTACTATGTCCAAGGGCCCCTGCTCCGCTGTGCTCCCTACGAAGAGTACCGTACCATCAAGAGGGTACCAACTCATGATCTCCCGCCAGTCCATCCTGGAAGAAGAATCCAATGTAGCAACAACTGCATATGGAACATGCCTAGAGTGTTGCCGCCAGTTCGTAATCGACTCCCACTGCTCTGCCCTGTCTGCCAATGAAAGCTGCCTGTAGAAGGAAGCCCCTCTCTCTATAATGGGCCAAAGTGGGCAAGATATGCTGCAAGCCCCATCGATGTACTCATAGAGAGTGCTACTCGCTGAAAGTACTGCAGCTCTGCCAACTGCATGTACATCTATCTGCACCTCATCAATGTGTCGGCCCAAATATGGATGCTCCACCATCTCCAACAGCTCATCCCTCTCATTGGGAATGTAATGCTCCGTTGTCCCCTAGCCCCCTGCAGAACTATCCCATCAACCTCCAACATCTCTAGAGGATATGGTTCTGCAACTGTTGTCACAGTACTCGGTGTCTATGCATCTGAATGCTCCTCATTAGTGGTTGTCCCCAAGGTTAGCCGCATATCCATCATAGACTCAATGTGAGCCTCCATCTGGCTCTCCCCCAAAGGACTATCATGCATGATGTGCATAGTATCCTCCTCTGCTGACTCAGGCTCCATCATATACTGCTCTGGCTGAATCTTCACAAGTGAGTCATCACCCAGAGTATCTCCTATACAGTCCCTTGACTGCTCACCCTCCACAATGGAATACAGCTCCGGTCTACTGTCATCATCTCTGCATGACTGCTCTTGCTCCACAGAAGCATCCTCAACTGATCCCATGGACTCATCTGAAGAAGAGCCCTCACCTTGGCATACAGAAGGAATGCCCTCCTGTTTTGCCTCTGCCACATCAGCTACATCACTCAAGCATGAGTGATCAGGCCCCCAAGATTCTTTGCAAATGAAGCAAAGTCCCTTCCTCCTCAACGCATTTCTGCTACCTGATCCACCAAACTGGAGTAGCTCCTCCCTGGTCAACTGTCTCCTGAAAAAGCTCAATGTTCTGCTCAACTAGCCCTAGGGCTAGCTTATAAGTAGCAGGTGAGACCAACTTCTCTCTCCTCCAAATGCTCAGCAACCTAGTCTGCAACTCCCGGCAAATGGTCTCACGGACTCCCATACATGACAACAGGATGGACTGCATGTGTGTTATGACTGAGTCAAAATGATGTTTCCTAATGCTAAAGAAGCATTGGAACATCTGCAGAATCAAGCCATAACACTCAAAGTCAAACATGATCTCATGAGTCCGAGTCATGGCCATGACTTCTAAAACCTTAAGCTTCCTCCCAAATGTTGAGCCTGCACAGTTGTCCAAATCTCAAAAGGTTCCTACTATTAGTCTGAAAATTCTTTTCATCACGTCATCATTGTAGGGAGGGAAGGGTGTTGTTATCCTCAAAATATCACTGAAACAAGAGGCAGCTATAAGCTTGACTCTCTCACTTGGATGTTCCAAGAATCTAGCTTGTACCAATGCAAGCATAGATGGCTCCAAAGCCCAGTTTAAACTCCAATCAGATTGCTCTACCTTTGAAAGGCAGGATTCCAGTTTCTCTAACATGGGAAAGTCATATTTTGATCTTGCACTCTTTAAGTCCATCCCAAGTGCATAAAGCCAATTTCCCACTTCTTCCTCCTTTTGTAAATTCCTCGGGTGCCTTTGCTGGAGCAAATTATGTACCTTCTTGGAGAAGGGTCTGTTGTTCTGTTTCAAGGAAATAACTTCTGCATTGTTTAATATTTTTTGTCTTTGGTTTAGATCGCAACCCACTGAGGCACTACTATGTTGATTTAGGAGTTGTTTTAAAAACTTCATTGTTTCAACGACATATATGGAAGTAACAGTGGTTTAGTTGGACTTGCACAAGGCAAGCTACAAGCACCAGGTGATGAGTGCAAGCAAATCTAACCACTCCAATAGTAAGCTCCTCCAGAAACTGCACTGCTGCTATAAGACTACACTGCTGCCTAACTTCGGCCTCTGATTTACCCAATGAAAACTGCTCAGAAAATTCTAGGAATTTGGGAAGGTGATCCTTGCCCAAAACTCAGAAAAACCCAGAAAGGGTTTCTTCTAATTCCAACCTTCAAAATTGACCCTTTGTAGTTTGGCCCTCTTCCAATTTCATTTTCTGGCACTGCAGCTGCTACTGTCAATCATTGCTCTCTAAAATCCCAGCAAACCTCCTCATATGGCTCTCCTATCAATTTACCAACACCCCAGCTCTAAAATCCCACCAATGCATCTCCCACAAATGAGCCTCCTCCAATGACTGCATAGGCCGTTCTAACCAAAATAGTTGCAACTGAAAACTAGAAACCCGCAGGCTGATCCAAGATTGAAGCTCTCATACCACTGTAATATCCCGGATGAGATATTTTAACTAAAAATGCAGAAAATTAACTGAACTTCACATTATGCCGTAAAATCAAGATTTGTTCAACAGAAAGTTGCCATGTAAAATTAAACACATAAAATACTGCAATCCAATACCATATAGAACAGGAAGAATCTCAGCTTTTATTATAAATAATAAGAGGGGTTTACATATAGATCTGACCCAGAAAGTGCTGAGATAGAAACACTGGCCAACAATACAATCTGTTGCACTGCTACACGGCGTTGCCCTCCCAAAACTGAACTGCTGCACTCTCCCTCCGCCAACAGTTGTCACTAAACCCACTGAAGATGATGAAGCCCGAGTTGAAGATCTGAATGATCCTCACACCAATCTCTGAAGCTCTGTGAAACTTCTAAGTGAAGTCTCCTCAAGAGAGTTGGGTTTTCGTCCAACACTCACAAATCACACAAGGGTTTCCGTCCTGGGGCTACGGCTGAAGTAGAGAACCACGGTCTCACACCTCTCATACAATAAAATAACATGATCCCAAAGATATCTCCCAATGGTTTCCTCCTTTTCTTTTATAGATCTCTTGGAGCCTTCTAGAGCATTATTTTATTATTATTTTATTCATGGAGCACTTTTCCCTTTTATTAAAATATTCCTTTTTAATGTAGAAAAGGGTAAATTGGCTACCACGCCTCCTCCAATCACTAAAATCCGTGTCTAACTGTCCCACCATGTAGGTATCCTCGTCCCGGTTCCAATGAGTTAAACACTAAGGTGTTCCATCATGTATTCCTTCCAGAATGCCACCTTGAATGTAATCGGCTAAGTTAAGCCTAGAAATAACTCAAATTTCCGAAAGTTATCAGAATGCACTGGAACGAAAGCCAAACTGCTCGGATGATGGAGTATATCAAGCGAATGCCTCCGGAAACCATGAAAACTCCTCAAAACTCCCCCAAAGAGCTCCTAAGCCCACTGGTAGGACCAATCTGTACATGTGACCTGTCTGCTCCTAACTCTGGAAGTCCAACCTAACCCAGTAGTAGGTGACACCAAAAAAGGGAATATTACATCCTTCTGGAATTATTTGGCTCAATCCCTGCCTGCAAATCCTTTGGAAAATTCAATTGGCTCCAATTTGGCCTCTTCAAAAATTAAGATCTAGCTGGAATAGTTCGGCCTTCTTTAGAAATCCCCCCTAGCACCTAAATTTCACACTTCTCTAGTAAATCACTCTCCTTTCCTGTACAATAAATCAACCTAATGAAAGGCTTCTCAATCATCCAATTTTTTATGTCACTGTAGGTGATTGTGCCCTTGGAGAAGCAACTCAACCCTCTTAACTCATCCTCCATACCTCCAAAATAATTCGTTCTTCACAATTTGACCCTTCTAGGCATCCCAATTCGACCCTTTGCAAATTTAATCTTTGACAAATAATTCGGTCCTATTCTTGGCCAAGTAATTCGACTCCATTTCTCTGTCAATTTGCCCTCCTTCAGGTGGTGCAATTTGTTGCTAATTTAACCTCCATGAGGAGATGTGCATTGTTGCAACTGGACTCATCTTCAAAACTCCAACCTTCAGTCCTTCTTCTCTGATGAACGCCAACGCAGAACCTGAAGTGGTTCTCCCCCTTGACTATCTAGGGTGGATGTTTCACCACCAAAACTAATCACCACCAACTAAGGTGGATAGTTTCACCACTAGAATTGGGATCTCCACAAGGGTTTTGTGAGAATTTTTGAATGTTACTTATACAAAAATCTATTGTTAGATCTGGTTATGCTTCTCCTACTTAATTAAGTTATTAATGTTGAAACTTCAGATTAACATCGAAGCAAAACACATAACATACTTTCACCGATTCAGATCTAAAACAGAAAAGTACATGCACACATAAACAAAGTGACACAAGGATTTTTTGGACAATAGTCCCTGAAAAAACCCAATGCGGGAAAACCGGTTTTCTAGCTACTAGAGGGATTTATTATTAAGAGTTTTTTTAATACAACAAATCTAGGTTCCAAATCTGGAAAACCCAACAGAGAAAATATAGATCTGCAGCTAACCTACTGTTCTGAAGCCAAAATATTGACTGATCCACACCCTCAAACGGGATTTATAGGACTCAGCCAGATCTTGGCCCTAGAAACCCCAGCGCTGCCCCTGATGCCCCTGCGTCAGCCTCTGCGTCCCTCTGTGCTGGCTTGGAGAGGGTTGTGTAACCCCAGTGTAGGTGACGCAAACCCTACGTTGCCCTTGAGGGACTCTGCATAACCCCTGAGCTATATGTGGAACAACATGGTCCTTAACTCCATCCATTATCAGGAGCTTGGCATGAGCGGCATCTTCATTGTGCTTCTTCAGGAGATCTGCATCAGTCGGCGTGGCCAAGACTTGTTTTGCATAGTCTCTTAGACAATATGCCTCTAGGACTATCAGGATTCTAGCCTTCCAAACTACAAAGTTGGATAGGCCATCCAATCTATCCTGATCACGCAGTCCGTGAGGTGTCATCTGCTCAGAAAGTCTGTCGGAGCTCCTCTTCTGTATGCTAGAGATTTGGATCTAAGGTCCTTGGCGAAACAAGCACCTTTTGCTCCCTCTGACAACTAATTTCCCTTCTTGGAAATCTGCCAAATCAAACAATGATTCAGCTCTCTTCGATCCTCTAATCAATCTGCAAGTTGCTTCAGCTAGAAACCCTCTGAGAAGTTGATCTCCTCCCGCTCTTTGTCTCTAGAGCTTAGGCTAAAATTTTGAAAACTTCATAAATTTAACACCACCAGCACCTTCTGAAGTTCTACAGCTCTTCTTCAAGCACTTCTAGATCAGACAGCTTCAGATCTGTGTCACCCTGGCTGGCTTCAGACAATCCCAGCACTGTCTCTGCACAGTAAGTACGTGGGCTTGCGTGGAAACAGCGTAAGACTGTGTCACCCTGTCCTTTGTGTGATTCTGCTCCCTTTGAAACTGCGTTGTCCCTTCAGATCTGGCTTTCTGTTGCTGTTGTTGCTCTTCCTGCTGCTTTCTGCAGCAAGATCCTTCAGTATTCTGCTGGTGACCATGCTAGATCCACAATCGCTCTGATACCATGTGAGAATTTTTGAATGTTACTTATACAGAAACTACTATTAGATCTGGTTATGCTTCTCCTACTTAATTAAGTTATTAATGTTGAAACTTCAGATTAACATTGAAGCAAAACACATAACAGACTTTCACCTATTCAAATCTAAAACAGAAAAGTACATGCACACACAGACAAAGTGACACAAGGATTTTCTGGACAATAGTCCCCGGAAAAACCCAATGTGGGAAAAGCAGTCTTCTGGCTGCTGGAGGGTTTTATTATTAAGAGTTTTCTCAATACAACAAATTTGGGTTCCAGATCTGGAAAACCCGACAGAGAAAATATAGATCTGCAGCTAATTTATTGTTCTGAAGCCAAAATATTGATTGATCCACACCCTCAAACGAGATTTATAGGACTCAGCCAAATCTTGGCCCTAGAAACCCCAGCGATGCCCCTGAAGCCCCTGCGTCAGCCTCTGCAGCCTCTGCGTCCCTCTGCGTTGGCCTGGAGAGGGTTGCATAACTCCAGAGTGGGTGACGTAGACCCTACGCTGCCCTTGAGGGACTCTGCGTAACCCCTGAGGGTCTCCTGCTGCCCAATGTTGCCCCGGGAGAGACTGCATAGCACCTGCGTAGTTGTAGCTGCCCCTGCGCTGCGCAGTTGTTGCCCTCTCTGTTGCTGCTGCTCCTACTTCTCTGTGCCGCCTCTGGAAGCTGCTTTCTGCCTCTTGCTGATTCTAGGCAATAGGATCAGATCATCCCCTTTGCCTAAACTCCCCTCTCTATAGCTAAAACAGTTCTGAGAATTTCTAGCAAACCCTACCCTAGAATCTCAGCTTAGCTTCAGTGCTCTGCCTCTCTATGTTTCTTCTCCAAATGACCCCAAGCCTTTCCTTTATACTTTTCTCATTGGGAAGCCAACGGCCATGATCAGATCTTGAATCAATGGCTAAGATTAAAAGAAAGCTTGATCTGTGTGACTTAAGACAATTTCATCACATGTTTAATTTAATTAACTTTAATCTTTTAATTTTCCTAAGTTAGACTTAAGGTCCTTAATTAAAAAAATTAATTAATTTAATATCTCCCAAGCTGGATGAAATTTCCCAAATCCCTTTCTGGGTATTGGAGATCTCGTGTACTCTAGTCCCTCCACAAATTTTGGGAGCTAGAGCACATCCGATGCTACCCCATCACACAAGAAAACTCAACAGGTTTCCCCTCACACAGTAAGCTACTAGAGCTCCAAATTCAATTCTCAAATCATCCACTCATGTCTTCCTTGAGCCTCCTCCTTTCTTTTTATGATTATTTCTCTAGAAATACCATGGGTGGTTGGAAATTCCATGGGTCAATTTGCTTTTATTAAGTGACTTACCACTTTCTATCTAATTATTAACATATTGCCTTTTAAATAGAAACATTAAACCAGTTGATTCCCTTTTTCCCGACTATAGCCTACGGGAATCTGGGTAGGCTACTTAGTACTAAGTCAATCCCTTTTGCTATTATGTTTTGGAAAGGGACATTACAAAGAGTGCATCAAAACCCCTAAAATCTCTAGTTGTACTTGTTAAGAAGACTGGCAAAAGAAGACGTGATGTGATGGATCCATAATCACATCCCTAAACACCACATACACCATAACAAAATCCATATAGTCCATTATATGAATAATAGCTCAGAATTGGCTTTACAAAATAAGGCATAAGCCAACAATGCCAAAAGATAACATGAAAGTAAACCTAGTATCCATGAATGTTAAGTTTATTCATCCTACACTACTCTAACACATGAAGCTGAGCAAACTAAGTGAAATCATAAATAGGGTGGAGCCATCAAATCATCTCATTAAATGCTATGAACTTCTCTCTTGATTTTGGTTGCAAACAAAAACAAGGATACATGAAAAATCACATGAACGCATGATGTAAACTCCATGATAAAATTGCTAACATCTGAAATAGGCCCATGGAGATGGTAAAGATCATCAAAATCGTGCCATGGATGGCATGCACCAATACAAATTTTCTCTATCCATTGTTGAATACAGTTGATGTAATCCTCCCCTGAAAGATGTATCATAAACTCAAGTTATAAGGGCCTAGGTGTTGATTTTTGTAGCATCGGAAAGTGTTCTAAGTCTCAAACTTTGTGAAGAGACTTGCACATCAGTATTCCAAAGAACCCAGAAACCGTTTGTAGAAATTCCACTCAGTTCATGTCTTATTAAGATAATTACTTATTTTAATGGAGACCCGAAGTCTAAACTTAGGAAAATTAAATAATTAAAGGGTATTAATAAGACAAAGTGTGAATATTCTAGAAAACAAAGATCAAATCAAGTTTTAATCTTATCCATTGATTGGACTTCTAATCTGGGTCGTTGATTCATCAACGAGAAGATTATAAAAGAAGGCTTGAGGGTCATTTGGAAAACAAGCCAGGCATACACTCAGTACCCGAAAGAGATCAATTCTGAAGGAATAAAATTGTAGGAATTTACAACGTAAGTTCCGTAGATCAAGAATCAAAGGTCACCGCTCACAAACAAATCACAAATCAGTACACCAGTATTATCACGTGGTTAAAACCCTCGAAGAGGGAAACAGTCCACGGCCTGAGCCAATGCAGCCACTTTAGGCAATTTATTAATATAAAAGAAAAGCTACATATGTTTCTCTCATAATCAGTTACCGGACAAATGACCCTCCATGCTCTTTAAATAGAGATCATGGACCAATCGGGTGTTAAGCCATGGATCAAGTGTCGTTAATACCGAGGAGAGAGTGAACCGTCAGATCACTACAAATCGTGACCGTCGAATTATAAGTTACAAATGTACATAGTAAAGAAACACACTTTACCTAACTCTAAACTAGACTAAGTTATTCTTAACTATTTCCTATGTGTCGGAATATCCTAACATCCCCCTTTAAGAACAACTTGGGATAGGATTGAAGGATTTACAAAGGTGACACAAAAGGAGCCTATTTCCTATGTGTCGAAATATCCTAACACCCCCCCTTAAGAACAAATTGGGATAGGTTGAAGGATTTACAAAGGTGACACAATAGGACAAGGAAGGAGGCATTAGAGCCTATCCCCCCTTAATGACAACTTTCCTGAACTCCAAGCATGGATCGAAGTTTGGTAAACTTCGCTATGAAGGCAACTTTGTGAATGCTCCCGACTCCTCCAGTCATTGGTTGGACGATGCGCTGACACGATGCGGAATGACTTTCACATTGAAGTGTATGTGGAGTTCAATGTGTTCATCACGGCCCGATGTTTGAAATGGATCTTCCTATGGTTGAATGGTCACTGGGTGTCACACCAAAGTGTGGTCGGATGCGCGTGTGACAGGGTCGAGGACGAGAATGCGAGCGAAGCCACATAACTTCCTTGATGGCTTCCGTGCGCCTGATGCTGCGCCTGGCCGAAGAAGAGATGGCCGCCGCTGTACAAGACCGAGTAGCTGGGCCACCGAACCAGGGCGGGTATCTGCTGGTCGACTTTTTGATCATCGGGGTCACCGACCCAATCAGAGATACGGTGAAACCAATCAACAATGGAGATATCTCCATAACGTAATGAATCCCAAACTAAAGCGTACCTCGAATATATCGAAGTATTCTTTTAGGCGCACTTTCCGGTCAGGACGGGTATGGGTTAGATACAGAAGTTTACCAACAATTTGACAATATATTGTAGCATCAACTTCGAGGGTAGTATAGTTGACAGAAAGATTGACTCTAGACTGAAAGGGGGAAGGGGTTGGCTTACAGTCTTCCATGTGAAAGTGGTGTAGAAGATCACAGGCATACTTGGATCGAGAGAGGGTAATGCCTTCCTTGGATTGCAAGACTTGAAGACCAAGGAAATAATGCAAGTGTCCTAAGTCTGTCATTTCAAACTTCTTTTTGAGGCTAGACTTCACATGGTTTATATGGTTTGGATCACTTCCAGTAAGGATAAGAACATCAACATAAAGAACAAGGATGGTGAAGGACATACCCACTTTCTTGGTGTAGACAGTGTTGTCAGAATGACACCTAGAAAAGCCATTATCTAATAGAAATATATCCATTTTGGCATACCAAGCCCGAGGAGCTTGTTTGAGGCCATAAAGGGACTTCCTAAGGCGACAAACAAGGCAAGAGTCGTTTTGGATAAAGCCAGAGGGTTGTTCCATGTAGATTTCTTCATGCAAATCTTCGTATAAGAAGACAGATTTAACATCCATCTGATGGAATTTCCATTTAAAGGAGGCAGCAAGGGAAAGAACAAGGAGGATAGAATTCATTTTGGCAACAGGGGAGAAGGTTTCAGTATAGTCAATGCCTTCAACTTGTGAAAATCCTTTAGCGACAAGACGAGCTTTATGTCTATCCACTTTTCCATCTGGTCCAAACTTTGTTTTGTAAACCCATCTGCATCTGACAAGTTTTCTTCCTTTTGGAAGAGGAACAAGATCAAGAACCAAAGGTCACCGCTCACAAACAAATCACAAATCAGTGCACCAGTATTATCGCGTGGTTAAAACTCTCAAAGAGGGAAACAGTCCACGGCCTGAGCCAACGCGGCCACTTCAAGCAATTTATTAATATAAAAGAAAAGTTACATATGTTTCTCTTATAAACGGTTACCGGACAAATGACCCTCCATGCTCTTTAAATACAGAACATGGACCAATCGGGTGTTAAGCAACGGATCAAGTGTTGTTAATACCGAGGAGAGAGTGAATCGTCCGATCACTACAAATCGTGACCGTTGGATTATAAGTTACAAATGTACATAGTAAAGAAACACACTTTACCTAATTCTAAACTAGACTAAGTTATTCATAACTATTTCCTATGTGTCGGAATATCCTAACAAAAATTCAATCCTAGTGGGAGAGTTGCAGAGCGAAGAGTTGCAAAAGCAGAAGGAGAAGAAGGGAGTCAGCAATGATCGAGCTTGAGGACAGAGGGACGCAGTGGGCCACAGGAGGCAGCGCAGTGAACCCACGCAGAGCCTACGCAGACTTACGCAGTCCAGCGCAGGGACTACATAGAGAAACGCGTAGACAGGCATAGAGTGAAGCAGAAGCTGATCCGGGTGTCAGGAAATTTGTCAGCAGCCGAGAATTTTGTCTCGGGTGTTTTCAGATTTTATTTGCCAGTGTATTCCTTGTAAAGATTCATTTGTTGCACCGATTTTCCCGAATTGGGTTTTTCCGGGGACAATTGTCCAAAAATAACTGTGTACATGTGATTAGTTCTTATGCTTATGTTCTTCATTGTTTACTTCTCTGCATATAAAATTGTGAATGTTGCAATAGTATTTATTTCGAAGTTTACTAATAGATTTCTGTAGATAACTTATTGAAGTAACAAGTAGGAGAAATAAATCTATCACAACAACTATAGATTTTCAGATTGAAAATTTCACATGGTATCAGAGCCAGAGATGAGTAACAGGTATGGAGAATCGACAAGTGAACAGAAATATGACATTGCAACAGCAGCTCAGAGAGGTTCACGCAGTTCTCCAGAGAGGGAAAGCAGCATAATAGAACAGATGGATCACGATGTTTCTGTTCTGGCATCAAGACTTGAAGAAGAATTTTCTTGTGTCAAGCACTGCTTCTCCTGAGGTCTGGTACATTGACAGTGGAGCTTCTACTCATATGATAGGAGTGCGGGAATGTTTTTCCGACTACCGAGAGGAGCAGATGAATTTTAAAATAACCATGGGTAATAAAGCAAAGTGTACCCCTATTGGAAGAGGTGTCGTAGTATTTCAGACCGAGGCTGGAAATAAGCTTCAGGCCACTGATGTACTGCATGTGCCCGAGTTGGGGATGAACTTGCTCTCAGTGTCTCAACTTCAAAACCGAGGTTATGATGTTTACTTTATTGGCAACAAGGTTTATGTCAAACATCCCAGTTGGAAGAAGAAAGCACAGATCAGGGTAAGGAACAACAAACTTTACAAATTACAGCTCGAATACCCACTGGCACTAATTGGCAGCACTAATGAGACGGACCTGAATGAACTATGGCACAGAAGAATGGGACATTTGCATCATGGGACATTAAAAATTCTCAAGAAAACTGTCACAAGAGTTCCAGAACTAAGCACCAAGCAGGACGATGTCTGCAAAGGGTGTGTATTGGGTAAATAAGCCAAGGCAGTGTATCAGAGAAGCAACAATAAAGCCAAGAGTGTATTGGGCTTGATACACTCAGACATCTGTGGACACATGTCCACTAGAGCTCTAAGTGGTGCCAAGTATTTCGTCACCTTTATTGATTACCATTCCAGGAAAACCTGGATCTACTTTTTGAAGACCAAGGACAAAGTCTTCAGTCGGTTTAAAGAGTTTAAAGCTCTGGTAGAGAATCTGACAGGAAAGCGGATCAAGGTGTTGCATTCAGACAATGGTGGTGAATACACAGACAAGGAATTCACTGGGTTCTGTGCAAAGGAAGGTATCAGAAGAGAGTGGACCGCTCCATATAATCTGGAGCAGAATGGTGTGGCAGAAAGGAAAAACAGGACTATTGTCGAGGCTATAAGAGCGATGCTGTATGATCAAGACATGCCCAAATTTCTGTGGGTTGAAGCGTGTAATACAGTTGTCTATGTTTTGAATAGGATCCCTCACGTTGCATTGGGAAAGATCACGCCAGAAAGTGTCTTCACTAGCAGCACGTCTAAAGTGAGTCAATTTAGGATCTTCAGCAGTACAGCTTATTGTCATGTGCTAGTGAGAAGAGGAAGAAGTTGGAGATGACTACGGAAAAGGGGTATCTGGTAGGATACAGTGAAAATGCAAAGGCATATCGCATCTATATTCCTGAGAGCAGGAAAGTTGTGGTGCGAAGGGATCTGAAATTCATGGAGGAGAAGGCCTTTAGACGATCCCGCGAGGTGCTTTCTGCTACGAAGTCTGAGGAGGATCCGTTGGTTCAACCTCAACAACCAGCGACAGATAACTCAGTTGTCTCTCCAAGGCATGGGAATCCAAGGGACATTTCTCCCAAGGACTTGCAGGAAGGAGAGCAGATAAATCCGCCCACTACCAATGGGAGAACGAGTATGGAACTGCGACAAATTTTGAGGGATGCAAAAGACTTTGTCGGAGTCCCCTGAAATGAGAAGAGATAGCGTAAGCAGCTTGGCCTGAGAGGTATCAAGCCTTGGTTGCACAGGTTAGGGAACCTTCCAGTTTCCGAGAAGCAACGCAACACCAGGTATGGGTGGATGCAACAGTGGAAGAGTACAGTTCCATCATGACGAATGATGTCTAGGAAGTGGTCCCCAGACCTCAGGAGGGATCAGTTGTAGGATCAAGATGGATCTACAAGGTCAAGCATGCTGTAGATGGCAACATCGAGAAGTTTAAAGCCAGGTTTGTGGCTAAGGGATGCTCAAAAGGAAGGAATAGATTATGAAGAAACCTTCACCCCAGTAGCTAGATATACCTCCATTAGATCCATGATATCCATTGTTGCGCAGATGGGATGGGAGATTCACCAGATGGACGTCAAGATTGCGTTCTTGAATGGGGTGATAGAAGAAGAGGTGTATATCGAACAACCAGAAGGCTTTGAGACGCATGATCAGAAGACTCATGTGTGCAGGCTTAAGAAAGCCTTGTATGGACTAAAGCAGGCCCCTAGAACCCGGTATGGTCGAATTGACAGCTACTTGCAGAAGATGGGATTCATCAAGGGTGACGCAGATCCCAACCTCTACTATCTAAGGGTAGGGAGTGAGCCCCTGATACTGGTTTTGTATGTAGATTATCTATTTCTGACACGATCATCGAGGCTCATCACAGACTGCAAGAAGAATTTGGCTACGAAATTCGACATGAAGGATCTAGGGCTAATGCACTATTTTCTGGGGTTGGAAGTTTGGCAACAGAAGGGGGAGATCTTTCTTGGTCAAAGAAGATATACTACAGAGATTCTGAAGAGATTTCAGATGGAGGATTTTAGACCCATGATGACTCCAATGATCACCAACTGGAAGAAAATCGACACATCCGAAGATGATGAGGCTGATCCTACACTATATAGGCAACTCATAGGATCTTTGATGTATTTGGTAAATACAAGGCCAGACATTTGTTATGCTGTAAATACCCTCAGTTAGTTCATGGCGGAACCTATGAGGGCTCATTGGGCAGCAATCAAGCATGTTCTCAAGTACCTTCAAGGAACAGTCGAGCTTAGATTGAAGTACACCCGTAGCAGTGATGTCAAGATAAGTGGGTTCACCGACGCAGATTGGGTTGGGAGTCCAGTAGATCGGAAGAGTACCAGTGGGTATTGTTTCAGTCTAGGATTAGGAATGACTTCCTGGTGCAGCAAGAAACAGAAATCTGTGGCACTGAGCTTAGCAAAGGGTGAATATATGGCAGACAATACAGCTTCATGTGAGGCCATATGGCTTCGGAAACTGCTTGTGAACCTACGAAAGGATAAAATGGAAGCGACCAGTGTTTTATGTGATAATCATAATTACATCAAGCTCTCTAAAAATCTTGTGTTTCATGATCAGTTGAAGCACATTGACATCAAGTGTCACTTCATCAGGGACTATGTTCAACGAGGAGTTGTACAGTTGGAACAAGTGCAGACATTCTCACAAAGGCTCTAGGGAAGACTAAGTTTTTCTACTTCAGAGAGAAGATGGGGATGATCAAGAATCCATTCCAATAGCAGGAGTGGATAAGATCAGGATTCAAAGGGAGCTGTAGTACAAATGCAGCAGTGACAGTGGCAGCAGTGCAGCAGATGAGGGGCAGCATCTAGAGATCAGCAATGCAGAGGATGCTTCAAAAGCAAAGCAACATGCAGCTGGCATATTGCTGGAACACCTTCCTCGCTAAGGGGGAGTGTTGATTTTTGTAGCATCGGAAAGTGTTCTAAGTCTCAAACTTTGTGAAGAGAATTGGACATCAGTATTCCAAAGAACCCCGAAACCGTTTGTAGAAATTCCACTTGGTTCATGTCTTATTAAAATAAGTAATTATTTTAATGGAGACCCTAAGTCTAAACTTAGAGAAATTAAATAATTAAAGGGTATTAATAAGACAAAGTGTGAATCTTCTAGAAAACGAAGATCAAGTCAAGTTTTAATCTTAGCCATTGATTAGACTTCCAATCTGGGTCGTTGTTTCATCAACGAGAAAGTTATAAAAGAAGGCATGAGGGTCATTTGGAAAACAAGTCGGGCATACACTCAGTACCTGAAGGAGATCAATTTTGAAAGAATAGAATTCGATCTCAGTGGGAGAGTTGCAGGGCAGAGAGTTGGAGAAGCAGAAGGAGAAGGAGGGAGTCAACAGTGACTGAGCTCAAGGACAGAGGGACGCAGTGGGCCACAGGAGGCAGCGCAGTGAACCCACACAGAGCCTGCGCAGTCCAGCGTAGGGACTGCGCAAAGAAACACGCAGATAGGCACAGAGTGAAGCAGAAGTTGATCCGGGTGTCAGGAAATTTGTCGGAAGGAGCCGAGAATTTTGTCTCAGGTTTTTTCAGATTTTATCTGCCAGTGTATTCCTTGTAAAGATTCATTTGTTGAAGAATATTAATAAAACCTTCATTTGCTGCACCGGTTTTCCCGCATTGGGTTTTTCCGGGGACAATTGTCCAAAAATAATTGTGTACATGTGATTGGTTCTTATGCTTATGTTCTTCATTGTTTACTTCTCTGCATATAAAATTGTGAATGTTGCAATAGTATTTATTTCGAAGTTTACTGATAGATTTTTGTAAATAACTTATTGAAGTAATAATTAGGAGAAATAAATCTATCACTGCAACTGTAGATTTTCAGATTGAAAATTTCACACTAGGTGGCTCCACAAATCTCCAAAAAGGTAGCTGGAAATTTCAGCAAAACAATTCAAACTGAAAACCTTGCTGTTCCATACAAATTCCAACCATAAAAGCACACTTTCCAGTAGAAATATCACATGCAAATACACCAAAATATGAAAGTGTTGGTCGCTGGGAATTTATATAGTTCTTTTTATTAAAAGCATACTCCATATTCTGAAAAAATTCTGCAAAATTCATGGGAAAACATGGTTAAAAATTTCTCATAAAATTTTCTTGACATAAACTCACTAAGCATGGCTATCCAAAAGGAAAAAGATCAGCACTTTCCTCCAATATGTTAGGCTGTCCAACGGTCAAAAAATATGTATTTTCATCCTTAAAATCATCACCATCAATATCATAGACAGGATCGCCTTAAAATTTCCAACAATCCATCCCCAAACTATGATTATCAATTTGAAAAGAAGCATGCCCTTGGCTGCCCTCATTCTCCTCACATGAAGAAGTAAATACATCCAGAATTTCATCATCCCTCAAGGGTTTATCTACAACACTCTCCAAATCATTAACAAGTACATCATCAAATTCAAAAATCTGGAAAGGACTATAGCTTACCATACCTTTGTCTTCATGAGAGAATGAGATGGATGTTTGAGTGCCTTCATTACCATATTTTATTCATGAGGAGCTGACATAGGCTCTTCCATATCATCATCTTCTTTCAGTTCTTCCAGATCTGAAATCCATGCATGAGGAGTTCATGGGATGAAGAAGAACCTAGGTCCTTCAAAGACTCATCATTTTTCATGCCATTGGAATTATGCAATCTTCAATATGCTCTTCATCAATTTCCCAATACTCACAAAAGGCCTTGATTAAACCTGAAAAGAAAGATATTTCTTCTTTTCTGAAAATCTAAACCAATCTCTTGCATTGCCTACCAAGCTACAATAAAATAAACTCATCATAGCATCTTTCATGTTTAATATTAAGTTCTGAAACATGATCCAATGCAATATGATGTGCTGCCAGATGAGTGTCCCAAGGAAATCTTGGAAGATGGTTTCTCCATCCTAAAGGAACTTTATTTGGATACCTAGGAATGCTCAAAAAATCAAATGTCGGATACATAATAGCATGACATGATGCCCTAATAATTCCTTCAAAACTTCATAAACAGAGTGCTGATATGAAATTTGAAAAATATTGTATTCATATATTTTCATACCAATGCAGTCACCAGATGAGAATGCTAGATGTTCAAACAAGTCTTCTCACCACAATATGGTAGCCATGTTTACTAAAGCTAGGAAATGGACTTTATCCCCGAGAATAGTGCCAAAATGTTGCCTCCCAAACCTGTACTTCTGGCGAATCCCTAAAACACAAGTGTCACATTAGAAGAACTCAAGAGTGTTGCCCATTGTTAGTGTTGCCATGTAACAACCTGTTGACTCTCCTTGCTGCCTACACCTACCTACAAGTCAGTGGAAAATCCTTTAACCCGACAAGGTGTGGTTGGTAGCAAGAAACTCAGAGAAGGGATGTCACACTAATCCCGACTCTCTCCGTTTAAGCTATCTCCTAGGTTAGCTACGGGGGGTGGTCCCTCAATGGAAAACTAAGTTAAAAAATGTGAGTTTTCTAGGAGAGTTGTTAGAGTTAAATAGATTACTTCTTAAGTTTTACAAGCAAAAAGATGATATGAGCAATAACCATCAATACATAAGATAAGCATGAAACATATAAAAAACTAGTGTCTTTGGAGTATTGCTCTTAAAATGAAATTGTATTTGCTTAAATGAAGTGGAATGCTTTCAAATGGAAAGCAAAAGTAATCTTGAAAAGTGAAACAAGAAACTGCTCGCACAAGATATTATAAATGAAAGATACAAGAATGTTTTTAAGATAAATAAATTGGTGAATCAAAACATGTGAAGATATCTTGCCAAAATACAAACAAATAGTAATCTACTTTAGAGAATGTAAATGAGATGATAGAAAAACTCAAATGTTACACCAAGATAAAAACATGCAATTAAATTTGCAACACCAAATAAGGGTACTTGTCAATGAAACAAGATAGATCAATCATCGATAAGCATAATGACCATTAAAATAACAACACGCAATGAAGTGGCAAAAGTAAGCAAATTTCCAAGTACCATAGAATTAAACTTGTTACAAAATTTACGAGTTTAAAATGTTTTCATTGTAATATTCCTAATTAGCACCGCTAATTGGAATATTTGATTTTTGTATAGTTTTGCCGACTATAGTTTATTAATAAATAAAAGTGAGAAAAGGGGTCTAACTCACTTAAATAAAATAAAGTGTTTCCCTAGTAGATGCGACGTTGTAACTTAAGGGGGGAGCCAAGGGGGGCCACACCCCACGTGGAGGAGCCAATGAGAGAGAGGGACCACGTAGGGTTTTGAGGAGGGCCAGCGTTATAAAAGGAGGGAGAGCTATCTCATTTGGGCATTATTGATATTGTTGATGATATTGAGCTAGACTTATGTCTACTTGAGCACGCTGGCTGTTTAGTCGGTCTGCAGCACTGTTTAGTGCGACTGAGTGTCTCCGGTCGGAGATCTCACCCTTGGCCCCGGGGGACTTCGAGTGCCTGCTCGGGCAAGGTTTTTCTTCAGTCTTTAGCAGGAGATTTGCAGGTGTTTGTTGGGAGTTTTGCTGAGGAGCTGAGCTTCATTGGGTGACTGCGCAGTCCTTGGAGGGAGGACGCAGTTTGAGTTGGAGCTGTTCAGTGGTTGAGATTTCTGCAGGAGATTCAGGCCTATTCCGGTGTGGAGGTTCAGCGTTTATCATTTGGTGAGTTTCCTGAGGAGTTGTGGCCCCATTTCAGTCTATTTCAGTTGGTGTCTGCGCTGGTCCTGGAGGGACAGCGTTTTTCTAGGAGGAGGGTTTCTAGGGTGATTTTCGGATGTGGTCCATTTTGTATATGGTTTCTGGGTTTTGTCCGGGGTGGTGAGTTCAGGTGGTCTGCCGATTTTCAGCTCATTATGGCAAGGGGATCAGCCCCTAGCTTCAGTTCATTCCCGTAGCAACAGTTTACAGCAGTTCCTTCTAGCAGCTGGGATGCAGTTTCTTGTAGCAGCCATTTCCTGTTTTTCTGAGAGGGTTCTTCACTTGCCTTGAGCAAGGATAGGTGCATTTATTCTGATTATCCATTGTATCGCATTATATTCTCAGATTAATAAAATGGCTTAGCATTTCCGGCATTTTTATGTGTATTTGCTTTATGCTCTATTTCCGGCATTTTCTATATTGTCGTATGCTTGTATTGCTGTCTATTTCCTATTGGGGATATTACAGTGGTATCAGAGCATAATTCTGGCTCAGCCTGTGGTCTATGACATCGGGAAAGAGATCATACAGAGGTTTGCTGGAATTTTGGAGAGCAATAGCAGTTGCAGTACCAAAAACGAAATTGGAAAAAGGCCAAAATATAAAGGGTCAAATTTTGAAGGTTGGAATTAGAAGAAACTTTTTCTGGGTTTTTCTGGGTTTTGGGCAAGGATCACCTTCCCAAATTCCTAGAATTTTCTGAGTAGTTTTCAGTGGGTAAATCGGAGGTCGAAATCAAGCAGTAGTATGGTTTTGCAGCAGCCGTGCAGTTTCTGAGGAGCCTGTAGACACATAGCAGGAAGTGCCAATGGCAGACGAGGAGGATGCGAGGAGATTTAGAGAGGCGCTCCTCCAACACATGCAGGATGTGTCACAGAGACTCACTGCGCTAGAGGTTAGGCAGCGGGAAACCCCAAGGGGTTTTCAGATTGGTGAGGGATCAGGCACATCCCACCATTTGCCGGAGCATGATGCCACTCAACATATGGCATCACATACACCCACACGTCCTACCATGCCCACTTTTCTGGATGAAGACATAGGGGCAGGAGCACAGCGGGAGCCGGAGACTGACCCTGACCAGATGGACGCCTACATTGCAGAGTACCTGGCTCGTGGGCCGACGATCAGAGATCTTATCTCATTCAGAGATTATGTTCAGCTCCAGCGTGATAGTAGACCTCACAACTTTCACAGAGGGAACAGGCGCTCACATGATGGGGGCTTACAGCACACAGTGGACAGATTCCATCTACCGACATTTGACGGGTCATCCAGGCGCTCAAAAAAAGCTTGGGTGGACAAGTTGGATACCTCTTTCCAGCTTGACCGAGTATCGGAGAGGGAAACCATTAAAATGGTTACCTCGCACTTGGAGGATGAAGGAACACAGGGTTGCAGGGAGTCCGAGGTTACACCTAGTGTGACACAGGATTCACCCTCATTGGAGACCTCCTCGGCCGTGTCGGTTGATGTGGTAGTGGAGAAGGTAGAGCCTACCCCAGTAGAGCCATCCATTGAGGTGATGACCGGAGTCACGTTCGAGTCTTCGGGTGGTAGCAGCACACAGATGGGTGCAGTGTCAGGAGATGTATCCACCTTCGATGAGGCACTAGCAGGTACAGAGGTATTGGATGATGGTCGCAGACAGCGGTATCATCGGCTTCAGACGGACCTTCGAGTTTTGAGAGAGAAGGCCACGTCAGTACTGGAGGCCATTTTGTTGCAGGACCAGGAGCTGGAGGGTATGAGAGTGACTTGTGCCAAGTCGGCGGCCAAGTTGGTCCGCATCGGGGAACGACTGGATTCCCTGATGGTACAATCAGAGGGCACGTTGGAGCGTCAAATCATTCCCCTTCAGGCATGCATGGATGGGACTAGCAGTGTTGTTGGGTCATCTCTTCCCATCAGAGAGAGAGAGGCAGAGCCACCTAGTCAGATCTCATATGTTGACTTGGATAGCGGTATGAGACGATCAGAGTTGCACAGGGTACAACATCCACATGTTGAGGTTGGATGGCGAGAGATATTGAGTTGGTACTTGGTGGAGCGGGCTATGGAGATAGTGAAGGATCCGAGTGTAGCTCAGCAGGATTTTCTATGCATGGGGAATACAGGAACCCCAGATTGGCATTGGGATCCAGGTGGGATCACCTATCGTTTCCCAGGCAGGTCGGCTGACTATGTCTTGGAGAGTACAGTTGGCCTAGTAGTAGAGCATGTGCGGTTTCGGTCAGCTCTAGTGGCCAACCAGTTTATGGGCAGACTCCCTAGGTTGTCTTGGCATGACATTCATACACGGGATCACGGGGTGGTCAGCACACCTTGGCAGGAGCTTGTCGGAGGAGGTGGCATTGGCAGGCCACCAGATGGCACCTTGTATGGGGCCAAGGATTGTTCACCTTTGTGTGGGGCACAGAGGACGCAGCGGAGCCGAGCAGTGGTGGTAACACTACTAACCCATAGGGAGATTCACTTCTCGGACCCCTCGAGGAGGATTTGCAGTGATGATCCATTTGTCGGCGGGTATAGTGATGCGACGATGGACATGACGATACCGATTGGTGGTAGTCCGATATGTAGAGGCACAGCTCTAGGACATCACATCCATGGATGTGTGGGAGCCTCTAGCAGTGATCAGTGGACTACCGGTGGACATGGAGCTACATGGTGGTGTACCGTAGTGTGTGGGACTGCATTGTGGAGTAGGAGTGCCCTACATCACATTGAGAGCACGCGGGGAGTGACAGATTCCTAGACACAGTCAGGGCACGAGACGGTACAGGGTGGTACAGCAGTAGCATGGGGTATCCAGCAGTATTCAGGGGTATGCCTTAGTGTGCAGTGGCATGTTGAGGAGTACATGGATGACCGGTGGCTTGCGAGGGCGTACGGCGCGGCACAGCAGGGTCTTAGAGTATTGCATCCAGGGAGACTCACAGACAAGGACACTGGGCTTACCTTTGGGAGTATTTCACCCAGGATCGATGAGGAGACAGAGGAGCGATACTTGATGGTATCTGTGGGGACTCACACATCCGACACTCTTCTACATCACTCATGGGCACAACCGATTTTGTTGTTGTCCTTTGGCACTTTGGGCATGAGCAGCAGGGTCCGTGAGGCACACCCAAGATATTTGGATGGCCCTCAGCACACTAGGCGAGAGACTTCTCAGCAGTGGCACTGGGTCAGTACGCTAGTTGACAGCCACAGTTTAGGGGATGAGATGATCCTCTACAGTGGTGGCACATTAGTCATTGTTGAGCCTACGCTTGGGGAGCAGGTCATGAGGGAGACATGCATCATTTTTCCCTCAGGGCATGTTGAGATCATGCATGAGCAGAGGATATTGGGTTCAGCAGAGGTAGCATCCCAGCATGCGTCTGGATTCCAGACATTGTATCAACACTTCATCGAGAGGGTGGATGGCATATTCAATGCAGATGAGGTGGCGGAGGTAGAACAGGAGGGCATTCCTTCTGTATGCCAGGGTGAGGACTCTCTTTCATATGAGTCCATAGGATCAGTTGAGGTTGCTTCTGTGGAGCAAGAGCAGTCATGCAGGTATGATGACAGTAGATTGCAGCCGTATTACAGTGTGCAGGGTGAGCAGTCAGGGGACTGTATAGGAGATACTCTGGGTGATGAGTCATTTGTGACGCTTCAGCTAGAGCAGCACATGATGGAGCCTGAGGCAGCAGAGGAGGATACTATGGACATCAGGCATGACATTTCCTTGGGTGAGGTCCAGATGGGTGCCCACATTGAGCCTATGATGGATTTGTGGCTAGCATTGGGGTCATCCTTTGAGGTGGAGCAGTCAGATGCACAGACACCGAGTACCGTGACAGCAGCTACAGATCCATATCCTCTAGAGATGTTGGCGGTAGATGTGATAGTTTGGCAGTGGGAGATGATTACGGGTTGGCGGCAACCTTCCAGGCATGTTCCACATGCAGTTGTTGTTGCTACATCAGATGCTTCCTCCAAGATGGACTGGCGGGAGATCATGAGTTGGTACCCTCTTGATGGTACGGTATTCTTCGTAGGGAGCACAGTGGAGCAGGGGCCCTTGGACATAGTAGATGTTACAGATCCCAGTCGGCAAGAGGGCACCAGTTGTCGTTACTTCAGGACTCCTTCCCAATTTCAGGAGAGCAGGATCAGCATGGGATTGAGTCTTGACTTGGATTGGAGAGAGGTGATGAGTTGGTATGCAGTTGGAGGGGTAGTATATGCAGCTACAGGTACAACGCAGCAGGAGCCCAGGAGCATTGATGCTTATTGGTGGTCTTCACCTCTTAGAGCATTAGTCATAGCCAGAGGCAGTGCACAGTCCGAGCCGTGGGACTTGGGCGATTATTGGCCATGGTGGCGATGGGATCCGGGGAGATTATTGGTTGACTGGTACTGTGAGAGGTCACTTTGGGATCCTGACATTGAGATATCCCTTCGTATCAGGGTGATGCAGAGGTCAGAGAGGTTTCAGTTGGACCCAGGCACATTTTGCAGTATCGGTAGGGAGCATCAGCTAGAGAGTAGGCTTGTTCAAGCGTTGCTTGAGGACAAGCAATTTTTGTCGGATGAGGATGCCACTTGGGAGAGCGAGGAGACATTGCAGCATCCATCACTTCAGTTGATTGAGGACAAGCAACGTTTTGTCGGGGGAGACTGTAATATTCCTAATTAGCACCGCTAATTGGAATATTTGATTTTTGTATAGTTTTGCCGACTATAGTTTATTAATAAATAAAAGTGAGAAAAGGGGTCTAACTCACTTAAATAAAATAAAGTGTTTCCCTCGTAGATGCAACGTTGTAACTTAAGGGGGGAGCCAAGGGGGCCACACACCACGTGGAGGAGCCAATGAGAGAGAGGACGTTGGTTTTGGAGGGAAACCAATGCTATAAAAGGGGGAGGAGTCTCCTCATTTGGGGCATTATTGATATTGTTGATGATATTGAGCTAGACTTCTGTCTACTTGAGCACGCTGGCTGTTTAGTCGGTCTGCAGCACTGTTTAGTGCGACTGAGTGTCTCCGGTCGGAGATCTCACCCTTGGCACCGGGGGACTTCGAGTGCCTGCTCGGGCAAGGTTTTTCTTCAGTCTTTAGCAGGAGATTTGCAGGTGTTTTGTTGGGAGTTTTGTTGAGGAGCTGAGCTTCATTGGGTGACTGCGCAGTCCTTGGAGGGAGGACGTAGTTTGAGTTGGAGCTGTTCAGTGGTAGAAATTTCTGCAGGAGATTCAGGCCTATTCCGGTGTGGAGGTTCAGCGTTTATCATTTGGTGAGTTTCCTGAGGAGTTGTGGCCCCATTTCAATCTATTTCAGTTGGTGTCTGCGCTGGTCCTGGAGGGACAGCATTTTTCTAAGAGGAGGGTTTCTGGGGTGATTTTCGGAGGTGGAGTCATCTTTGATATTTGATCTTGTATTGTGAAATCAACAAGCACATTTTGTTTTCCAGGCCTATCTAGAATAGTAATGTTGAATTCTTGCAATAATAACAACCATCTTATAACTCGCCATTAGTGATTGGATTTATCTACAAGTAAGAATATGTAATGATCAGTATGAATAAAAGTTTCATAGCCTGTTATATAGTGTCTAAACTTGTTAATGGCATGAACAACAGCTAAAAACTCTTTTTCAGTTACAGTATAGTTTAACTCTGCAGGAGTCAAATTTTTACCGATATAATAGATGGCATAGGGAATTAAATCTTTCTGTCCCAATACTGCTCCTAGAGCTGTATCGGAAGCATCTGTCGAGATATGAAAAGGTAACTTCCAGTTAGGTCCCCTTAATATAGGTGCTTCAGAAATTTTGGTTTTTAGGGTTTCAAAAGCTAACTGGCAATCAGAAGTCCATTTAAATTCACAATCTTTGGTGAGTAATTTGAAGAGAGGAGATGCTATTTTGGTGAAGTTTTCTATAAATCTCCGATAATACCCTGTAAATCCTAGAAAACTTCTAACATCTTTTTGACAACTTGGAATGGATAGGTTAGAAATAACTTCAACTTTTGCCTCATCAACTCTAATCCCATCCCCTGAAATGTGGTGCCCTAAAACAATACCTTCAGTAAACATCATAAAACATTTTTCATGACTAAGTGAAAGGTTTGCTTCTTGACATCTTTTTAAGACTTTTCCAAGTTTTCTAAAGCCTCTTCAAATGTGTCCCCATAAACTGTGAAATCATCCATGTACACCTCTACACAGTCATGTATTAGATCCGAAAAAATTCCTAATACTGCCCTTTGGAATGTTGCAGGTGCATTGCATAATCCAAATGGCAATACTCTGTAGGCATAGGTACCCCAAGGACAGGTAAATGTGGTTTTATATTGGTCTTCAAGTGCTACTTGGATTTGATTGTAACCACTAAACCCATCTAGGAATGAAAAGTACTTTTTGCCAGCTAATGTATCTAATACTTGATCTATGAAAGGTAAGGGAAAATGGTCTTTAAGAGTAGCTTTATTCAGTTCTCGGTAGTCAACACACACCCTCCATTTTCCATTTTTATTAGGCACAATCACCAAAGGAGAAAACCACTGACTATCTGAAATAGGATAGATGAAATTAACATTTAATAATTTTTGCAGTTGTTCCTTGACAATTTCCCTAAGATTTGGATTCATCCGTCTTTGAGGCTGTCTGATTGGTTTGCAATTTGCCTCTATATAGATGTGATGAGTACAAGTCTTGGGACTTATCCCTTTCATGTTAGTGTATTCCCATGCATATGCAGAAGAATGTCTCTGTAATACTTTGATTAACTCTTCTTGTTGAGATTTTTCTAGGTTCTTGTTTATGTTCAAAGTTTTGCCTGGAAAAATTTCACTTGTAGAGCTACCAAATTTGTCCATAGAATGAAGAGACATCTGCCTAGATGACAAAAACTCAATATTGGATCCCTCTTGAAATGATTCATGTTTGTGTTCTGGAGAGGATTCAAAGTTTTCTAGAGTATTCGGAATTTGATTATCTTCACTAATTTCTGAAATTGTGAAGAGTGGTTGTAAATATTCTTCATCCTCTATCCATTGAGTGTCATCTAGTTCTGTAATTTTCCTAGCTGGAGGATATAAAGTGAATTTCTTTGTTGAACTACCATCATAAATATACATATCACCGGACCTACAACTAATAAAAGCATCAGCTGTAGCCAACCAAGGTCTTCCTAGTATAACAGGATGGCCTCCTAGATTATTCTTAGGAGTTAGGATCATGAAATCCACAGGGTACTCCCAAGAGTCTAAGGACACTGGAATGTCTTCTATTACCCCATCTGGCCTGATCACAGATCTATCTGCTAATTGTAATAGTGTGGGTGTAAAGAGAAGATTAGGAAGTTTCAGTTTGTCCATGATTTGTCTACTCATGATATTTATTGCTGCTCCTAAGTCAATAAGTGTGTTTTGAATTTCAATTCCATTGATGTGAATTTTGACAACTGGATTTCCTGGGTCAAGATACTTTGGAATAGTAATCTTGCCCATCATAATGTCTGCTATTTGTCCTACCAGTTGAATTTTCTTGGTTTCTCTTATTCTTTTTCTTGTTGTATTCATACTCAACTCCTTTATTGTTTTGGCTAAAATTGGGATTTCCTTGATGGCCTGCAATAATGGAATTTTAATGCAAACATTTCTCAATTCATCTAAGAAATCATAATTAGGCACCATTATTTGTTTTTCTACACCTTTATCAATTTGTAGTCTTTCCGGAAAGGGAGGTATAGAAGTAGATGTGGATGGTTGCTCTAATACTAGAGTTGGATTTATTGGATCTTTTTGTTTCAGTTTTTCAATGTTTTGATCTTGAAAGGATGTGTCTTCCTCAAGACTTTAATTAACCCGAAGGGAGTCTTCCTCAGAATTATCTTGTTCTTGTATGATCACAGAAGGTTTCCTCTTCTCAAGTATCCTTCCAGACCTAAGTTGAACATCACTAAGGTCTAGAGGAGTAATTAAATAAGTTGGAAATTGTTGACCTTCTATCATGTATGTATTCTGAGGGTTTTTATTATTGGGGTTTGGTATGGGTTGAGCTGGAAATTGATTGGATTTTTGAGGGAATGGTAATGGAAGTGGTTGATTTTGATGTGGTTGGTTCTGATGATGTTGTTGAGGATTTTGTTGAAAATTTTGTTGAAGATTTTGAGGGAAATTTTGTTGAGAATTTTGAGGATAAAAATGTGGATATGGTGGATAGGATGGTGGATACTGATAATATGGAGAGTATCTTCCATAGGGACTTTGTGTTCCTTGTGCCCAAGATTGCGATTGATTTTGAAATTGGGGCCAAGGTTGCTGCCAAGAATTCCAAAGTGGAGGTTGACTATACATTTGATCATGGAACCTTGGTGTCTGAGGTCCCTGCCAAGGTCTTCTAGATACAAAGTTAAGAGATTCTGTGGAGTCTGTAGGATTTTCTTCCTGAAAAACAGCCTTGAGACCAGGAAGAGAAGGACAATTCTTGGTCTCATGTTTCTCAGAACAAATGACACAAGTTTCTATAACTTTTACATCCAAAGGACACTCTCTTAAGGCATGTTTCTTTCTACATTTGGGACAAAAGATTGCCAAAGCATCAGATTCAGCCTTCTGCTTGTTTTGTATCTTAAGGGTGTCTATTTTTTCACTAAGACTCCCCAAGATGTCAGACTTAAAATCATCAAGTATGTGTCCTATTTCTGATCTACTTACTGTCCCGGAAGCAGATTTACTTGCCCTTGCAAGAGCGGGATCTCTTGGACCTTTGACAGTTTTAGATTTCCCTCTGGAAAGGTTGATACATAACTCAGATATTTCAGGTAATGTGAGTTGTGATATATCCCCTTTTCCCATCATGTTAAGGATATCCAACCATTCATCCGTAATTGTTTTCAACAAAAGAGCTTTTAAAGTGTCTTGATCTAGGTTTTCCATTTGTGCCCTTTTTATGTTGTATTTAAATCTTTCCAACAAATCTTCTAAGTTTTCATCTTCTTTTTGTAACATCTTGAACACTTCTTCCTTATGATTAACCGGCATACAATAATCCAAGTATATCTCTAGAAATGCTTGTTTCATGTCTTCCCATGTTCTAATAGAACTACTGTTTAAACTCATAAACCACTTCAATGCTGCTCCTTTCAGAGTTGAAGGAAATAATTTCAATTTTTGAGCATCTTGTAGGTAGTCATAAGTCCTACACAACACTTCAAATTCGAATAAGAAAGTTTCAGGATCTTCAGTTTTAAGTCCATAGAAGTTTGGAAGGACAGAGGGTGAAATGTTTTTCATGGTTGTATTGGTTTCTTCATCAAGTATAGGGAACCCAAAAGAGCTTCCTATTCTACCTCTTACTCCATCTGCACCTCTACCTCCTTCTCCTCTTCCTCCTTCTCCTCTACCTCTGCCTCTACCTCTTCCTCCAAATAATGTGTGTTCTCCATTAAAAACTCCTCCCCCTCCTTCTTCTGCCATGGTTGACTCTCCTGTGGAAGTAGAAAGGTTTGTATCCCCAACAAGAGTTTTTAGATCTTCTTCTATGGCAGGTTCAGTGGATGGAGTGGAAGGTTTCTCTAATGGAATAGGTGACCTTAGATCTTTTAGAAGTCCAGGATCAGTAAAGGATGGAAGATGGGTTTGAGTTGAAGGTGTACTAGCTCTGGATCTAGATGAAACAGGTGGTGTTCTAGATATCAAACTTCTGCCTCTGCTGCTTATAAATCTTCCCGTTGAATCTCTCTCCCTATGCATAAAATTGTTTTTGGATGCTAAGAAACAAAGGTTACCTAGTTTTCACTTCCCCGGCAATGGCGCCAAAATGTTTGGGTCTCAATCTAGTCTCCTAAACTGAGCTCATTTAATTGTCAACCAGGATTTGTAAACTGCTGAAGTGAAGTGTACTGTATGTACCTAGGTACTTGTTTCCTAATGCGTTGTGTGTAGGGTTTATGATGTTTTTGGTCTTTTGTGATGATTTATGATGTTTTTAGTCTTTTGGTGGTTTTATGTTTGCAGGAAAATGCCTAGAAAGCTAATGGAAGGAAGCTGGTGATTAAGAACAGAGTTAAGCCTAATTGATGGAATGACAAATGACAAATGCAATTGCAAACACTGAAACTTAATCTAAAATATGACTAAATAAAAGCAGAGCTTGATAATGACTTTTAAACAAATGATTCAAAACACGAACTAAACCTGAAAAATGATCACTAAGTATGCAAATTCTCTAAATAAATAGTGAAACAACTAACTTACAATGATGCAATACTTTGTCCTTGATTAGAGATCTGAAACATAATTAGAGGAAAGACATTGTTATCATCATAAGATCTTCTATTCTAGAACTAGCTTCTATCTCTATTCTGCAATTTAATTGAATGTCACAAAACCTTTACTCAAGAGTTATTGATTTCTTTCCAAAGTAGTCTTTTGAGGAAGAGCTTTGTTTATAAAATGATGAGGAAATTTCAGAGATACTTCAGGCCTTAGAAGGATGTTGTCTTCTGTTCATATGGTTATAAATTAATTAGGGATTTTAGAACAAGAAGAGGTTTGTGAATAATGAAGGTTGTCTTGTTAATCCTAACAACTAAAGTAATCTATTGTGCAATGGATGACAATTTGAATATGAAATGCAGTGCAATGAGTTAATCTAAGAATGAACCTAATATGCCACTAATCTAGAACAATACTGAACTATAAGTCATCATCAAACTCGAAATAAAGTAATTGAACATGAGTTAAATGCAATGAAACTCCGGAGCATTCTAACTATGCTAACATGCATTATCCTATGAAGTTACACAATCTGTTTGTTCATCATTAGTGATATTTTGGAAGAGTTCCTTCTTTTGGAAGAGGTAGAACAATTCTGACTGTGTAATTGAGTGCAATTGTAAGCAAATAGACTGAAAGCGAATGAAAAACTAAGATATCATATCCATACCCTACCCGTCATTATGATGTCTTGGGCAAGCGTTTAAGAGCAAGAACAGAGATGATACTTAGTACAAACACACAACTAAATCATTCATTATCATGGTCATGTCTTGAACTTCTTAAGAATTTCTTGGAAGAGTTTCTTCTTGTGGAAGAGTGATTAGAACAAGTGTAACTGTGATAGTGAACAGCAAAAACTACAACTAAATCCTACAGTACCATAGCTATTCATCATTCATCATTATAGTCTTTTGGAAGAGTGTCTTCTTGTGGAAGAGTTAGAATGAATATAACTACAGTAATTAGTTAAAACAACTATAAATTCAACTCCTAATCCTACAATACTATAGTCATTCAACATTCATCATTATAGTATTTTGGAAGAGCATATTCTTGTGGAAGAGTTAGAATGAGTACGACTACAGTAGCTAATTAAAACAACTATTAATTCAAATGCAAAACGTAAAAGGCAGCTAAGAAACTTATCTAATTTACGCAAAATAAATCCGTGCAAGAGGCAGGGGCCCTCTACCACCTGACGACATTCAACTCCAAATTAAATCACGCTTCAGAACAACACGGTCTGCTCCATTAAAGATGAAATAGTTTGAACATAACACTCTGCGTCTCAGGAATGTAGCACAGAGTCTAAAACAAAATCTAGCAGCAAATCTAACATAAAATATCTAACATAGCTCTCGGTCTCCCAAGTCTTTATAAAGCAAATGCACATAACAATAATTGCAATAATTCAGGAACACTGTCTTTCCTTATCGGAATCAAGTTAGGACTCTTTGAAGTGGCTGCGTGAAGAGGAAAAGACATCTGGACTGAGACAGTCCTAATAGAAGTCTTCCTTCCTAAATGTGTTCCCCACGTTCAAAACCATACCCAGAATTCATTTCTTCCTCCATGATGAGCAACGAACCATGTAGACATGACGTGGATCATGCTCATATGCAGTTTTTCTCAAGAGGCCACCTGGAACATACTCAAACATGAAGGCAGCTGCAGAATCGCCGGTTAGCTACGGAATGTCTGCATTCTACAGCTAGTTCCGGTCAAAATGCTTTATAATGGCAAAAATCACAAAATTTAACAAGTCAGTCATGTAAATCATTCTAGAAGTAATTTTAACTATATTCATTGATCAATTGGGTCTAAGATAGCAATGGACAAGGGAAAATGAGGTAAAATGAAGTGAAGGAAAGCACAATTTTGAGGCTCAACACCATCTTCACACTTAGTGTATTCCATCAGATTTCATAGTATGAAATTTATTCATAACCATGTTTTGTCCCAAGTTCTAAATATATCTTCACCAATAAGCAGTAGATCCTTCTAGAAACTCGACACAAATAAGCTACCATGCAGACACAAGTCACTATGACTTCACTCCAATGGGAAAGCAACCCAAATTTTAGAAAAAATCCAGAATCACACCACTGTCCTATTAAATTTCTCTTAAACACGAGCGGAAAACTAAAAATTGGTTAACATAATAATTCCCCCAATGATAGGGAGAGTAGCAAGGCATGCCCTAAATTATAGTATATCATGTTGTAGTTACCACGAGAGACAACCAAGCATGATGAGGTTGATCATTGCATAGATTGAGGAATAAATGTTTACATGTGTACATGCATAGGGCAGGTTAGCCATACAACAAACCCTCTTAAATTTTGTGAGAGGTGGTAGAGCGACGGACACCCCTCTTTTACCATTTAATTTCCCACCCAAATTAAGAGATATTAAAAAGTATTGATTATATTATATTTATATAATAATAATATAATAAATAAAACAAACTAAATTCTATATATATATATATATATATATATATATATATATATTAAAATTTGTAATTTTTTTATTATAATAAATAATGATTTAATTTCTATTAAATGAAAAATATAAATAATTTGACATAATTCTAAAATTATGTAAAATCTATATGATACATTAAACATTCAGAAGTGACATCACTCGTGAGCATCAGAATTAACAACTTCGACATCACATAAACCATAGAATTACATCTTCATACCATTATGGGTTGTATTATTATTTTTCATATCTTAACACTTAAACACTATGCTATTTCAAAACATACTAGCTTGAATGAGTTACGAATAGGACTACATTTTTTAAAGTCCAAACATGCAGAGCTATAATAATCTCTATTTATCTAACTAATCTTATTTTTGTTAGTAAAGAGCACTTTATATCGCATGAAATATAATGTTACAAATTCTACAATGCCTTTGTTAAGTTTTTATTAGAAGCAAGGTGCAATGCCTAGGTGAAATATTCGTATATTTAAATAAATAAAAATTACATTACATGGCCATGTTCCTTATAAGCTCAAAACATGTATTATACATTGAAATTGTAAATAAAGATAATAACGTTTGAATATATTTTTAGTTAAAGGTATTTTTATTTTAAATTTAAAATAAAGAATATTTTAAATAGTAAATTAGAGTTTTTGATCATAATGGATTATGATATTATATAATTTATTAATTATTTTGGTATCATGTGGGTGAAAAATTAAAGGAATTAACATGTAGAGTCTATTTTAGTGGTAAGTCTTATTTTGGAAAATTGGAGTTTAGAACTCTTTGGAGCTATTTTGAGGCACCAAACGAAGTTTTTTTGGGGTTTGATTGTTTCAAACTTGTGTTGCACCCTCAACATTGATATAGACATTGAAACCTTTGCAATGGTGTAAAAATAGCTTTAATAAAAGCTCATATGCAAAATATGTTCCTCTCACAAGTTGAGTAACTTACCTTGTTAATCAACATGTTATGAATGGATGCCTTCTTATCACCCCTGTTGGAACATGGTCTCCTACAAGCTGCGAAACTAGTCCATTTTGGATATTTTTTATTAGATTTAATCTAGCGGAGGGGTTTTGGGTTGGGCCAAAGCCCCGTAAGCATTGTAATGGGTAAAAGGGTAAACCAGGGGAGTCTAGTCTAGATTGATATAAATAGAGGGACATTTTGTATTGTAGAAGATAGGAAATGATGATTTATTGAAGCGAATTATGGTTTAAGATATATGTTTGGGTTTTGGGGAAACGACTCCTGCTGGCTGTGTGCGTGGAGATCCAAGTCCAGCTGTGTGCGGACCCTGCTGCTGTGTGCGCAGGTTCGGAAGGGAATTGTAAGGAAGGATTTATGAATGAATGAATAAATAAAGGTTCATAGAGAACTGAATCTATGAGTACTTTTATGCGAATCATTGGTAATTACTTCACTATGTATTTTCTATATTTAAGCTGCGAAGATCTGTGTAAGTGTGCTTTGCTCTCTGGATTGGTTTTGTTCTATTCTGTTATGTTTATGTAATGGTGTGTTGCTATCATAAAGGAATATAATTATAGATCTAACGCACGTGGATGCGAATAGAGACCTAATTAACCCTGTGTAGAGAGAAGTAATCTGGGAACTATAGGGCTTAGTGCAGCTCTGCTTGCCTTACCTATCCTTTCTCGGGGTGCGGAAACTTAGTTCCAGTACCCACCCATACTACTTTGGGTGAGACTTTGACCTGTGCAAGTAGGTCACTGCCGAAAGGGCCAGTAGTGTAGGGGTTTGTTGGCAAACCTTGCGCTCCAAACCTGGGTTAGGACCCCTCAAGCCGACAAATGGTTCCGTTGCCGGGACCTGAAGAAGTCTAAGAAAGGGATCGGGTAATGATAAGAGAATACTAGAAACTTGAAAGAAAGGAAATCGAAGGCTAGTTCGAAAGGCAGATCCAGGAATTCGCAGTAAAAGAAAATCACAGTGAAAAGTTAACAGCGAAAAAGTGGAAAAATAGGTACATCCTTACAGAGAGCTACGAAATATTGTTTGTGAAATTTGCGATCGAGCTCCAGGAGTGGCTGGCCAGACTGGTCAAATTCCAGAAGTGGTGGAAGGACGAACGAGTCACTCAATGGACCTCGGAGCTGATCCGGCAGCTTGAAAAGACTGATAATACTATCACGGACATGGTAGATCACTAGGTGGATAATGTGCTTGGAGGATTTGTGACAGAATTTTCCATTGATCAATTTGTCTCATATTCTGAAGCTGAGCGACGATTCTTTAAAGGGTTCCAGGGATAATTCCCGAGGAGATTACTGTTGTTGATAAAGATATTACTGTGTGAAAAAAACATTCCGTGTAGTCATAACGAATGACCTCGAATCTAGACGGGAGCACGACGCACAGTGGTAAATACCATCCGACCAACCTTGACGGAGGGAGATCCATCGATAATCTGTAGCAAGAACCAGCTGCACAATATCCCCTAGTTACATCGCCGCCTAGGCCGCACAAAGGTAAGAATTCACCCATACCACCACCCCTCCTAAACAGTGATATGGTTGCGCACCTAAAACTCCCTATCTTTAAGGGGGTGGGAGATGAGGATATGGATCAGTTCTGGTTTGTTGCAGACTCCACCTAGACTACACAGAATGTGGCAAATGATACAGTAAAGAGGGAACAGTTGTCATTGGCATTCGAGGATGGGGCCTTCGACTGGTATATGCAATACATTTCCCAGAACGGGAGTGCATCCATTTAGGATATCAAGGATGCTCTGAAGAAATAGTTCCGAAATTCGAAATCTTATTCCCAGTTAGTAGCAGAAGTCAAGGACTTCAAACAAGGTGCGTCTCAGTCAGTGTGGGAGGCTAATTAGCGATTGAAGAAGGCAATCAGGGAAGGAGGGTGCGAGTATGATGATAGATAGCATACAGAATGGTTCATCGCTATCTTGTTACCTCACCTGTGCACGCCAATGAGTCATAAGACCTTTGAATCGTAGGAGAAAGCTGTGGAGGTCGCTATGAAACTAGAAGCTGCACCCCATGAGGATACGTCTATAGGAGTACAACAAATCTAGGAATATCTTAGGGCTATGCATATGGAGATACAGAACCTATGAAAGGAGTGAGAAAAGGATGGCTATGCAGATCTATGGTGCATATGATGTCGGGTGTCTGGCCATACGAAGGACCAATGCTCTCTGTTGGTGGATTACATGCAAGTGGGAGGACCTAGTCCGGTGCGACCAGGAGCAAGTAGGGAGCCCATCCTGTCATGAATAGGATCGAGTGGACTTGTGTTGTGGTGTGACGACTTTCACGTAGCAGGACTACATGATACGAACCATTGCCCTCGGTTAGGTGCCTACGTCACCAAACTGAAGCAACAATGGTGCAGGTTCTGCCGCTCGGTGGGACATGATGAGCAGAACTGTCGTACTTATGACTTAATGATAGATCGTGGGAAATTGTATAGGGTACACTCAGACCCTGCATCGCCAAGAGGGTCTGCGCACTTCGGAGGATCTCCGGCCCGGGGTAGAGGAGGTCGGGGAGGGAGTGCAGGGCGAGGACGGGGGCAGCTAATCTGTTATAACTATGGAGAAATGGAACATTTCACCAGAGAATGCCCAAATCCCACCAGGCCATCATGCAAATACTGTAGGAAGTTGGACCATGTGGTGGAAGATTGCCCAATTTTAATAGCCAAGATGCAGGAAAATCGGCCCACCCCTACGCAGAATGTGCAACGAGTTAAAACTGAACTCAGGAATTCAGATCCGAGTGTAAAGGTAATGACACGTAGTGGGATGGTCACCCAGGGGGTAAAGGAGGAGCTTGCCCCTCGGGAAGAAGTGGGCCTCAAAGAACATGAGCCACTGGCAGCTCCTGTGTAGCTGCCGACACACCTCTGAGTAGAAGAAGGAGTTGAGCCCTTTTTAAAGGGATTTCTGAAGTTGCTACGAAACCCGCAGGCCGTAGGAAATCTCCAAGCACTACTGAATACTTACGCAGCTCAGTCCAATTTTAACCCTAGGACCAAGGATGTACACAAACTATACAACTATAAGAAATGCACTGGGAGAGAAATGTGGTTGACTGCGCAGATTGGTGACTACGAAATGGATCAGGTTATCTTAGATCTTAAATCAGATGTGAACGTATTACCAAAATAGACATGGCAATGAATGGGAGAGCCTAAATTAGAGTGGTCCACCATCCAGCTGCGAATGGAAAATCAACAAAAAATCATTACTCTAGGTAGGCTGCCAAGGGTCGTGGTTGACATCAGAGGGGTAAGGGTCCTTGCTCAATTCGAAGTAATAGAAATTGTGGAAGATGGGGATCCCTACCCCGCGCTCCTTCGACTAGAGTGGGTTATGGACATGGGGGGTGTCATTAATCTCAAAAAGCGTAGCATGGTGTTTGCAAACAAAGGTACACGCGTCATAGTGCCACTAGATCCAGTAGAAGGCATGCGGTATACAAAGTCAGCCTATGAGGAGGAGGAAATAGATCACATTTATAAATTGACTGCATGGGATGAAGATCGGGTTAACCCCACAGAAAAGGATAGTGAATGCTTTTCTGACTCTGACGAGGAGCTCAAAAATTGGCAAGGTCGATTACACGAGGTTTCAGTGCTGCGATATCTTCGGAACACTGAGAATTTCCAGTGCATCTCTACCAAGGAAAGTGACCTACCTTGCCATAATAACGCAGGTGATAGTAAGAAGATTGTTGAACCTAAAATTCCCATGAAGCAAGCACTGCCCCTAACACTCCGCGGAGCACCTGCGCGAGGGCCGGTATTCTTCACTCAGGAGAAGTATTGGAGTAGGGTGATCCTGCGCTTAGGGACCCCAGTTCCCAGATGGGCTCCGAGGTCAGTCAACCTACGTAGATACTTGCTGACAT
The DNA here is from genome assembly GCA_034641835.2 of Pinus albicaulis. Lineage (NCBI taxonomy): Eukaryota > Viridiplantae > Streptophyta > Pinopsida > Pinales > Pinaceae > Pinus > Pinus albicaulis. The sequence continues at coordinate 1,052,918,900 of CM076584.1, read as the reverse complement.
ACAAAGGGTGTAATTGAACCCTGCCCGGATAGGCTGACTTGATTACCGCTAACCTAGGTGTGCATTCGATTACGGACCTGCTTGAACCCACATGTAATTGGGAGAATTTGCGAACACTTCAAGTAACAAATGGCACTAGGACACGTACCCTATTGTACAGGGATGTCCCGACCAAGGGCGACGCACATGGCTCGAGAAGATTTGTGGCCCACTTGCAAATCTGGTACTTGAACCACATCATGAAACACCTAGCATCGACCTTTATTCAGGATACATGAATGGCACACAGGTGTCATCTGATGTCTAGTGTTCCATGGGAGAGTCCTTAGGTATGAATAACGACCATCAATACACTCCATTTTGATAAGAAAGGAACCTTACAGTTACGCAAAAGAGGCGGCAGACCATCAATGTAGCCATTTATGGTAAGTTTAATCTGAATTGCCGATGGTAAGTTTCCCATACGAGCTACTCCACCATTAAATAACTATGGATGGTGTGCGGTTGGCAGAATAACTTCGCAGTAGGCTATTTATTGGTTCTGCAATATGCTCCTGTTATCGGCCTACTAGTTTTCTGCGATCACTGCCATTTTCTGGAATGCCCATTCTCTTGTTTCTATGATGGAACCTAACACACCGAATGATTCATTCCTAGGCTGCACAGCGCCCGCAGACATCATCTTGAGAGGGCTGAAAATGACAAGTGTGATCAAATGATTGAGCGCTAGCCTCCTGCGAAAAGAATTGCATGTGACCCACGTACAAAGAGGCACCATTGTTGCGCAATAGGAATAGTTGACCTTCGCACCCCGGGGACTACTGCGGGACCCAGCTAGATGGCCTCAGATGATAGAGCAGAGGAGGATACGTTAGTACTGCAGTCCCTCGCCCACAGTATCACAGTCGGGCCATGAATGGTTATGCGCTAAGACAAAATGATGAGATATAGGGACATATTGCGATTTCTCCACAACTCCAGAGTACCGCCTAGCAGAAGCAATGTTTGTTCATTCCCTCGCACTGCCCTAGCTCACAATCATGATCCAACCACTGGGGACATCCAAATTGATTTGGCACAGCTATCTCGCACAGCGCTACAAGGACTACACACGAGAGTGTTGCAAGAGGTTCACCACCGTGCCCAGACTATGCGACAACAGTATGACATATCTCTGGCAGTACGGGCCTAGCGGATTTGCATTGATCACAAACGCAATGCATATTATTCAGGAGCATCTTACACAGGGTGCGTAGTTGGTCTAAACAACTACGTAACTATGGACAGCAGTTTGGCACCACGCTATGCTTCAGCATATCCAGAAGGAATTACAACAGGAAAAAGCTTCTCTGGATTAGGTCAAAAATTCCTCACCCTCCAACGTCTCCACGCAACATCTAGCCGTCATGGACACGATTGAGAACCTTCGTTGCACCAAGCCTATCATCCAAAAACAGTTGAAACCATGGGCCGATACCGCACTCCAACTCACCCAAGATGCTCAGTCTGCCATTGCACACCTCCACCAGCTACTAGAACGGGTTACCGCATCTCTAGATGGTCCTGCCTCCTTGACACTTGTCAACATTGCACAGTGAGCTGCTACCTACAGTGAGGAAGTGCTTCCTCCACTTGTCCGCACTCTTGATGCCTTGTGTGCGCAAATAAAAGCCGCATCACCACAGCGACTCAGGACGAGCTAGAAGATTGTGTTGGGGGAATGTTGGAATAGGGTCTCCTACAAGCCGCGAAACTGGTCCATTTTGGATATTTTTTATTAGATTTAATCTAGCGGAGGGGTTTTGGGGTGCGTCAAAGCCCCGGAAGTGTTGTAATGGGTAAAAGGGTAAACCAAGGGTCCAAAAACCATGGTTTGCTGACCATAGGAAAGTATAGGCTAGATTACTATAAATAGCGGGAAATTTTGTATTGTAGAAGATAGGAAATGATGAGCTATTGATGCAAATTGTGCTTTAAGATATCTATTTGGGTTTTGGGGAAAGGACTCCTGCTGGCTGTGTACGCGGAGATCCAAGTCCAGCTGTGTACGGACCTTGCTGCTGTGTGCACAGGTTGGGAAGGGAATTGTAAGGAAGGATTGATGAATGAATGAATAAAGAAAGGTTGATAGAGAACTGAATCTGTGAGCATTTTTATGCGAATCATTGGTAATTGCTGCAATGTGTATTTTCTATATTTAAGCTACGAAGATTTGTGTAAGTGTGTTTCACTCTCTAGATTGGTTTTGTTCTATTCTGTTTTGTTTATGTAATGGTGTGTTGCTATCATAAAGGCATATAATTATAGATCTAACGCACGTGGATGCGAATAGAGACCTAATTAACCCTGCGTAGAGTGAAGTAATCTGGGAACTACAGGGCTTAGCGCAGCTCTGCTTACCTTACCTATCCTTTCTCAGGGTGCGGAAACCTGGTTCCAGCACCCACCCATACTACTTCGGGTGAGACTTTGACCTGCGCAAGTAGGTCACTGATGAAAGGGCCAATATTATAGGGGTTTGTTGGCAAAGCTTGCACTCCGAACCTGGGTTAGGACCCCTCGAGCCAACAACCCCATTACCAACACATGTAGGGAAATTCACACATAATGGTTTTGAGAAGATACTAGAGGAACTGAAACATGATAATAATTGGGTGTTGAGGAAGTAAAAACCATATCCATTTATAGCTCTTAGTATATGCTAAATATTGTGGGAATAAGAGGAGAATGGGATCTATCCTTTAGCTTTGTGTCTTCCTCCATAACTGAGACAAAAGACTAAGACAAATATTTTGTGAGCATGGTAGATGAGGAAGAGGGTTGTAAAGTTGCAACCATTCAAGCCATGGGGTCAAAAGTTAATTACATAGTGATTATCCATTCCTTTGTATGTAAATGTATAATTGAAACAAATAAACCATGACATAATCCTCACCTTCCTATTAGTTTGCCCCCATATTGGGCCTCTTAGGATAAATCTTGTTTTCATTTGTAGAAATTTTCTGAATAATGAAGTTTATTCGCTACAATTAACCTGATCATACATCAATTCGAATTTCTTGTACAACACATAATTGCTTCTACAAATTAATCGTCACATGCGGAATAAAAACAAAGCGACAGAACATCAAATCACACACATAGAACGCATCATGTATGGGGAAAGCTTATAGCTGAAAACCCCCAGCTATATGTATCATATAATGGATGAGAATCATGTATTTTTACACAATACAATACTCCTCACAAGTACTCAGTACTGTCTCCAAAAACTACACACAAAACTAGCTCAGTTTGAACCGATCACGGGTTCAAAACTCCTCCTCTAGTCTGCCTGCCTCTACTGCGCAATCCAAAGTGTGAATGTAGCTGAACCAAGTTTGAATTCACCTTGATTGAACAGCGCAATCATCACTGGCACTCTCCTCCCTCTGATTGTGCAAATCTCATGCACAACTTATGTACAACTGCTATCGATCTCACCCTTTCATCTACCTCTTCCACTTGTCTTCACTGAACTGTCCATTCACTGAGTTAAACTAATGTGTTCTTTAGTTAAATAATGAGTTAATATCAGTGAATTAAATAATATTTAATTCACCCAACTCATCTCTAGTGTAATCGTCAGTTAAACTGATCACAACTAGTTCAACTAGTTAACCGGAACACAATCTCCATCAACTCCTCAATCAACTCCACCAAGACTCTGCCACATGAGTCTAACTGAAGTCCATTACGTATTAGCTCAACCAAACACATGGGAATAGCGTAAATCCTCATGTCAGCTACATGCCCCACCTCCGGGGGTCAAACTGAAGTGCTCCAAGAGAGTAAACTGAAGTTTAGAGTCCAAATATTATTAAGGGTAAATAATATTTGACTGTTCTATTTTTAGCTCGGCAGTCTAAAAGTAGAAACCACCTGAAAGTCTAAAAATAGAGGTCCATCTATTTTTACCAACTCAACCAATCATCCAAGAATAGCATACTGCAGCTCCCGGTCCATGATCCATATGTCTAAAAATAGACATAGTCTAAAAATAGACTTTGCGCCAAAAATAGCCTGCGGGCCCACTTAGTGAAGGCGACTTCATTTCACTAAGCTCCATCATCTTCGCATTTTCCTTGCTCCCTCTCAGCAAGATATGGATTGTCTGCAACTCCTATCCTGCCTCTGTGAAACTCGAATTTTCTCCTGGTGAGCGCCTTCGTTAGAATGTCAGCATCCTGATCCTCCGTCGGAATGTAGGACAACAACATGATCCTCCGCTGAACACAGTCTTTGATGTGATGGTACCTGATGTCAATGTGTTTGGACCTATCATGAAAAACTGGATTAACCGAGAGCTTGATGCAGCTCTGGTTATCACAGTAAATCACTGTAGGCTCCAAATGCAACCCGAACAAGTCGACCAGGATCTTCCTCATCCAGATCGCCTCACATGCAGCCAAGCTTGCTGCCATGTACTCGGCCTCTGCTGAACTGAGTGCTACGGATCTATGCTTCCTGCTGTACCAGGAAACTGCTGTCGACCCAATGCTGAAGATCCCTCCAGATGTGCTCTTCCGGTCCGTTGGGCTCCCTGCCCAATCTGCATCTGTGAAGCCACAAAGCTTCACTCCATCCTCCTGTCTGTACCAAAGTCCATATCCCGCTGTGCCACTGATATAACGCAACACATGCTTGCCAGCCTTCCAAAAGAGCTTGGTAGGCCTAACCATAGCTTGTGAAAGCTGGTTAACTGCATAGCATATGTCGGGTCGAGTATTGACCAGATACATCAACGACCCCACCAACTGTCGAAAGACAGTGGCATCCACTACCTCCTTCGAAGTAGCATCTCCCTTCCTCCATCCACTAGGAAGAGGGGTATCAACAGGCTTGCAGCCATGCATGTTGAACCTCTCCAGAATCTCCCGGGCATACTTGCCCTGAGAAACAAACAGTCCACCGCTCCGCCGCTGCCAAATCTCCAATCCCAGGAAATAATGAAGGAGGCCCAAGTCCTTCATCTCAAACTCTCGTGCGAGAATTACCTTGCATGAGAAAGTATCAGCTGCTCATGTGAGTCAAAATCGAGATCATCTGCATACGATGCGATGATGTGGATTCCCTCCACACAATGCCTGGTACGGGTTTGGATCCACCTCATGGAGATTGGAGAATCCAAGCCGGTGAAGTAGCTGATCTGTCAGGGTGTACCAAACACCCGAGGTGCTTGCTCGCCGTCTGGAGTGCTCTCTTGGTCGAGCACACATGCGACTCAACTGCTGAAGATCTCGAAACCTTCAGGCTGCTCTATGTACACCTCCTCCTCAATGACTCCGTTGAGGAACGCAGTCTTCACATCCATCTGATGGATGTGCCACCCCATCTGCACTGAGAGAGCAAGGATCGTCTGTATGGAGGAATACCTTGCGACAGGTGAAAAGGTCTCCTCATAGTCGACTCCCTCTATTTGTGAGAAGCCTCGGGCGACAAATCTCGCCTTTTACTTCTCCACACTCCCGTCAGCCGCCTGCTTCACTTTGTAGATCCATCGCGAACCTACCACTGATTCTCCTTCGGTCTTGGGACAATCTCCCATGCACTGTTTCTGATGATCGAATCATATTCTTCGATCATGGCATCGACCCATGCGGGTTCCTCCACAGCTTCCTCAAAAGAAGAAGGCTCCGTCACGACACATTTGCTCACAAGAGCCATCTATCCAGTGTACCGATCCGGTGACTGTCTCTGTCTGCGCTGAGCTGTAGGTGGTCCTACAACCCTCTCTGCATCTTGAGCCAGTCGCTCAGCTTCTGTAGTGCGCTTGCGCCCTCTGATGGTTGGCGCTGCATGAGTGGTTTCTTCCACTCTCTGAACCTCCTCTTATGGCTGATCCACATCTAGAGACTCCTCCTTGGGAGCTAACAACTCCTCCTCTGCATGCAAGTGTGGCTCCCTCTCAAGCGAACATTGCATGGCTTTCTCCTCTTGAAATTTTATATCCCGTCGCACAACAGTCTTGCGACTGTCTAGCACATACACTGGATAGTTGTGGGGCGTATCAGTGTACCCCACAAATATTCCTTCTTCTGCGGTCGGATCCAGCTTCCTTCTTACATCCTTCGTCACATGCATGTAGACAGGAGAACCAAAAATTCTCAAATGAGAACATCAGGCCTCTTGCCAGAATAAGCCTCCTCTGGTGTACTCATGCCAAGAACCTTGTGAGGACAACATTTCTGCACATATATAGCTGTGTTGCATGCCTCAACCCACAAGTGAAGGGGTAGGCCCTGATCATGCAACATCGTCCGTGCAACACCCACGATCGTTCTGTTCTTCTGCTCAGCAACCCCGTTCTGCTATGGGTTATGTGGTGTGATGAGCTCTCTCCGAATCCCTTCTGCGTTGCAGAACTCCTTGAATTCAGCCGAGATGAATTCACCACCATTGTCGCTCCTAAGAGCCTTCACCTTCTTCCCCGACTCCTTCTCGACCAGTGCTTTAAACTCACAGAACTTCGTGAATGTCTCGCTCTTCTTCTGCATGAAGAAGATCCAGCACTTTCGAGAGAAATCATCAACAAATATCAAGTAATACTTGTGCTTTGCTATCGAAGCAACTGAGAAAGGAGCACACACGTCTGTGTGAACTCTCTCAAGGATCGTCGTGGCGCGACTATCCTTCTCGTGAAAAGTGGCTTTCACATACTTCCCCAAGGTACACCCCTTGCACTGATCTGACTGCACAAGAGTGCCCTTAGGAAGTCCCGTAGAAATCTGCTGCAGTATCTTCAAGGCTCCATGGTGAAGGTGGCCCAATCTCCGGTGCCACAGCTCGCCCTCATCATCCCGGCTCACCACTTCTCCTGCCTTGCATGCCATTGCTGCGCAGCCATCTACTTGCAACTGATACAGGTTCTTGACTCGAACCCCTATCATCCGGGTCTCTCCAGTAGCCTTACTGCGTAGGAAAGCTTTTCCTTCACTGAAGACCACATCATACCCCTTATCTTCCAACATCGCCACGGAAACCAGGTTCTTCTTCAATCCGGGCACATGCATGACATCCTTTAGTATGAAGGGTTTACCAGACTCCCTCTTAAAGGAAATGGTACCGATACCAGTCGCACTATATCTACCATCATCGCCCATCTCGATGTGCATGCCCAGATCTTTGTCTTCCAGATCTGAAAACAACTCCCGATCTCCAGTCATGTGGAATGATGTGCCACTGTCCAAGAACCATACTGATCCCATCACACTTGAAACCAAGCATGCGATCAGTGAGAGATCTAGCTCGAACTGCGAGGCCAATGCCTCTCTTGATGCAGATCCTCCAGCTTTCTTGTTTTTCTTCTTCTGCGGACAATTCGTGGCATAATGTCCATGCTGGTGACAGTGGAAGCACTTCACCTTGGACATTTCTTGCTTCTGCTTGCCCTTAGCACCGGATTGAGAAGACTTCTTCTTCCTCTTTCTTGCTTTGGCAGCCAAAGTGCAGTTTTCTTCATCAGCTCCCTTTGATGAAGCTCCATCTCTGGTGTTCCTCCTTATCTCTTCTTGCATGAGATCAGACCACAGTCTTTCCAACCTAGGCAACTTCTCCCAACCATTGACACTATCCTGATACGCATGCCAACTCTTCAGAAGACCTAGAAGAGCCAGGTCCACCAAATCCTCATCATCGACAGTCACCCCAACACTTCCCAGCTCATCTCTGCATTGAGTGAACTTCGTGAGGTATTTGGCGATACTGTCGCCTTTCTCCATTTTGATGTTTCTCAGTTTATCTTTGAGCACCAACTTCCTCTGGTCGCTCTTGCTTTGGAACAGATCTGTCAGCGCTTTCCACATTAAATATGGAGCAAATTTTCCATGCAGGCTAAATACAATATGATCCTTAACGCCCTCCAACAAGATCCTTTGACATTTCGCCTGTTTCTTTTGCCATGCTCCCACAACAGCAACATCAGTAGAAGTAGGCTTTGGAACATCTTTCTCCACGAATTCCAGCAGCCCATTATCATCCAATACAGCCTCCATGTGGTCCTTCCATGCAACATAATTCGAACTGCCATCAAGAGCATATTCGAGTCACAAACCGTTGAAAGACATTTTCGCCTCGGCACCAAGAACACAAATCTGCAAATTCGAATTTCACCAAGAGCTGATAAACTCGATCGCTTCTGATCTACACTTGAGAGCTAATTATTTCCAAACTAGAGATTGACTGCATGGGCATTCACCAGATCTTTCACCTTACAAAGAAGGATGAATATTCCGGAGGCTACCTGGCCCGCATGCAGGCTCTATCCGAGGAGATAATAAACAATCACCGTAATAGATCTCGACGATTAACTTCGCTCCGATACCATGTAGAAATTTGATGAATAATGAAGTTTATTCGCTGCAATTAACCTGATCATACATCAATTCGAATTTCTTGTACAACACATAATTGCTTCTACAAATTAATCGTCACATGCGGAATAAAAACAATGCGACAGAACATCAAATCACACACATAGAACGCAACATGTATGGGGAAAGCTTATAGCTGAAAACCCCCAGCTATATGTATCATATAATGAATGAGAATCATGTAGTTTTACACAATACAATACTCCTCACAAGTACTCAGTACTGTCTCCAAAAACTACACACAAAACTAGCTCAGTTTGAACCGATCACGGGTTCAAAACTCCTCCTCTAGTCCGCCTGCCTCTACTGCGCAATCCAAAGTGTGAATGTAGCTGAACCAAGTTCGAATTCACCTTGATTGAACAGCGCAATCATCACTGGCACTCTCCTCCCTCTGATTGTGCAAATCTCATGCACAACTTATGTACAACTGTTGTCGATCTCACCCTTTCATCTACCTCTTCCACTTGTCTTCATTGAACTGTCCATGAACTGAGTTAAAATGATGTGTTCTTTAGTTGAATAATGAGTTAATATCAGTGAATTAAATAATATTTAATTCACCCAACTAATCTCTAGTGTAATCGTCAGTTAAACTGATCAAAACTAGTTCAACTAGTTAACCGGAACACAATCTCCATCAACTCCTCAATCAACTCCACCAAGATTCTGCCACATGAGTCTAACTGAAGTCCATTACGCATTAGCTCAACCAAACACATGGGAATAGTGTAAATCCTCATGTCAGCTGCATGCCCCACCTCCGGGGGTCAAACTGAAGTGCTCCAAGAGAGTAAACTGAAGTTTAGAGTCTAAATATTATTAAGGGTAAATAATATTTGACTGTTCTATTTTTAGCTCGGCAGTCTAAAAATAGAAACCACCTAAAAGTATAAAAATAGAGGTCCATCTATTTTTACCAACTCGACCAATCATCCAAGAATAGCATACTGCAACTCCCGATCCATGATCCATATGTCTAAAAATAGACATAGTCTAAAAATAGACTTTGCGCCAAAAAATAGCCTGCGGGCCCACATAGTGAAGGCGACTTCATTTCACTAAGCTCCATCATCTTGCTGCATTTTCAACAT